>CM051002.1:16589974-16652474 GCA_027704905.1 Muraenolepis orangiensis
AGTCGTTCCCCAAGACCAGTAAGGCTAGTTGTACCTAATGCCAGGATCAAACGATGGTCTTTCACGATGGTCACTATATCATTAGACGATTATTGAATCATAAAATCCTGCCGTGTCTTAGCCTGAAGGGCTATTGGGCTCGACACACCTTTGATCCTGGGGGAAAAGGAGTCAAAATTTGATCAACCATGGTACCAGAAGCACATCACTTTACATATTCAATAACGCCAACAACACTGGAAGTTTGTTTGCTTCCAACAAAATCTTGTTGAAAGCTGATTGAATGTGTGTACTTGTGTACCTTGGCATATGTGGCCATGCATAAAGACATAAAGACCAGTTCTAACCTGCATGACCATGGATCAGTGCTCCTGTATGAACACCCCCCATTTATAATCCTTGAACCGGTTCAGCCCTGCGTGTCTCTACCTACCTTCCCCTCCATCCTGAGCAGTGAATATGTGGCTCTGTGTCTTTGCCGGTCCCAGGCGGTGAGCACGGTGGACTCGGGTGTGACCAGGAGATATCTGCTGGACGAGACCGCTCTCCAACACGACGTGCTGGACACCGCCTAATGCTAGAGAACAACCACGCAACAGACAGTCAGTAGTCTGTCTGTCTGTCTATTGGTCTGTCGGTCTGACTGACTGCTGCTTTGTCTGTCTGCTGCTCTGTGTCCCCATCAAATGTTACAGGCTAATGTTCAACTTTTTATTCATGAATATAATAATAATAATAATAATAATAATAATAATAATAATAATACAATAATACTTATAATAGTAATAATAATAATAATAATAATAATAATAATAATAATAATAATAATAAAGTAGTACACTTTATTCTAACTGTATTAATGATCTCAATATGATGTGTATCATGTTCAGTATATCAACCTCTTCTCTCTTTTCCTCCTCAGTCCTTCCCAAGAGGACAAAGGACCTGTCCTCATTCTGGGACGATTGTGTTGCTGACGACGACACTCCATTCTGTTGCCATGTGAACAGCTTCTCCAGATCGCTAAGGAAACGCTACACACACAAGCTGAAGGCCAAGCAGCCCGGCCAATCAGAGAAAGGTACAGCACAGGAAAATCATGCAAATGCAAAAGCAATGCAAATGCAATATGGACTTTTTTGGGGACTATTCTGCATGATTTGGTCTCTACATCACCCCTCTCTATGAATGAATGTAACCCTACATGTCAGGGTCATGGACGTTATGTCGTCCCTGCTATGTTTTCCGGTTCATATAGTCTAGACTAGTTGAAGTTATGTTTGTTTGCACTTTTAGTGACTTGGGGTGGACTACACCAAGAATCAGACACAGAAACCATACATGCAAGCACTTCTGCCTGCGCAGAAGTATAACTCACCCTTAGGGATGTTTTGGTGTTAGGATTAGGTTAAAATAAAGTTAAGGTTAGTAGCCAAGTCCAGGGTTAGAGTTAAGGTTGGTTTTAGGTCATGGTTAAGGTTAAAAGGACTATGTGTCTATATATGAACAGGCTGTTGTTTTACTTAAAAAATAGACCTTCCCCGACTCTGTTGTGTTATATGAACGATTTAGCCAGGAATAAGGAAGGAAGTGAGATCTTTAGCATGGATAATGGCAATAATGTTTTAATTTGTACGACATATTTAGGATTATTACTTACATTCAGGGTTTTTTATTGTTACTGTCTAAACCTACAGAGCTCGCATTCCAGTGCTCTGAATGCATGATCTTGATCATGCATCATGCAGGCTGCAGTTCACTTATCGGCCAAATGATGAGAAGGAATTTCTGATTCCCGGGAGGATATTAAAAGTGATTTCCAGGTGTTTTTCCAACAGTGTTCAAGGAGCTGTTAGAGCAGATCCAGTGCAGCTCCCCGGTGGTGCCCTGTCTCCGGCCCGTCTGCAGCCCAGACAGAGTCACCGTCTTCCAGCTGTCCGTCTACCTGCAGCGCTGGGGCATCCAGGACCTGGGACAACACATCTCACGGCTCGCCAGGGAGGGTATGAAGAATCTCGACTACTAAAAATAAGCTCTAAATTATATTGTTATATTGAAGAGAGAGTTATTTACTCATGTTGGCCAACGTTTCAGCTGGGTTTTGTGTGGTTGAGGTCAGGGTACGGATCTGGGGCAAAGCAATGGATCCTTCCAGATGCCTTGTTCACTGTCTCTGTCAGCATCAACAACTACAGCATAGCCCAGATAATGCCTGTGAGACTAAACAACAAACTAGACCTCTGTGTTGAATACATTTACATTTACATTTAGGGCATTTGGCAGACGCTTTTATCCAAAGCGACTTACAAGGAGTACATTTGTTGAAGTAGACAACAAACATAAAAATAGAGCAGTTCACAAGCATTCATATTAACAAGATGAATAACACAATTTGGTACTGCCAGGTCACCTGCTTAAGTAGCTGTGATAAGGGTGTGTTATCAACATATTGAATAGTTACAGTAGGTAGGCCACTGGGTCTCTATGACACGGGTGCAGCCCACAAATGCTGTCATTTGGGTGTGTGTATAAATTATGCTTAAGCACTACTAGTAACGAGTACTAATCTAATGCGCCTATTCTAGTAGGACTGGAATGTAGGAATGGTAGGCATGTTCTGTATTGAATGTGTTGTGCTTCAGTCTACCTGCTCTCTGCCCTGCGGAGCTCCAAGAGGAGGCGGGCTCTGAAGAAGCTAAGGGGGCGTCGCTTCACAGAGCTCCTCCCACTGGGCGGGACCCTAGAGACCCTGGCTGGCCTGCAGATGGACGTCAGTCTCAAAGTGGGTAAGGCTGCATCCAGATGCCTGGCCCGGGGCTTTGGCTGCAAGGTTTTCAGGAACAAGGTACAGTATGCCCTCCACAATAACAGACTCTCCTTCACAATAAGACCACCAATATCATCAAGAAACAGATGGTGCTTCCCAATTAGAGTCATCTCTCTCTCTCTCTCTCTCTCTCTCTCTCTCTCTCTCTCTCTCTCTCTCTCTCTCTCTCTCTCTCTCTCTCTCTGCGGGTGTCTCTCCCTCCAGGCAGTAGTGTTCTATACAGAGAGGTTGAAGCAGAACGAGGGGAAGATCCAACAAGCTTCATGTCTAGCTCTCAAACACCTCAGAGTGAGAACACACACACACACACCTTTTTTGGCCTGTAAACCCATATATACTGTAGGTCTGGACGTTTTTGCAACCCTAACTACGTATGTGTGTGTGTGTGTGTGTGTGTGTGTGTGTGTGTGTGTGTGTGTGTGTGTGTGTGTGTGTGTGTGTGTGTGTGTGTGTTAGGCTACAGAGAGTGTTCAGCAGGTAGCAGAGTTGTGGAGAAGTGAGGATGAGGACGTACGCAACGCAGCCAGAGAAACTGTTCTCTCCTTTGGTACATCCACCCCTCCATCCATCCTTCCATAAACCCTATAATCTACATCCATATATCCATCCAGTTGGATCATTCCTCCCCTGCATATACTTATCCCTCTCTCTCTTTCTCCCCCTCAGGTAAGAAGGGTTACTCAGGCTTTCTGAAGATGGACCAGCTCAACATAGAACTGCAGGATGAGACGTACCAGAACCAGTACACCCAGATAACCATACTATAGAAGCAGACCACCCAGATAACCATGGTATAAAACGAGACCACCCAGATAACCATAGTATTGAACCAGACCACCCAGCTAACCATAATATAGAACCATACTACCCAGACATAACCAGCTCACCTCATTGTAGAACATGAAGCTCTGTCGTTCTCTCCATCCGTATGTGATGAATACTGCCCCCTGCTGGTGATTTTGAAGAACAGCAACCTACGACAAGCTCTGGACTGTGGCTTTCTGGTGATAAACAAGGTCCACATTCAGTGTTCTATGAATCAATTGTCCTTGAATTGGTGTAAAAGACCAAACGAAAAGGAAAGACAAATGAAGAAGGGATAAGAAGGGGGGGGATAAGGAATGAAGGATCCTTCCTTTATTCCTTCTTCTTTTCTTTCTTTCTTGCAGAGAAGTTTAATCAGAAGGAAAAGATAGAAGATAGGAAAGAAATATTTAGGGAAGGAAGGGAGCCAGCTCTGATTACACAGCTTTATATTATATGAGAGATCAAAGTTCCCACCCAGGAGCAGTGTACAGAAAGTGACCTCACTTCGTGGCTTCATACCCTCAACTGGCCTTAAAACTTGTCTCTGGTGCAAAACCTGACTTTTTTATTTTTTTATATATATATATATATATATATATATATATACTCAAGACCTTTTTTTTTTTTTTAATTGTTGATTTATATATCTTTATAGACATATTTATGAAATTCGTTTTTTTACGATAATTGTCAAGCATAACAATGGAAAATGCACATGTTTGACAGCTTTACAGCTTTATATATGTGTCCGTCTGAAAGAATGCAATAAAAACTTTCCTCGTCCGTGGAAGAATTACAAAGACGATTTGATAAGAAAAACCTAACCCAGCTTTTTGGTTCAAGCGGATTTCTTAAAGCTTTATTTTAAAAGGAGTATATGCAGGTTTCAGCCAGTTCTCTTGAATCCAATTTGGTACCAACAGACTAGAACCTGGCTGCCCACAAGGCTCCTGGGATCCTGGCAGCAGTGGAAGATGCCGCCTGCCCAATCTACAGCCACAAGAAAGTATACCTACCTGCGAATACCAAATTTAAGCCTTAACCCTAAACTTTTTACCCACGTTTACCTAGGACATGTGGGTTTTAAAAAGGAGCTTGGATGGAACTAAAACCACGTGTTTAAAATAGGTACTGCCTGCCGGCCCCCTCCTCCCAGACGGGAAGCTCTCACGGGTTGCCAGTTTGAGGAGACTGAACCAACACGAGTGCAACATTCTATTTTGAGACAAGCACAAAGACGACTTCCTACACTGCAGTTGATCCAGGTTTTTTTTGGTCATCGTTAGCTTGCTGCATAGCTGCCCGTGTTGTACCGTCATACAGATACAAGCCAACTCGGTGCTTACCTGTTCAGGAGAAAACCTGGGCTCTAAGCGGTCTCCATCTTTAAAATGCAATTCCAAGATGTACCAGCTGTTTCTGTTTCAGTCCAGCTGTGGTCAAGGAGTTTTTTTGTAAAGAGGACAGGGCTTTTTAGGGTGGGTAGAATATATTACAATTACAGTTGATAGTTTGTTTGCTTGTTTCCATGGCTGCAACGCACTGTGTGTGTGTGTGTGCGCCAATTAGTTTCATACCTGGAAACCCACGATACTCTGAGAAGAGATAATCACACAGGCAAGAGCAAAAATGCATTCGGACCCAGAAGAAGAAATTTCAAAGGAGAACTTTAGCAGTGTTGTCCGAGACAGTCAGTAATTGGACTTGCTTGGACTGCCATGTTTCCTTAATCAAACATTTCAACCAAACATAAGCTCCAGCACACATTTAAACTAAAGACAAAATCTGTTCAATTTGAGAGGATGAAACTTTATTTAAATAAAAACAAACCAATAATGAGCAGTAGAAGACAGAATACAAAGGAGGCAGGTACAGCCCTCCAGCTGGCCAGCCTAACAAGCCGGACATCTGGAGAAATACAACACAGCTCACCTCCAGCAGATGTTCCCCCCCCACACACACAGTTTGTTTAACCCTTTGGAAATCATCAGCATGTGAATTAAAAATGGTGAGGAAGCACAGGCACCAGCAGGAGCAGCTGAACTCAGAGTTTGAGGGTCTGGGATGTGAAGGTGAGGAAGAGGAGGGTGAGAGCATGGGCCCCTGCTGCGTGGGGGGGAGGGGGGGGGGGTCACAGGGTGGTCTTTGATTGTCCACATCTCTCCTCTCTCTCTCTCTCTCCTTGAGGACAAGGGGCAGGGTGGATAAAAGTGTCACCGTATGAACTGTCCCAAGAATATAAAATCCACCTCATCGAACAGCTTCTCTGGAGCGAGTCCAGAAAAAATGGCCGCCAAGGAACGCAGTGACGTCTCCCCTCAGTCTGGTTCGGAGCGGGAAGCTGGGAGACCCACGGCGACGTTTTAAAACTGTCCCGCCGGACCAGAAACCTGGAGAGGTTAATGGGCGAAACAGGACCGGTAAAACGTGGTGAATCCTATCCTCAAAGTGTCCAAGTGCTTTACAAGTCCAGCAGAACACCTCCACCCACCCGTTTCCCACAGCATCACCTTACAGCATGGCAGTAGTGTGTCCGTTAACTCCGCCCCCGTAGCACCCCAGGTGTACACAAACCCCGCCCCTCACCCAGTAACCCCCCCCCACCCACCATGTGCACAAGTCCCGCCCTCGCCCAATCAGCACTGCCCACATTTAAGCACCCTTTTACAGCACGGCGGCGCCCGAAGACTGCCTCCTGCCCTCTGACCAATCCAGAGCTCATCAAGCTCCGCCTCCTGCCCCTCCCACCGCCACCCCTCCACCCCCTCTAGGTGGCACCGATGGCGGGGTGGTGGCCGGCGTGGGGCATGACGGAGTCCTGGCAGTGGTACAGGAAGCAGTTCCCCCAGCAGCTGTAGCAGATGAGGAAGAGGGCGGCGAGGAAGACCAGGGCGCAGATGGTGCAGGGCTTCCTCTCCAGCAGGAAGCTGAGCAGGTAGAAGCCCATGAACACCGAGTGGTTGAACCACAACGCCGGGTTCAGCGGCTTGGGGATCAGCAGCACCGGCAGCAGCCACTGGAGGCAGTACATGGTTGGACGAGGAGGAAGTGGGAGCGTGAGGAGGAGATACCAAGAGGGAGGTCTGTTCAGCGGGTGTGCAGTGTGGCGTCAAGAGGGAGCGGCTAGCCGGGTTCTTCCTGTCAGGTGGGCCCTGAGGACAGAGAGGGCAGGTAGTGAGCGGGGCTCAGGCATAGACATGTTCCTCTCATTCCCTAAACCCTACATAGTCAACAAAAGTAGTATACTTTTTAGGGAACTTCAGACACCAATTATGCGTTACTAAACTATCTGTGCAGCCGTTTTGTTTTTTCTTTAGCCGGAAAGTGAACTAAAGCAGATATACCATGTACAAATTAAGAAGTTTTGAAAGAAGAGATATGTATAGCAGCACAGCACCCCTGTGGTGGTGTATTAAAATAAATCACACACACCTCATTTTAATAGCAAATAATACTTAATTAGCACTTCTTTTTTTTTGGGTTAGAAAGACATTGGATATTCAACCGATATTTAAGCTCTGACAGGGATCTGATGCGGCAAACTAAAGACGCAATCCCTAGTAGGAGTCCCAGCGTGGCGAGCGGTGTATACATGCCCAGGAGACGGGGCTTCCAAGCGAAGCCGCCGGACAGCAGAACCCCTCCCTATAGAGCCATCGTTTGGTCAATACTTCTACACAACAGGAAAATTAAAAAGTACCCTGCCCTAAACCATAGCAGTGTTTCCCCTACATGCATTCAGCAGTGGCGCAGTGCGAGGAGGCAGACGGCAGCTGAAAATGAGTCAAATCCTGTGTCGCCTGGTATCCACTGTCTGGTTCCACAGGTTCCATGCAAATAATATTGCGTTACACAACGGTACATTTTCATTAGGGCTACCCAATGCCTCAAACCAAACCCAAACTATTTTTGTAAATGTTATTACATTCAAACTGTATTATTCCTGAGCCAGTGGTTACATTGGTGGGGCCAGTGACTTTGGAAAGCAAAATTACCTAAATGTCAACCCCTGCAGCGGCACACAAAGCATGGCTCAACGTGAGACTTTCCCGTCGAGATGCATGTGATACCGATAAAGGGGGAAGCGCCACGCAAAAATAGTGTTAAACAAATTCCCCCGAGTGTGGCTTGGTACGGCTGGACGATGATAGGCAAAATATTACAGACTGTCCTTCCACACTATATACTGTACTGTGTACTAGTGAACCATGAATTGGCCTTCAGATGTCACCGTGCAACAGCTGATTTGCATAAAGAACAAATTGTTTTCAAAAAAGCCTTCTCTTGTACTCGTGTTAGGGTTAGGCACCAACTACAGACAGTACGGGACGTCTAGAGCTACCTTACAGCTCATTACATTACGTCAGACTGGGAGACAAAGAGCCCAGTCACATTCCCTGCAGGAATTCTCTTTAAATTGCCCTTTCATATTTTATTTTCCATGTTACCCCAGTTGTTTACCATTATGGTACATAGAAAATCGAAATTGTAGCCATTTATTTAGTCTGTGTATCGAAACCGTCGAAACACCACCATACCGAACAGTATATATTTTGCCCTAGAATGCATTATTGGGTTTACAATTATTTGGGACTGCTATATAGTGCCCTTGAGGTGTGCGGATTGGTCTTGACACCAGTCGAAGGGCGGAACAAGAAGTTCAATGGACCCGGGGAGCTCAATGGATCTTACTACACCTTCTACAAACATTTCAAGGCTCAAAGATCGGTTTGTTTTTGCCGGCCCAACTCTCGTATTGTGGGAGGAACTGAGACTGAGATCGGTGATTACGCTCGCAAAGGCGAGGTTTGAGATCAAGAATGACCAATGGGATGTGAGGTCAAGAAGAAGAAAAGCTGAACAAACTGGGAGTGCCTTCACTGTTCACATCAACCGCTACATTTCTACAAGTTCTTCACATTCTACAAACATTTCAGGAATGTTTCAAGAAAGAGAGGTGGTTAATAAAAATGGTCTAGAATAGGTGAATAGGTGTGTTTATTCACAGCTTGGGTACAGGGGAATGCTGGTAGTAGGATGAGCTGTGACTAGTCTGTGGACCAGTCTGCCGCAGCTCTTCCTATAGAAACCATTAGTGTGACTCTGTAAGTCTCTTCCAATAGAAACCATTAGTGTGATTCTGTAAGTCTCTTCCTATAGAAACCATTAGTGTGACTCTGTAAGTCTCTTCCAATAGAAACCATTAGTGTGATTCTGTAAGTCTCTTCCAATAGAAACCATTAGTGTGACTCTGTAAGTCTCTTCCAATAGAAACCATTAGTGTGACTCTGTAAGTCTCTTCCAATAGAAACCATTAGTGTGACTCTGTAAGTCTCTTCCAATAGAAACCATTAGTGTGACTCTAAGTCTCTTCCAATAGAAACCATTAGTGTGACTCTAAGTCTCTTCCAATAGAAACCATTAGTGTGACTCTGTAAGTCTCTTCCTATAGAAACCATTAGTGTGACTCTGTAAGTCTCTTCCAATAGAAACCATTAGTGTGACTCTAAGTCTCTTCCTATAGAAACCATTAGTGTGACTCTGTAAGTCTCTTCCTATAGAAACCATTAGTGTGACTCTAAGTCTCTTCCTATAGAAACCATTAGTGTGACTCTGTAAGTCTCTTCCAATAGAAACCATTAGTGTGACTCTAAGTCTCTTCCTATAGAAACCATTAGTGTGACTCTGTAAGTCTCTTCCAATAGAAACCATTAGTGTGACTCTGTAAGTCTCTTCCTATAGAAACCATTAGTGTGACTCTGTAAGTCTCTTCCAATAGAAACCATTAGTGTGACTAAGTCTCTTCCTATAGAAACCATTAGTGTGACTCTGTAAGCCTCCTGAGATTTGGTGAGTTTTCAGAGAAGGTGTGGATAATCTGATAGTAAAAGTCTACATGTGTGCACCCATTCGCCTAGTGTGGCCCACCGACCAGACAGCAAGACAGATCACGAAGACCAGTCGTATAGTATGCACTGTCGAAGTCGGGCCAGACTGGAGAAAGTGGTGTACAGTGTATAAGGAAAGAAGTGGACCAATTCAAACACGGCCTAGGTCTCCTAGGTCAGAGTGCTCTGTAATGGGGCTTCTGAACAGGGCTCAGTCATGAATGACCAAATGCCATTCCGGTTTTTTTTAAGTTGCATGCACGTCAAAACTTTAGTCACGATGAAAATGATCATAATGTCGTGATGATGAAACGTGAACAATACTCGCAACATAACACTACTACTGGTGTGATAGATGGTGCTTTATGTACAGGCATTGCACACTAACTGGTCCAACGACCCCTTTAAGTGATACTGGCTGGCTGATGTAATGTGTACGTCATCACCCGTTATTACGCCAATCGTAGTAGCATAGCTGTGTACAACATGAATGAGGGTCACTCTGCCCTACAAACCAATTAAAGTTACACGCAAAGTAATTAACAAACACTGCAAAAACCAAAGTCAAATCACAGTGAAGTGTTAGTGAGTGTCGAGGCCCGACCGGCAACTCAACCGGTACAGCTAGTATGCTGTGGTTGAAAGCCACGTCGTCTAAATACAAGTTGGCCATTAGAGTCCAGTGGTGACACACACACACTCAAGAGGAGACGAGCCACGTCTCCAGGCCAGGGGACGCTTTTAGCGTCTCCCTCACAGCTGCTGGCAGACACGGACATGCCACACTGCACACCACAGGATGCTATGACAAGCTAGCTCTAGCAACCCCTTCTACCGCTCATCTGTAGCGATCAGCTATCGCAACCCATACGGATAAATGTGTATTTATTCACACCGCCATTGGTCTCAACGCAATCGCCGTTACTGTTATGTGTCTTCAGGAGGCTATTCTGATGTTTGCTCGTTAGCTGACAAGCTAGCCGTTAGCCCTACTCGCATCAAAAGGCTTTGAGCCGACGCCGCTATTGAGGAAATTAAAGTAAACTAGCAACCGGATCAATAAACACTGTCTCAAGGCATAATTTGGGCGAAGGAGTTTGATTAAGTGGTGAAGAGTGTGTTTAAAGAGAGATAAATGCGAGCAGACCTGACATGTTGCGGCTAACTCTCCGAGCTGCGTAGCTGGCGTTTCAGGACCCCAACATTTAGAAGACCGACAAGTTGCCTGCGGAATGTTTGTGCGTGTTAGATAAGAATCTTCCCTTTCGAATGAGCTATTTTATTATTTATTCTTTATGTATTCTATGTTATATTTTAACACATATGTGAGAATGTATGAGAGAGACCACTCCCGAAACTGTATTTATTTATACTTTGAGAGACACAATACGAAATTAGATTATTTATATGATTTAATGAACATTTTTTTAGTTTTTTTAATTGGCCCCATAACTAGAGTAACGTTTGAATTTAATATAACGTTTATTCAGTTGAGTTGTGGAGCTAATGCTCTGGCACCTGGGAATTTACATTGCAGTAACGGTAATCCATCCATCCATCCATCCATCCATCCATCCATCCATCCATCCATCCATCCATCCATCCATCCATCCATCCAGTCTCCCTCTTATCCGGGTCGGGTCGCGGAGGTAGCAGCTCCAGCAGGGGACTCCAAACTTCCCTCTTAACTGAAAACATGGACCAGCTCTGACTGGTCCATCGAGGCGTTCCCAGGCCAGCGTGGAGATGTAATCACCCCTACCTGTACCTCGGTCTGCCCCGTGGTCTCCTCCCACCGGTACCTCGGTCTTCCCCGTGGTCTCCTCCCAGCTGTACCTCGGTCTGCCCCGTGGTCTCCTCCCAGCTGTACCTCGGTCTGCCCCGTGGTCTCCTCCCAGTTGGATGTGCCTGGAAAATCTCCCTCGGGAGGCGACCAGGAAGCATCCTTACTAGATGCCCGAACCACCTCATCTGGCTCCTTTCTACGGAGACGGAGCCCGGCTCTACTCCGAGTCTCTTTTAATAGGTGACAGAGCTTCTCACCCTATCCCTAAGGAAGATGCCAGCCACCCTCCTGAGGAAACTCATTAACAGTAATGGTAATAAGTCCCACATCATGGCCTGCCCTGAACACCACATATTACTGATTTACACTCCTCTGTGTTCAATAACATCACACATATTGGCACACAGTTCTGACTGATCTGTGAATGTTTGAAGTGAACTTACAATAGTATAGTGATTGGCACAGACATGTAATACTGCAACTGTTTCTCAGTATTTGTTTTTTTCAGTAAGGACAAACCAATAACATAAAACTGCACTGGTAAACCCTTTCAGATTTCAGCGTACCCAAGATAGAGTGGTTACTTAGTTTTACAATGTGAATATATTTGAGTTATACAGTTATTACAGTTTATGTCCCATGGTGAATTAATTACATATGGTGATTACCTATGCCTACTCCCCATCCACTCTCGCAGTATGAATTATTCACAACAATGACAGAAGGAGTAAAACTCCCAATAAGTAAACATAAAAATAGTAATAAACCAAACCTTCATGACAGCAGCAATAATAACAATAAAGAACAACAAATAAGTGTCTAAGTAGGGATGATTGATAATATGTTACTGTGGAGTGTGTGTGTGTGTGTGGTTGGTGGCTGGTTTAAGCAGCTTCCCTAAGCCTGAGTTGGACTGATTGGCTGGTGAGGGTCATTGTTAATCAAGCCCACAGGTTTAAACGGCCTCCACCACACACACTAGAGGGAGAGCTCTAGTCTGCTACAGGTACATATGCTGGTGCCAAAAACACACTTTTAGGTGACTGTAGTGCAGCACCGTGAGTGGTAACAGCATCAGTGTTATTTTTGTCTGCCACATATGTACCAAAAATATCATGAACACACAACTCTGCAATAGTGCTTACATCATATGTGTGTATGTGGGTGGGTGGGGGGGGGGGGAGGAGAGAGTATTAGGTTAGATATATAATATATAATATTAATTTCATTTATATATTAGGTTAAGTTTAGGTATTAGGTTGTACACAAAGTGTTGCACACACAAATACAGTGGGTATATGGTAAGGGTCAGGGGTGTCCATAGGAGTGTACAATACTGTACAGAAATAAGCAAACACAAATGTTTTCCGATATTTATTTCTCATGTTTAACTTATTACTTGGACAAAAAGCAGATGACGTATGTGCTTCAAAAAAATGAACAACATAATGAAAGATATTTTAAATTAAGTTTGGGTAACCATGGCGAGCTCAGCCGCAACGCCAACGTGCAGAAGGCCATTAGAGATACATGTAGGATTGATGGAAAGGTTTAGCTCTGAAAAGACGTGCACTGCATCGGACTATCGCTTAAAAAGGCTAAGATGAGACAGCGAGCGGATCATCGGTTCCTGGGGATATGGCGATGGGGTCGAGTCATGCACATCACTGGAGTCATGCTGCATGTGGGATACCTTCTTCTCCAATGAAACACATGCGGAAACATGTGTTCCCAATAATGGGTCGGATCACGTTGCACATGGATAATTGCAGGCTTGTGAGAGGACCCTTTAAGAAAATGGGACTTTTTGGGAGAAATGGGAGAAATGGGAGAAACAAACCAAAAAAAAACCCCATAGTATCTTCCTTTGTTTGGACTGTTTTCTTTAGCAACGGGACGTTCACAGAAGCAACACTTCTCTTGCTACAACTGCTGCTGCTACCCTGCTTTGGTCGACACGGCCGGACGATACATGTGCTTGTGCTTGTTAGAAAACGGGGCTCCAGCGTCCAGGTAACGTGTAATGAAGCCAGCTGCAGCCTGGCCACATGAACACATGAAGAATAAGTCCTGGTCATATGAACACATGAAAAAAACATGCCCTGGTCACATGAACTCATGAAGAAGAATGCTCTGGTCACATGAACACATGAAGGAAAAGCACACCCTGGACACATGAACAAATGAAGGAGAAGCCCTGGTCACATGAACACATGGAGGAGAAACCCTGGTCACATGAACACATGAAGAAGCCTGCCCTGGTCACATAAACATTAAGAAGAAGCCATGTACAGAAACATACAATCAGACTGAGAGCAGAGAACAAAACCGGAAGTCGAATGTAAAAATGCCCAAGCCAGGTCAGAGTAAAGGGAAGGCCCCGTCCCCAGAGACAGCAGTCTCTCCCTCCTCACAACGTCAAGCGTAATCGAGGCAAACATAAAGTCAAAGGCAGCCTCGCTATTTTACACGTTCCACAAGGTCGATAGCTAGGACCGTAACTACATATAGTCAATACTAGGAGCCTTTAAACCGATGACCAGTAATGTGGGTCACACACAAACAGCAGATTGCAGCCACACGGCCCCGGCTATAACACATACACATATGGGAATGTCGTAAATGCCTGGGTGGGTGGGCAGTGTAATCGGCGTCTGGAAACAGACGTCCTAATGTTTGGGGACAATGCGTGACTCCACTTTAGAGGTCACCAGCCGAATACAGTTGCCATGCCAACACTATTAAAGAAGCATCAAAAGGCTTGCAGGGTTTCCATAGCGATCATACAGAGCATGTCGGAGAGGGTGCGGCCGCTCCTGGAACACGCCCGTTAACTTTCGTCAGCGCTACGTGGACCCACGCAGAGCCGCCGCCGTTGCTAAGGTGCCAAATGATTGGTCGAAGTTGTGGGAGGAGGAGCTGGTGTCGTCCCAGGAGGTCTCGACGATGACGACGTGGTTTTAGGTCCGGGGAGCTAAAAAAAGGACCAAACACTTCTAATGCAGACGCTTCGATGCTGACGCAACAGCAACGCCGGTTGACCAACGGGAACCTTCTGTTCCGCTTAAACCGTACGTTCGTTGGCACTACTTCAAGAACAACCAACGGCCAACCAACCTGTTAGGCGGCCACTAAGAATGGATATAGTAAGAGTCTGGTGTATACATGGAGATCTAGACCTGAGCCCAAAGCACACCAAAGAGTGCCAATTCCACCTCACATTTGTAGCGTGACCCAAACAAGAATAGAGTATAGAAGTGGAATCACACTGTTTAAACTGCAAGCAAAGCACAACAGAGCAGCGCAAATGGAGCGGGGCTGAATCTTTCGGCTCGCTTCAACTGGGACTCTATTCAATATTGAAGACCTATTATTTGGGGTCTGTGCCGACACAGCTGTCTGCTTTGGGCTCTACACTTTTTGTTTGGACAGAACCTCTGTGACGATGAGTTCCTGTGATGTCAGCGACTCCTCCTCATGGCCATCATTGTTTTAGTTTCAAACACATCTGTCTATCATTCATCGTCTCTCTTCTCTCTTCCTTGCTTTTTTGTTTTGTTTACCAATGTGAGACATCCTCCGTTTCCTCCTCCTCCCTCTCTTCCTCTTCCTCCTTCCTCTCTCCATCAGAGATGAGTATCCTGCTCCTCCTCCTCCTCCTCCTCGGATGCTGCTTGGTTGACGAAAACCTAGAGGGGAATATTACCAGAAACATTAACAGGAATCGTACCAGAAACATTTGAAATGTAGCAGTCCAATGAATTCATTCAAATATTACCAGTAAATACTTAAGGGTCCTTATTTGACCACCCCGGTGTGATGGTGTTTAAGCTACCTATTAGTGACAACACAAGTGGCAGTGTCCACTCAAATGCGTGATGACGATCAGCCTTTCCGGTTGGTAATCTTCCCGTCATACATTTTGGTGGACACTCCCACTTGTGTCACAAGATGTGATGTCAAGCGGATCGGGTCATTTTTAAGATTTCTAAATACACCTGGTGGTAAAACAGGATTCCATTCATTCAATCACTACCATGGAATTCGTTTTTTGGCTTCAAACCCACAAGCAAATGGCTCTGAGCTATCCCAGCATGCACTGGTCAGCTGTCACTCACCTGCCAGCGGCTGCCGTCAGCCCCGCCCGCCTCACTGCTTCCTGCCTGCCCATTGGTGCTGGGCTTCTTCTCCTGCATCTCAGGCTGGCTGTCATTGGTCACATCCAGGGTGGGGTTGTCGTGGCAACCGTTCTCCACAAAGTGAATCTCCTCGGCTCGTGACTATGGGGGGGGGGGGAGGGGGGGGGGGTGGGGGAATGGGGCAGAGCCGAGTTACATGGGAGTGTAACTCATGTATCTGGGCTGTGTGTGTGTGTGTGTGTGTGTGTGTGTGTGTGTGTGTGTGTGTGTGTGTGTGTGTGTGTGTGTGTGTGTGTGTGTGTGTGTGTGTGTGTGTGTGTGTGTGTGTGTGTGTGTCCATGTGTGTGTGTTTGTGTATGTTAGTGATGTGTGAGTGTGTGATGTGTGTGCATGTGTAATGTGTGTGTGTGTGTGTGTGTGTGTGCATGCATGTGTGTGTGTGTTGTGGTGTGTGTGTAACCACCATGGTCTTTGCGGCAAGCAGGCGTTTCTGCCAGCAGATGTATCCCAGGCCAGAGGAAATGATGAGCAAGCAGACAGAGCCGATGATCAGCAGAACTACAAGCAGCTTGCTGTAGTCCCCCCTGCTGGCGGCTGGCTGTATTGCACAGCTGCTGGCCGCCCCAAACTCCATCACACCCAGCTGTATGCACGCACGCACACATACACACAAAATATGTCAACAACCCTCTCTGTCTTAAATGTGCATTTCTAGTCATCCAGAGTCTAGTAATGTATTTTCAATAAGTGCTTGTATTGAATTTGTCCTAGTTACGCTAAAACGCATTCTTCAGCCAAACCCAAATTTAGTATCTTAAATAGCATCGTACAAAAAAACGCTCTGATATAATAATGTGATTGTCAATAACGGAGTTTGGTGTGGCGGTCTGCAGGCTCATGAAAATGAAGTATCTTAGGAAAAGTGTAATGTGTCTGAGCCACTAGGGGGCAGTGTTGCGCAGTGTCACATGATTTAAAAGCTGAGGTGAATTCAGCTTTTCTCCCGACACAAACACTCAGAGCCCTTGCGTTTGAGCTTAGATTCAGAGAGATCAAAACACAGCGGCACAACTGTAGTCGTTCGAAAATAAAATGAATTGGAGGAAAAACAACAAATTAATAATAGTTAATAATGGGTCTCCGCTCTAAATCAAATCAATACAAAGTCTTCTGAAACGTCTGGGCACTCAGAGTTAATATAGGCCGCTCACCACTGATACATAGATGTGTGTGTGTGTGTGTGTGTGTGTGTGTGTGTGTGTGTGTGTGTGTGTGTGTGTGTGTGTGTGTGTGTGTGTGTGTGTGTGTGTGTGTGTGTGTGTGTGTGTGTGTGTGTGTGTGTGTGTGTGTGTGTGTGTTACCTGGATTAAACTCTTTCGGACTTCTCCCAGCATCTGCAGCACATCTTTAGTAGCGATCACGCCTGAAACACACCAGCATCATATGATAAACTTATAATCAAATAATAGACATACTGTTTACGTTATGTTAATAATATACATAACATATGCAACTGACTTTGCACTATACGTATTGTTGTGTATTGTATATACCTACGTATTACTGTAATAATACTGTAAATTGTGCAATTCATCTATCAATACATTTAGATTTCATTTAGAGTTAATTTAGTTAGATTTTGTTTATAGTTTTGTTTAGTTAGTTGTTGTTATTTAGTTTTTAGGTATTAGTATATTTTTGTGTGCATTTATTCCCCCTGTTTCAACTGTTGCACCTTAATTTCCCTCGGGATAAATAAAGTCTCTTGAATCTTGAATACACACTTCAAGGAGTGTGGGCTAATGTGTATTGTGGGTGTAACAATGATGGAAATAGTGTGTTGTGTGTGTGTGTCTGTGTGTGTACTATGCTTGTAAATACCGTGTTCGGAGGCCACGTTCATGAGGAGCTGTGGCTGCTGGTGGTTTGGTTTGCTGAGATATAATACCCATGATCCTTCAGGGCTGCGGAGTCTGCGAGCGAACACACGCTCCAACACATCCAGTAGCCTGACACCTTGGTCCACACGGAACTCCTCCTGCACGCACGCACGCACGCACGCACGCACACACACACACACACACACACACACACACACACACACACACACACACACACACACACACACACACACACACACACACACACACACACACACACACACACACACACACACACACACACACACACACGCACACACACACACGCACACACACACACACACGGTTTGGGACAGAAGTTAAAGTTTAGTCAACCTTACGCAAATGTCCTGCACCTATTTTCTTTAACGAGCCAATCCCGGCTCTAACCTCCAAATGACAAGTCTGCCTTAACAAGTCTACCCAAGGTGAGGACATCTAGCGTTAACCCAAGCGGTGTCTGATAGCCTTCTTAAAAGGTTCCAGAAGGCTACAGATTGGATACTTAATACTTTTCCACAGATTTGATTCCACTTTTGAGGACCATCAGTGTTATCCTGATTATTCGGGCCAACCAACAATGGAAGTTCAGCTTGTTGAGTTTGTCCAGAATTAAATCTCCCCAGCTTTTAACCATTACCTTTCTTACACTAAACCACTATATTCTAGCCATCTCTTACTGACACTTAAACATAACCATCTCTAACCAATTATAAAGTGATGGTTATTTTTGAGATTTTCACAGTAAAAGTCCCTTCCTGGACTCACGCAGTTCATGTTGTGGCTGATGTTGAGGAAGACGTAGCCGCGTCCCGCTAACTCACTCCAGTCCACACACACCACCTGATGGCCATGAGAAGAGGAGGAGAGAGGAGACATCAGGGAGGAGGAGAGAGGAGACATCAGGGAGGAGGAGAGAGGAGACATCAGGGAGGAGGAGGAGAGAGGAGACATCAGGGAGGAGGAGAGAGGAGACATCAGGGAGGAAGAGAGAGGAGACATCAGGGAGGAGGAGAGAGGAGACATCAGGGAGGAAGAGAGAGGAGACATCAGGGAGGAGGAGAGAGGAGACATCAGGGGGAGGAGAGAGGAGACATCAGGGGGAGGAGGAGAGAGGAGACATCAGGGAGGAGGAGAGAGGAGACATCAGGGAGGAGGAGAGAGGAGACATCAGGGAGGAGGAGAGAGGAGACATCAGGGAGGAGGAGGAGGAGAGAGGAGACATCAGGGAGGAGGAGAGAGGAGACATCAGGGAGGAGGAGGAGAGAGGAGACATCAGGGAGGAGGAGAGAGGAGACATCAGGGAGGAGGAGAGAGGAGACATCAGGGAGGAGGAGGAGAGAGGAGACATCAGGGAGGAGGAGAGAGGAGACATCAGGGAGGAGGAGAGAGCGTAGGAGGGAGGAGGAAAGGGGAAAAGTTAACAAAGCAGTTCTGTGTGTGTGTGTGTGTGTGTGTGTGTGTGTGTGTGTGTGTGTGTGTGTGTGTGTGTGTGTGTGTGTGTGTGTGTGTGTGTGTGTGTGTGTGTGTTTATGTGCGTGTGTGTGCGTGTGTGTGTGTGTGTGTGTGTGTGTGTGTGTGTGTGTGTGTGTGTGTGTGTGTGTGTGTGTGTGTGTGTGTGTGTGTGTGTGTGTGTGTGTGTGTGTGTGTGTGTGTGTGTGTGCATGTACCTGTTGGGCCTCCAGCAGGTCGTCCAGGTGAGCCTCTGATAGGTGGAGCTCTGTGACTCCACCTCCTCTGACCTCTGACTCTGGAGCAATGGGGGGCGTGGTCCACCCCAGCCAATCCCAGGAGACATCTGTGGTAAGGGGGAGGAGCCTAGCCCTGAAGTCTTCGGATTCTAGAACACCACAAGCCAATCAGTAAACACCGTCAACACCAAAGCCAAATATATAAGCTTAATGCATTACTTAGGCTACTACATACTATGTATTATATATATATATATATATATATATATATATATATATATCACACACACCTTCCTCTGTCTCCACAGCTGGCTGCAGGGGCCCTCGACTGGGGGCCATGCCCACTTCGGGCACCGTGGGATTCTGTGTAAAAAAGTCCAGTTGAGACAGTCCTGTCTCATCCTCCTCTTCCTCCTCCTCCTCCTCCTCACCGTCCTCTGCCTCAGCTGTTAAGGGAAGAGCATGATGAAGGAATCAGAAAGTGGTTTATTGCCATATACAGTTGTAGAAACACACATAGGAATTTGACACAGGTCCAGAGCAACACAGTAATGTGCAAAACAAAACAGTACAGACAAGGCAAAACAATAAGTCCAGTGCAAATTTAGCATTTAAAAATATAAGTCTAAATATGAATATAAGTCTAAATATAAATATAAAGGAGGACATGAGCATGGAGCATGGAGATGACATGGAGGACATGAGCTAAGAATATAAAGTCCTTTCCTGTCTTCAAGTACCTCGTACATCCCACTGTACTACTGGCTAAATTAACTATATTCATTAATACTATATACAATACAATACAATATACTTAATTGTCCTCTTGGGGAAATTTGTCTTGGACTCAAATGTTGCACACAAAACTGCCACCATAATGAAAAAACAACTCTAACCTCTAACTAACCAACTATTAAGACTAACTCACTACTCTAACTGACTGGCTCACTATTCTAACTAACTAACTCTATTTCACTACTCAAAATCACTCCTCGTCTTCACTATTCTACATAACTATTTCACTACTGTAAGTTAGAATAGAGAAATAGTTCCCGGAGGAGTGGTTCATTTTGTATTACAGAGGTATATTAGTTATCTGGTTCAAATGTTCTCACTAACTAGCATACTACTCCATTCCACTCTTCGCTGATCCATCCATGATCTGGCGTCAGAATAAACGTGTGGGAAGTGATGTCAGGAACAGATTCAGATTCAGATTCAGATTCAGATTACTTTATTAATCCCGAGGGAAATTAAGGAACAGGAAGTACCTCTGGGAGTGTCAGACCCAGCGAAGACCACAGGCCCAAAGTCCGTCCCTGTCTCCGTCTCCGTGGGCTCGGTCGCCACTGGACGCGAGGAGGAGGCGGGGGTCGCTACGGTAACGGAGGAACGGAAGATTCCGTTTCCACTGGCCTGCCCCTCCCCCTCCCCCTTCCCCACGGGCATCGCCTGCCGAACACCACAAGTACCATTAGTTTAAATTATTACTTTAGTAGTAGCAGCAGTAATAACTGTGACTTTGTATTGATGATTGGTTTGCTATACAAATACAATGTACTGTTATTATAAGTAGCGGTAGTAATAGTATTTGTGATAATTAGTGATAGTATAAATGCATTAGCAGTAGTATTATATACATACATACATACATACATACATACATACATACATACATACATACATACATACATACATACATATATATATATATATAATATTATATTATATGAGTTAATATTAGCTCCTATCTTGAGATGAAGTACTTGAGGTACTTCAAACAATTGGCCTGCGCTCCCACCTCCGAGACCAGGGCAGTGGGTATCTCCTCCAGCCCAGCATGGTGCTGCTTCCCTGGGGAGGACAGGTCGGCCTGCCTGGGGCCGGCCTTAGGGGAGGCCTGGGGGAAAGATGGACTGTAGCCTGGCAAACACAAAGAGACATGTCAGAAACACGTGTGTGTGTGTGTGTGTGTGTGTGTGTGTGTAGGGGGCTTTGTGTGTGTGTGTGTGTGTGTGTGTGTGTGTGTGTGTGTGTGTGTGTGTGTGTGTGTGTGTGTGTGTGTGTGTGTGTGTGTGTGTGTGTGTGTGTGTGTGTGTGTGTGTGTGTAAAGAGAACAGGAGTTGCCGACATAATCTACAGCCCAGTGGAACAGAATTTTTATATATACTGTGTATATATATGTGTACACAATATTTATGCGTGTTAGTGTGCACGTGTGTAATGCATAACAACCAATCTAAAAAGAACATTTACAATTTTCATATTAACCAAGGATCATGTCAGATCTGGTTATGAGCCATCACTTCATCACACTCATCATATGTTGTGAAGAGAGAGAGATGGGGTGAGAGAGAGATACAGAGGAGAGAGAGAGATAACACAGATAAACATTCCTGATTGGCTGCCTGCTAACCAATGAAAGCGTCCAGATCGGGCCGCGTGTAGTTTGCCTCCTCCAGGTCTTCCCAGAGCTGCACTCCTCGAATCCTTCCATCAGCTCCTTCCCCCTCTCCCCCTGCCGTTTTCTCCCAGTCTTCCTCCTCTCTCTCCACTCCTCCTCTCCTCTCCCTCTCCTCCCCGTCCTCTGCTCGTTCTCTGTCCTCCGTGTCTCCTCCGTAGAGACCCGAAGCTTCCAGGGAGGAGTCTGCAGCTCCGGGCCCAGCCCGAGGCTCCGTCTCTGGGTCAGGGGAGACTGGCGTGCCTGGGAGCTCCTGGGTTTCCTTGGGAGGGTGAAGATGGACCATCCTCTGGAAGTGGAAGGTTTTTTAAATGCTTCATGTCAACAATGAACTGAATAACATTTACACTTAGTCCACTTACACTTTTATCCAACACCAATGACACTTAAGCTGGAATCTGAATTTAAGTTGCTTTTGATAAAAGCATTCAATACAATCATCTATACATATCCTCACCTCCATCACCTCCACCACGTCCAATGCGTGTTCTGCAGTGGATGGGGCCCTGACTCCGCCCAGATAGGTCCGGACCAAGGCTACATCCTGGTGGGGGGTAGTCTGCGTTGCATTGGCATGAGAGGACGAGGGGATCTTTGCCTGGGAGGACCGAGCCATCTCCTGGACCTCTGGACGCCCCATGTCATGGACCAGATGGGGCTGGGCCAGGAGTAACTCCTGGAGAAGCTGACGTCTGGGTCTGGCTAACTCCTGGACCAGAATCGTTTGGACCTTGGGCTCCTCTTCCTGGAGTGTCCTGATTGGCTGGGGTGGTCTAAGAGGCTCCACCCCCCCTGCAAACAGGCCTGAGGAAGATGAGGATAAAGAGAGATGAAGGATTGTGACAAGCCCCACAGAGTTGTTTTCTACTGTTATCAATACTAATTAATACTGTTTAGGATTAAATTGATTCAGAATTAAATCAGCCAACCATAGTTCAGTTTTGAAAATAAAATATCTTATGTGTACCTTCTTATTGAATCATGAGGAACATTCATCTATTTTCATATTTTCTTTTTGTTGTTGTCCATCCATCCATCCATCCATCTATTAATCTGGTTCTTTGCTTTTCTGTCAGTCTCTGTCTGTCTATATCTCAGTCAGTCTGTCTACCTGTCTGTGTCTGCTTGTATCTGTGTCTGTCAGTATCACTATCTGTCTGTATCTCTGTTCTGTCGCTTGTCTGCCAATCTCCTAATCTCTCTATCTCTGGATCTCTGTATCCCTGTCTGTCTGCCTGTCTATCTAGCCCTCTGTATCTCTTTATATCTGTGTGTATCCCTGTTCTGTTCTGCATGTCTATGTGCCTTTCAAGCTTTCTTTTCTCTTGCCATCTCTGTCTGTATCTCTGCTCTGTCCATATGTTCTGTTCTGTCTGTCTGTCTGTCTGTCTGTCAGTCTGTAAATATGTCCTGTTCTCTCTGTCTGTATCTCTGCTCTGTCCGTCTGTCTGTATCTCTGTCTGTCTGTATGTTCTGGTCTGTCTGTCTGTCTGTCTGCTCTGTCTGTCTGTCTGTCCATCGCATCATGCATCCCTCTGTTCATAGTCATAATAGGTTAGAGATGTTTGCTCTGTGCTGCCATCACAAGCTGTTGCCGCAAACCAATTACTTTGGTTTCAAAAGTCCAATTGATGTGCCTGGGATTTGCAGAATTATTGAAAAGCTTATTGAGGCCGTGTGAAATAAGCATATTCATCTATACTGGCATGTTAAATGTTATAAGTACATTTATTGAACAGGGATTTGTAAGGATTTCTACCACACCAGAAATGGATTTTTAAGTTTATGTATTAGGTTAGAGATGGTTAGTTTAGGTATTAGGTTAGAGATGGTTAGTTTAGGTATTAGGTTAGAGATGGTTAGTTTAGGTATTAGGTTAGAGATGGTTAGTTAGGTTTAGGTTAGGTGGTAGTTAGTATAGGTTAGAGATGGTTAGTTTAGGTATTAGGTTAGAGATGGTTAGTTTAGTATTAGGTTAGAGATGGTTTAGTATTAGGTTAGAGATGGTTAGTTTAGGTATTAGGTTAGAGATGGTTAGTTTAGTATTAGGTTAGAGATGGTTTAGTATTAGGTTAGAGATGGTTAGTTTAGGTATTAGGTTAGAGATGGTTAGTTTAGTATTAGGTTAGAGCTGGTTTAGTATTAGGTTAGAGATGGTTAGTTTAGATATTAGGTTAGAGATGGTTAGTTTAGGTATTAGGTTAGAGATGGTTAGTTTAGGTATTAGGTTAGAGATGGTTTTGTTTAGGTATTAGGTTAGAGATGGTTAGTTTAGGTATTAGGTTAGAGATGGTTACTTTAGGTATTACGTTAGATATGGTTTAGTTTAGGTATTAGGTTAGAGATGGTTTAGTATTAGGTTAGAGATGGTTAGTTTAGGTTTTAGGTTAGAGATGGTTTAGTTGAAGTATTTGGTTAGAAAGGGTTAGTTTAGGAATTCCAAATTGTTCTTTACAAGATCTACTTTCAAATAATGTGCATGTCTCACATGTGTGTGTGTGTGTGTGTGTGTGTGTGTGTGTGTGTGTGTGTGTGTGTGTGTGTGTGTGTGTGTGTGTGTGTGTGTGTGTGTGTGTGGGGGGGGGGGGGGGGATTCATCCAAAGCCCTCCTGACCAGCTTATACCCCCACAACACACACACACACACACACACACACACACACACACACACACACACACACACACACACACATCCCCAAATCGTTATCAGTCTGGGGTTGGGTGTGTTTGGGAGAGGGGGGGGGGTTGTGGAAGGTAAAGATGGAGTAGAGGAGAGAGAGTGAGAGAGATTGAGAGGGGGGGGGGGGAGGGAGAGAGAGAGAGAGAGAGAGAGAGAGAGAGAGAGAGAGAGAGAGAGAGAGAGAGAGAGAGAGAGAGAGAGAGAGAGAGAGACTAGGTTTGAAGGACAGGTGGAGAGAAAGATGACAAGGTAGTTTACTGATCTGGTCAAAGGTAACCTCAACTTTGTTGACTATTTAAACGGATCACTTGTCCACCACCACCACCACCACGACCCCCTCGTCGCCCTACTATTAGGGTTCAGTCACATCACCGCCGAACCGTATCTCATTAGGACGTAACGGTGCTGCAGTCCCGTCTCACTTTCTGTGTAAACACTGCAGTGTGCGCGCTGCGTGCCACCCCGCGCGCGCTGCGTGCCACCCCGCACACATCCACACAGAAAGCACTACAGCGTTGCGTTATACTCCAACGCACGCAGGCCTATTGAGAACACCAACATAGGCTGTCCATACTGCACATTGGGGGGTTTAACACGGCGTCGGCGTCATGTTTGTTTATTAGATGCGATACGATTCACGCATAGCCATCCATCCGTCGATACGTGCGGTATCGATGAGCAGTGTGGCGGCGGTGCGGACTCACCGATCAGTAGGAGGGTCTGGAAGAGCGCCGTTATACCGGCTGCGGACGGCATCCTGGCGTGCTGCTGCTGAGGATGATGAGGATGATGATGCTGTTGATATCGGAGCTCGTGGTGGTCGACGGGGATTAAGAAGCCGTCAAAGTACAGACGTCATCCTCGTCACTAGACCCCAGTCCTTCTTCCAGACCGCGCTGCCCTCACGTCCGACGTCTGACTGGACAACAGACGGCGTAGAAGAAACCCTCAAGTCTGGGGATGTGAACGTGACGCAGCACCGCACGATAGGCTGCGATCCACCCGATCAGGACTCGATACACACACACAGCAGCGGCGTGACTAGTTTAATAGGGACCACGAGGGTGGGGGGGGGGGCACACACATTTGCAAAGCAGTGGGTGGAAAATGTTACGATACTTTTCCCAAAATGTATTTATTTAATTTAATATGAAAATAACTAATCAATTAAAGATGCTCTGATTGTGCAGGGCTATGCCCCCCCCCCCCCCCCCGCCTCCTCCAAACCATCTGCGCGAGACATGTTGAAGTGTCCGTTCATCTTTATCGCTTAGCAACCACGCAGGCGTTACAAAGCTGACTGAACCCCTCAACATTCAACGAGACTGGTCATCAGGGATAGTATATATTGAAACGCCTAGTGTGTGTGTGAGGGCATCAGAAGGCCTTCTGGCATTTAAATGTAAAACGGTGAAAATCGGACAGACTTGACCCGAACACGACAGGATGGTTAAAATAAATGTGTAGCACTATTGGTTATTATCGATTAGGCAACACCCGTAAGAAGAAAACTATACCAAATAGATTTGTACTTAATTAAATTTTTTACATGGAATAAGACTTATGGAATATGACTGAATGGAATAAAAAACACTGCATAGAGGCAACTATTTTATTATCTCGAGTTCATAATCTAACATCACTTCACCATCTGAACGTCTTTTGAAATTCATCTTGAAAAAGAACATTTGTAACATTTAGTTTTCGGTTGTGTTTTTGAACTGCGTTCAGCAGCTCACTCTGAATTGTTAATACAGCAATGCATTTACAATTATTTATTCAGGCAAAAGCACACAAGGTTTAAACAAGCCAATACCAATTGATTCAAAATACTTATATAGTTAACCATCACACATCGAAGACAAACCAACAAACAAATGATATTGGCAATTCGACAACAATGTTCATTTTTACAGTGACTTCTCCAACCTCTTGAGGGTTGTACTTCTTAACAAAACCCATTTTCGTATTTATCAACAACTCACATAAAGAAACATGTACAAGTATTTACAAGCAGCGCACAGGGAGAAAGAATGAAGCCAAAACGCCAGAAACACTATATACATGGCACTGCTGCACTCTTCACAAGAGTGGACTATTTTCAGGAAACCCATGGCAACGTTTCCCCATGAAGTAACTGGGACTCAGGCACGGGCACGCACACAAACCTATTTTGGATGACACGACTTCAGGCTTCAGGTAACCGTGGCGACGCTTGAAAGTAATATCCAAGAGCTTATTAGATCAGGTAAGGAATAGAGTCCCTCCTAATACTCGGCCAGCAGCCAGAACAAGGGACCAACGAAGAGAGGGAGATGTTCAAGATGAGTGGACACCACAGTGTTGTTCTGAGACCCTGTGGCTCCAGAGACCTTTGTTTAGCGGAGGACAGGGTCCTGGAGGGGAGGGGGGAGGTCTGGGGCCTAGAACTGCTGCTGGATCAGCTTCTTCTTGGCGTCGTGGGAGAAGCGGTTGGAGGTAAAGAGCTCGCTGTCATAGAAGGAGGACAGGTTGTGGATGTTGATTTGCCTTGCCTGGAGGGGGAGCGGGAGGGAGGGAGGGAGAGAGAGTGGGTGTCAGGACCATTTTTGGACACTACGGCGCCACAAAAGTGCATTGTTTACTGTTAGCCGCGGTTAAAGACTGAAACCTCTTTTTGGACTAAAGCACACCAACGGCGTCAACCGGGAAATTCCAGCTATGTCTCTATGACTGTAATGTATAGTTATAACTGTTGGATATTCTCCGGCCATGTACCTTCTCCTGCAGGTCCTTCTCTGGGACCTCCACCACGTCACTCTGGGCTCCGTATCGGTTCCTCTGATAGGCCAGCTGCTCCGCCACCAGCTGCTTCAGGATGAACAGCAGCAGCTCGTTGTTGTCACGCCGGAACGCCAGGTAGCGGGAAAACGTCTACACAGACAACAACAAACACAAACTGAAACCCAACTCACGGCAGGACACACTTGACGAACCATCCACCCTCCTCACGCTCGCCAAGAAGTACATAAGACTCCCTAAATGATACCCTTAATGATTATGATGACATAAGTCTAGCAAGGGCTGGTCCAACTCTTCCTCCTCCGAATCTCCATTCACCAAGGGGTACATTATATTAGACTATCCACAACTATTTTTCCTCACCTTCGTCGGGTTTCTTCTCATGACCAACTCATCCTTTTCCCCCCCACCTTCATGGTGCTGCTCCTCTACCTCCTCTTAGTTACCAACTTCTCCTTTTCCTCACCTTCATGGTGCTGCTCCTCTACCTCCTCTTAGTTACCAACTTCTCCTTTTCCTCACCTTCATGGTGCTGCTCCTCTACCTCCTCTTAGTTACCAACTTCTCCTTTTCCTCACCTTCATGGTGCTGCTCCTCTACCTCCTCTTAGTTACCAACTTCTCCTTTTCCTCACCTTCATGGTGCTGCTCCTCCTCATTTCCATTACCTTAATGGTGCTCCTTCTCCTCATGATTACCTCCTACTCATCACCACCACCACCACAGTCTCATCACGGTCATTACTAACTACTCTTCATCATCATTACCAGCTCCTCAATCATTACCAACTCCTCCTTATCATCACCAACTCCTCACCTTGCGCATGCTCCTCATGACGCTGAACTTCTGCGTGTCTATGAAGCTCTCCAGCATCACCCGGATGGCCATGTTGACGTCGTCCTCCAGGACGTATTCTCTGAGGTGGAGGCGGGCGTGGGCCTCCGCCAGGCGGATCATGGACTCGATGTGTCGCACCGTGATGGGGATGCTGCCAGTTGCCTGGGGTTATAGACAAAACTTAACTTAACATTCAGAACCGCATCAAGAGCTTTGTCCGTCCGCAGTGAGGAAAAGGATATATGAAAACAATCATTTCATATTCATGTACAAGGAAATTAACTGCAATATACAATATAAACAAATACAAGAACTAGGAAGGCATAAGTACCATTTTGGATCTAATCTTGCAAGGAGAGAAGATGGGGAGAGAGGCCGAGAGAGAAAATATGGAACAAGAGAGATAGGCCAGCGTAGGAGAAGGGTAAAGACACCATCTCCCAGAGTTCAGTGGGGTTGGGGAGGTAGAGATAGGCTAGTGTAGAAGAAGGGTAAAAACACCATCTCCCAGAGTTCAGTCTGTTCTGGAGGCTCACCATGGACTCCTTGCGGAGTTCGCTGTAGATGCGAGCAACCTTATCCTGGTCCATCTGGTTGAGCTTGGGGTGGACCTACACCACATCAACAGAACAGTTAGAAAACAAGATATACCCATGTGACGATGACGATGATGATGATGTGATGGCGTGTGCTTGCGTACCCTCTCCTTTGCGTAGATGATGTACTTCCTGAGCAGCTCCTGGGGAACGAGGGGGACGTCTGAGGAGTTGGGGAGGACCACCTCCTCCAGGCTGGCCATGCCGCCCTCCTTGTTGCTAGGGTGATGTTTGATGTGGGAGCCAACCACGAAGCGAGCCAGCATCTCGTCCTGGAGAGAAATATAAAGAATAGCATATCGAATTGTATCCTTTATTCAAACAGAAACCCCTCATTGGGATCTCCATTAGCAGAGACCTGAAAACAATAGAGAGGACAGACCAGACAAGCAGTGAACACACCCGGTACACAAAGCCAACACAGACAGATCAACAGAAACAGTTACACACGTCGTACAGAGAAGCTGAGCTTAATGTTTCAAAATGTTCTGATGAGATGAAAACCTACTCTCGGGTTGTTTTGTAACAGTGCCATTTGAATGGTGCATAATATTTAACAATTAAAAAGTTTATCAAGTAGGGTCTTGTATTTAAATAAGACAGAGTGCAAGTCCCTCCATGTTTTACGTACCTGAACAGGGTCAACGGTGTCTCGGACCACACACAGCACGTCGAAACGAGACACAATGGGCTCCGTCAAGTCCACATTCTCAGAGAAGGTCAGCGAGGGGTCGTACCGGCCACCTGGGAACACACAGCCAATCAATACCTCTGTTACACCACACGGCCCCTCTATGACACCACAAAGCACCTCTGTTAAGCCCAGTTCAGATAAAAGATTTGCAACAAGACTGCTTGCAAAAGAATGACAAGATAACATTGGGCAAAACTGGGCCGTTGACAGTGAAGTCGTCTGTCTATTGTTGTAAGTAAGTGGGTGTTAGCAGCAGGCTTGTGAAGCGGTGTGTATGTATGTATGTATGTATGTATGTATGTATGTATGTATGTATGTATGTATGTATGTATGTATGTATGTATGTATGTATGTATGTATAAGCGTATGAGAGTAAGTACCTATGGGGTTAGAAGCAGCTATGATAGTACAGCGGGCCTGCAGCGAGGTGACGATGCCGGCCTTAGAGATGGAGATGCTCTGCTGCTCCATCGCCTCATGGATACTGGTCCTGTCAGAATCATTCATCTGGGAGAGAGGTTGATATAAAGAGAGAGAGACATTGACCCAGAGAGGGAGAAAGAGGGGAAACACAGAGAGAACAGATGTTTCAGTGTTATGATGTAGATCAGATACAACCCCCCCCCCACAGAGGAAGATCCAGAGATGATGAATTGTACCTAGGAGGTCAGCGTACAGTGTACTGCCTTTACACATGCATGTCTGTGCATTTAAAATGAAGTTGAATATGAAGATAACAGTTTAAATAACACCAAGGTAACCGTTAAACCAAAGATTTCAACACACATGCGTGTGTAGCGGGGCGCGGCCGTCACCTTGTCGAACTCATCGATGAGACACACTCCGCGGTCTGCGAGCACTAGGGCCCCGGCCTCCAGGGTCCACTCGCGGGTGACGGGGTGACGCTGGACGTACGCCGTCAGTCCCACCGCAGACGCACCCTGGCCCGTGGTGAACACCGCCCGGCTGGCCACCTTCTCCACGTACCTGCGTCCACACACACTTTAACATACTGCAGCCATACACACCCCTTACAAACAATCCACAGCAGCAGCCTCCTAAATACTGGACAGGACATTTATTTTGCTACAGCTCCTAACGTAAGTGAATGGACATGGATCTCGTGTTGGACATACTTGAGGAACTGGGATTTGGCGGTTCCTGGGTCCCCACAAAGCAGAATGTTGATGTCCCCACGGACCTTGTGTTTACCACCTGGAGGTGCACACACACACACACACACACACGTGAGCAGAGTTGATAGTACACCGTGGGAGATGTTCTGAAAGGGACAGAGGAGTTGTGAAGGACGAAGAGGAGGTGGGTACCTGGGTTCTTTGGCTCTCCTCCGAAAAGACCAAGAGCCAGGGCTCTCTTGATGTCCTCGTGGCCGTAGATGGACGGCCCAATGCTGGCGAACACCTGCAGGAGGAGAGGAACGTTAAAAAACTATGACTAATCGAAAACTTTAACAATGTGTCTAGTGTGTGCACCACAGGTGTATGTATGGGTGTGTATGTGACGCAGTACGTGGGGTCAGGCTCACCCGCTCTCCGACTCGCTCGTCCTTGGACAGCGCCATGATGGCTTTCACGTCCTCGTCTGTGAGTGCTCCCACGGCAACGCGCTGGTCACGGCAGGAGACATGATTGGCTAGGATGACCGTAGCGAACACGGGGAAGCCGTTGGCCATGTTGAGAGAGCCATCGTAGTTGTTGTGGTAGATCCCAGTCAGCTCCTGGTTTAAATAAAAAGTCAATACGAAGTTGTATGAAATTTTTAATGAAGTTTAATAAAATGATAGCCGTTTAAGGTGGTTTAGCACAAAGATAAGTGAGAAGAGTTTATCATAAAGATGTTTAAAATAAGTTTAAAATGAAAGACTATTAAAATCGTTGAATGAAATGAATCTAAACTTATCCGAGTTTATGTTATGTATATATATACTGTATATATATTTTTTTTGGAATATTTCCTGTGATAAAATGTGAATACATGAATAGTCGACTCACAATCTCGTCCCCAGGCCTACAGTTGTCTACCAGGTCAGCCAATAGGATGGCATCTTTGGAACGTGGGAGGCGCCCTGCGGCCACCTTGCCTGGACTCTCCTGGATGGTGATTCGCTGGTAGTTCTGGTATACAGTCTGGAGGAGAAAGGTGATTGGTTGAGTAATGAAACACATAACAGTTAATAACTCTTAAATGTATTTGAAGATTAAGTTAGGGTAACAATCTCAATCATTTTCACACCAAGGTCTTCCACGATAACGATGACAAATGACGAGATTTCTTTTCAATGGTTATATTTTAGTTTTAGTTAGGTGCAATGCAAACAGTTTCAACTCGGAGACAGGCAGTACGTACCTCCTCCATGTTGATGTCGAAGGGCCCCAGGGACTGACACTCTGGGCAGGAGCCGGGTTTCACCTCCTGGTTCTGGGACTGGAAGAAGGGTCCCAGGATGAAATTACACTTGTTACAGTTGTACTTGACCATGGCCAGCTGGGGCAGCACCCCGGTACAGCTGGTCACCACCCCGCTGGTCCGGATGAGCTGGTTCAGATGCAGCTGCCTGCAGGGACAAACGAAGGCTTTTAGTTTTTAGTAATTAATTATTCGTATTAAGACAAAGAGCTCACAATCATGTCAATCACGGGTTATGTTCAACCTGCGTGTGTTACCTGAGTGAGCGCAGCTCTTCCACCAGTGGCAGGTTGCAGATGCGGACGTGGATCTGGTGGGCGATGCGGTCGTATTTGGGAAACATGGCCAACACCACCTCCTTAGCCGCCTCGTCAAAGATCTGACCACCACACACACACACACACAAAACATATTTCTACCAAGTACAATACAACTACTACATTAATAAACCACACAGTTTACAACTGCCTGATTAATACATCCACATACACGTATACATCCGACACGTTTGTGTCAAGAGTTTAGAACATAATCAGAACTAATTAGATACAAGACTAACCAGACAAAGTTAGTGAAGTCAAAGTAGTGATGATTAACCCATTGGTGACTAGGCCGTGCTGCACCTGTTTGAGCGCCTAGAGAGCGAGACTCACCTTGAGCATCTCGGTTGGGGCCTCGGGCAGGAAGTAGGCAAGCACATGTTCTCTGGCCGCCAGGTGTTCATAGTTCACCACCAAGCTCTCCTTGTTCTCTGGAGGAAACAGACACAAACACACACACACAACCTTGACTCACAGCCGAGAGGAGCAAGATGTCCTAAATCTGATCACAAATCCAGCATGGGGGGGGGGGGGGGGGGGGAACTGCAAGGGGCGGAGTTAAACCTTGTTTCCTGTTTGTTTATGGAGATATTCTACCAAGACAACAACGCTAGTAGCAAAGTGCTGGCCAATTGCACACTTACAGATCCCCGCCCCAAGCAACATGATCGGTCAAACCAAGTATGAAGCAAATGGGATTGAAACACCCCGTTCACCCAGATTTGAGAGTTTAATCTAAAGTCCGACTTCTGAGACTACCCTAACCCTTACCTTCTCCTTAGTGACACGCATCTGCATTAACCGCAAGTCACTTTGGATAAAGGTGTCTGATGATTAAATTGTAAAACAACTCAACTCTGAACTCCAAAACGTTTAAAGACGGTAAACAAAGCAGAACATCAAAGGGATCCTACCTTTACACATGTCGCTGATCTTCTCCTTGAAGACATTGTGTCCGTTCTCGTCCACGTGGGTCCGCAGGAAGTTCTTGAAGCGGTGGTAGATCTCCAGCCGGGGAGCCGACATGGACACCCACTCACGCACCGTGTGGCCCTGGAGCAAGGCATCAGCAGCAGAGGGTTGTCAGACACAAACCCAGCAGACCGGGATACCATTGTGGTTAGCCTATCGCTCGCCTGGAGGGACTTTAACCCTGAGATCAGGGAACCACCAACCAAGTTATTATACTCAAGAGTTATTCTGCCAATTAACACACTTTGGAAAACAATGCATTTAGAAAAAGGTGTGCATTTGGAAGCGGCACGCCCACCAATACTATAGATAACTTTTAAATGGCAATTCCAGATAATTATAAACTACAGAACCCAGAGAGCACCAGGTTAACAGAACAGACCATTTCAATAGACGACAGTACCAAAAGTACACCAGGTACATTTAACAGAACAGACCTTCATGTCCTCCAGGTTCTCGATGCTCTCAATCATCTCGTCGTCTTCTCCCTCTGCGGGGCCACCCTCTGCTGCCCTCTCAGCCAATCGCCTTCTCCGGGCTCCAGGACGCTCATCATCCTCATCTTCACTGTCTGGAGACGACAAAAATAAATAAACAGCTTTATAACCCTGCTCCACGTATACTGGTATCAGGAGGATCTCATCCGCCTCTAGCACCTCCTCCCCTTCCCTCCACATTTCTCGCTGTAGAGGAGCCACTGAGGCCCTGCTACCTCCCCCTCACCATAGAGAAGTCCCCTGCGGAGTCGTCCACTGAGGCCCTGCTCCCGGTCTCTCCTGCTCATGGCCTCCTCAGCAGCAGCCCTGGCTCCTGGAGAGAGCTCCGACAGCTCATCTTCGTCCAAGTCCAGACCCTCCGCCTCGTAGCGGTCCAGCTCCGGGATGGCCCGGTAGTCCCTGAGGAAAGGAAAGACACATTTAAAATGGGACATATTTTACAACTTCAATATTTAAAACACCTATCAATTCAAATAATCTGAAAAGTGTGATAAAACCTTTAAACATAAATAGTATGAGGCAAAGCCATTAGTAAACAAGTCAAGAAATCTCCTCTCGCTAAAATCCTACTGTTCCTCCCACCTCACAATCCCCATCCTCCCCTTCCATCTCTGCCTACACCCCCCCCCCTCACCTCTCTTACCCTCCCACCATCCATCCTCCCTCCCTCCCCTCAGTTGATCCCTCCCTACTCAATCTCCCTCCCTGGCCTCACTTCTCCATCGATCCCTTCCTACTCAACCTTGCTCTCTGTCCATCACCATCCCTTCCTCACCTCTCCATCCCATCTCCGATCAGCTCCTCTCCGTCCCCGTCTTCCTCATCTACAGGCAGGCTCTCCCCCAGTATCCCCTCAGACTCGTCCTCGAAGGGGGGGAGGTCTCTCCCGGGGCTGGATGTCAGGTCTCCCCTCCTGGGGGCTGGTGTTGGGCTGGTGGCCACCTGGAACGACTCTGAGGAATCCTATAGGATAGGATATAGAGACATAACAGACTATGTATAAAACATACAGCTACATAGATAGAAATGTCTAGTTTATAGGAGGCCAAACTCTAACACTTACACGTGTGTGGGTGTGTGTGTGTGTGTGTGTGTGTGTGTGTGTGTGTGTGTGTGTGTACTCCTAAAATCCTGCAAACTAATACTCTAAACAGAATAACAAACCACAACCGATGGAAAAGATACACGTTTATTAAGTGAACACGTCTTTTTACAACTAATATAAACCCACAACTTTTGTATTGAGTTTAAAGAACAAAACAATCACTTTATAAGAGTACATAGTGAATACATCAACATGACCATACATTAGTCACTCAAAGGGGAACGCTTTATTGGTATGAAGCCGAACATCAATATGGTTAAAGGATATCGACACGTATAGTGTTGATCAGGTCAAAACTATTGATAGATGGAAATAAGCACATGGCCAGGAGAAGCCACTACACGAACTCGTTTACACAGCCATTTTTGGTCTAAAGGGGTGATCAAATATGGATAACATTTTCGAATATAACATTTTGAAATATTAAGACTTTAATTAGCAAAACATTTTTGTAGTTTGTACAAAGTTTGCTGGCACGTCTTTGTTATGACAAATACAGGCCAGTACTGCTAATATACATTTAGAAGCCATCGACATTACAACGAAAAGTTACGGATAGTAACTTTCAATTCATACACTGTCAAATAGCCGATATATTAGTTATTTATGTTGTATTTTAAATGTTTTACTCACAGCCATTGTGTCGCGTCTGTTTTAGCCTGTATCTTCCAACAGATGACGTCTCCCAGCTCCTCCCTGCTGAGTTTTCGCGCGAAACGTCCACGTGATTTACAAAGCCCGCGAAATGTGATGAATATTCAATGAGGACGACAAGAACAGCGTTCTCATTGGTCAGTGACGACCAAGACGGGCGCGGCTTCAGGTGAAGTGAGCTTGGTTTGTGCTATAGTTCTACACAGCGAAAGGTTGTTTTAGCTACACTTCATATAAGCCGTGGAAACGGCTCAGCTCTTAATGGAAAACAAACATACTTCCCATCTGATAACTGATAACACAGGGCGGAGTTTAGTTTCCCGGGAAAGCAGGAGGCTCCCGTTCGTCTCATGTATAACGGGGTGGCGTTAAAAAGTCACATACATTGAATTGAATTATATAATTATAATACCCCCTATGACATTTTATTGTGTACAGTATTATTATAGTATAGTGTTGCATAGTTAAAGTATAGTACATAGTATAGCAGGGGTGGACAGTAACGAAGTAAATGTAATTCTGTACTGTACTGTACATTTTTGAAGTATCTGTACTTTACTTAAGTATTTCCATTTTGGGCGACTTTTTACTTTTCCTCCACTACATTTCAAAGTAAAATATCTTACTTTCCACTTTACTACATTATGTGACATCTGTCGTTCCTTCTTATGAGTGAATTATTTGTTCTAGAAATAAAGCACCGCGAACACCAATAGGTTGGACCTTTTAGATGTAGGCTAGCTAGCTAGCTACCCAGTAGTACTACCACTAGGTACTACACTAGGTACTACCACTAGGTACTACCACTAGGTACTACACTAGGTACTACCACTAGGTACTACACTAGGTACTACCACTAGGTACTACACTAGGTACTACCACTAGGTACTACCACTAGGTACTACACTAGGTACTACCACTAGGTACTACCACTAGGTACTACACTAGGTAGTACCACTAGCTACTACCACTAGGTACTACACTAGGTACTACCACTAGGTAGTACCACTAGGTACTACCAGTACCACTAGTACCCACTAGTACCAGTCCATTACAGTGCAACAGCCTGAAAAAAATGGCAGAAGAAAGTCCTGACTCAAACTCGGCACTTCAACACCCATGGCCTTATTGGAAGGATGTCTTTGAAGTTGTGGAACAGAAGAAGGATTCCTTTGTTTACAAAATGCCTTCTCTGACTGCCTCAGTCCCACACGATTTCTCCCTACACGAATTCTCCGTCGAATTTGAGGAAACACGTAGAGGTAAACTCATGACATCTCACTGTTCATGTGGTCAGTCACTAACACACGTGTGTCGTGTCCATTGCATGATGGCTGTTTGTAGGTCATTGGTAACTCTTGACGTTTAGCTAGCTAGCTGTTTCACATTAGTTTGTAACGTAAGTGCTTGGAGTTTATCAGCTGAATGCTCTCATGTTGTGAAATAGTAGTAAACATTCAATGTTAACACTTAATAAACTCGATGATTTGTTTAGTTTGGCATGCAGCGGATGACGCTAAAACAGTTGGCAGGTTTAGTGGAGTTCTCCTTTAACCAACTGAGATTCGCTATTCCCATCAATTCAAATTCCACTGACTGTGGTCATAGCCTATACTATATTATCAAACAATTCAGTGTCTTAGTACATCCATCACACGCCCAATACACAAAAACGTTTTTATTTATCATATAGGGAGCACTGCTATCTGGGATATTTGGTTAATGTTATATTTTTCCGTTTTTATAGAGAAAGCACGGTAACCATGTGCAGAGATCTATTGCTCTGACATTAAGGGAATGAGGTTTGCTCCTTCAACCTCCAAACAGCTCAAGTTGGGACAAACCAAGCTTGTAAGTCATTGAGGAACATTGACCAAGCTGTGTTGCAGTTTGTAATCCAGAGTCTCCAGCCCTTTAGTGTAGCGGGTCAGCCAGCCTTCAAAGCTTCATCGCACGACCTTCAGCCCAACTCCTCTCTCATGCCAAGGACCACCTTGCGACGCAAGATGGACGACGTCGCAATGGATATGAAGACAAACCTTAAAGAGGTGATGAAAGGGTTAGATTTCATAGCTACAACAACAGACTGTTGGAGCGCAAGGAGAAGAGGTTCTATCGGCGTCACGGCTCACTGGATAGATCCCATCGGTCTGGAGAGGTGCTCAGTAGCACTAGTGTGCAAGCAGCTCAAAGGCTCCCATACTTTTGATGTGTTGGCGTGTGCATTGAACGAGATACATTCTGAATTTGGAATTCTAAATAAGGTTGTTCGAACTGCTACAGACAATGGCTCAAAATTTTTGTTAAGGCATTTCGCGTGTTTGGAGAGCAAGTTGAGAACAACAATTCTGCTGAAGAGGATGCACTCCATGGAGGGATGGGTGATGAAGTGGATGATGTGGAGGTGGACTTTGTTGACGTCACAGCTGTTTTGGATGAAGATGATGAATGCACGATGCTGAAGATGTTCTACCAGTCGGTGGTAGCCAGTGCCATCTTCTCCGGTGTCGTGTGCTAGGGAAGCAGGTTGAGGTCAGCAGACGCCAACAAGATCAGCAGGATCGTCAGGAAGGCTGGCGCTGTCCTGGGGGTCCAGCTGGACTCCTTGTTGGTGGTGTCTGAGAGGAGGATGCTGCGCAAGCTGCGTAGTATCCTTGACAACAACTCTCACCCTCTCCATCAGGTGCTGACCTCATACAGAAGCACCTTCAGCAACAGACTCATTCCACCCAGGTGTACCACAGAACGCCATAGGAAGTCCTTTCTTCCTGTGGCCATCAGTCTCTATAATTCATCTACCTCGGGTCGTGAGAGGGACAGTGGAGACTCAGTGACCTGAGGCCAACGCACTGTTATTATTATTTTTTTGGTCAACGCACTGTAAATCCTTTCACTGTAATTTTGCACTGTAAATTAAATTTCACTTTTCACATGTCACTTTTTCAGTATTCCTACGTATTACTGTAATAATACTGTAAATTGTGCAATTCATCTTTCAATACATTTAGATTTCATTTAGAGTTAATTTAGTTATATTTTGTTTATACTAGTTTTGTTGTTATTTAGTTTTTAGTTTTTAGGTATTAGTATATTTTTGTGTGCATTTATTCCCCCTGTTTCTACTGTTGCACCTTAATTTCCCTCAGGATAAATAAAGTTATCTTGAATCTTGAATCTTGAATGGCTTACAGTTTCTACTTCCCAAACATCATCGATGTGCTTGCCATTTGTTAAACCTGATTTCCACAGTGGATGCTGCAAAAGCATGTTCAACTGAGGCGTACAAGAAGCTGTGCCGATCAACTTTCATGTGTCGTCAAGTGTCAGGTCTGCTACAGCTGCAGAGTTGATAGAGGTGTGCAAAATCCAGCTGATCCGTCCCAACACAACCAGATGGAATTCATTGTTCCTGGCTGTGGAGAGAATCATTGGAACAGGAATAGTTGTATTTAAATGTATTCATTTGTTATAGGTTAAGTCCAGTTGAAATTGCCTTTCTGAACGAGTATGCCAGAACCATGACCCCAGTCGCCAAAGCCCTCAACATTCTTCAGGGTGAAATTGATGTTCAGGTGGGATGGCTTCTGCCTACTCTCAACCTCTGGTGGATGCCCTCCAAGATGGACTGCAAAGGCGCTTTGGTGACATGCTTACAGAGCCAGAGTTTATTGCTGCTGCAATCCTTGTGCCTAAATTCAAAACATCCTGGACAAAGGACGAAAACACTCTGAAACTAGGTACGACTATTTCAGTGATACAGGATTGTTTTTGACAAGTGACATTACTCAAAGTTTCAAGGGAACTAAACCAAAACATTTCAAAAAAGATTATTTAGTGGTTAGTTGCAAATGCACTTTGGAAATACATGGGGCTATACTGTTCTTTTGACATTCTAATCTGGTGAAATGGTTATCAGTGTGACTGCAAAAGGTTTGAATTGATTCTTAGCATCTAATGGAATTTTCATTTCAGGTCTGGATTACATCAAGGACCATCTGGAACAAGAGACCTTCAATCATTTGCAAGGTGATGCCTTCAGTGCCTCTGATGAAGACGACTTCTTTGCAAGCATGAAGCCTGCTCATGGTCAGGAAAGTATTAGGCAGTTGGATGGTTACCTTGCCTGCAAAGTTGATGACAAAGACATTCTGAAGTCCTTCCCAGCGGTGTGCAAGTTGTCTTTGAGGGTGAATACTGCTTTACCTGCTTCAGCTGCTTGTGAAAGGCTTTTCAGCACAGCAGGACTTATTTTCAGTCCCAGGAGAGCAAAAATCGACTCAAAACTACTTTGAGAACCAGCTCCTTCTCAAGCTGAACAAACGATTCTGCAGCTTTGCTTAGATAATCAGTTCCATACTGATCCATTAGTAGTCACGTACATATTCACACACACACCTGCACGCACACACACCCATAGACACACACTGCTAAATCGATGCCCTGCACAGAAGATCAGATTTGTTTAGTTTTATCAAGTCTTAACTTTCAAATAAATTGTAAAATAAAAAGTTTGCCTGTTCTCAAATCCTGTTATTTTCACAGCCTCTCAAATCTCTCTAATGGAAATTGTTGAATAAAAATTGAAAATGTTGACTGTTAATTGACACCAGTGACTAACTTAATTACCTTATATTAAATCACAGTACTTTTACTTTTGATACTTAAGTACATTTTAAGGAGAGTACTTTTAAGTACAAACTACTTGTAAGTAGAAATTTAAATGGACATTTTCTTTTACTGGAGTAATATTTTACCTAGAGTAACTCTACTTTTACTTAAGTACAGGATTTGTGTACTTTGTCCACCACTATAGTATAGTCTATAGTGTTGTAAAGTTTAGTATAGTATCGTTGTAGGAATTGTATACTGCGGGAGGGAATTTAAAAAAGGATTTAAGAGAACCCCTGGGCCCCATGCTGGGAATGTGGGCCCCGTCCTGGCAATGAGGGCGATGGTAAACATCAAGACCACCGTGGTACAGTATTGTCTAACAACAGGACAGCCCGTCATGGTGAATATCTTACATGATGTCAACACAGCTGAATAAATAATAGTCTCAAACATCTCCCTCCTTTCACACCAAAGCAAGGTAGTATATAGGTCTCTTCCTGCTGGTTTTACCTTCCACCTCGAGAGGGCAAGAGAGCCCACGAAAGAGACCCGCATGACAATCATTTATTCCAAGGAACACGGATCCGGGCTCTGGTGTTCAGCGAGAGGAGATCTCGACCACAGATTGTCTGGACCACAAGCCTGACCAATTTGAATACACCTGCATTTTCATGAAACTTGGAACTGTTGCTTTCGAGGGATTCTTTAGCCTCAGAGATAAGAGGGCCGAGAGGACTTCTTGGTGTGGCGGATGTATGTGCTCTACTGAGGCCCTCTAGTTAATCAATGCCATGCCTGTCAAATGTTTTGGTAACAAATGTAGTCTACTTGGTTTAATAATAACCTGCAGTTTAATAATAACCTTTTATCAAACATCATTCATAACAGCTTTCATAGCATTCATCATTACCCCTTTAAAAAAAGCACTGATAACCAACATATCATACATAAAAACTAAACAATAACATATGTACAGTATCAAACCGTTTGTAGAAAAGTCCAGGCAAAACAAATGAAACAAACCCAAAGCATCCAGTGCAGAAAATAAATTAATAAATGATGATTTCCTCTCGAGTTCATTGGGGACTGAATTTCCATTTTGGGCAAATCCAAGACTAAATAAAATCACAAATCTATTGTCAACACTGGGCAGAGAAATCCACTGAAAGCGTCAGAATGAGATTATCCTTTGCTATTCCCAGTTTAACATCCTGTATCAGTCGAGGCATGATAATTAAGGTATCAAATTAACCATTTAGCAGTGCCAAGCAGCGTTAGAGACTTGTAATGAAAGGGTTTTAACATTCAAATTATTACAGGATAATTTGACACATTTTCAAGCAATACATTAAAGTCCTCCTGCAACGGACTGAATTAATGAATGCACAACTTTCATAGATGTTGAACTCAAGTTAATGTACCGCATTGAGAGGAAACATGCATACACCAATATACTTCTCAATAGAAAGTCCATCTAGAAGTCAGTCACGGCATGCTTTCAAAATAAGTTAAAGACCTTTAATCTGAAGGAATCGCTCGGACGAGACGTCCTGTTTCTGTTGGAGATTAACCGCACCAGGTAACCCCTCAATTGAGATTCTATATTTTCTAAATAAAAGGCCTTGGGGAAAGAGGGCTGTCTGGGATGAGTGAAGAACGCTTCAAAATAAGATGCAAAGAAAGATATAAAATGTGTGTGTCTTGGTTTGCCTTCATGTGACAATACATGGCCCAGGTTGGTTGTTTCCATGACAGCAACCTTTGTCACATAAAAGTCAAAAGTTCAGGTGCATGTATGTAGTAGTGTACGTGTGTGCTCAGGTACGTGTGTCTGTTATTTGAGCACCAGCGTGGCCTCGGATCCGTCCTTCTTCTTCAGGTACAGCCCGTTGGTCAGGTGGTGCTCCCTTCGCAGGTAGGCGTAGAAATAGTCTGACACCAGCAGGATCTGGAGGGACAGGTTGAATAGTCAGACAGACACGACTAGACAGTCAGACAGACAAGACTAGACAGCCAGACAGACAGAGCCAGGCAGGCAGGCAGGTACCTGAGCGACACTAAACAGCAGGGTGATGGCATAGTAGAAGTTGGAGTTGGCGCTTCCGGCATAGATCCAGAGGTGCCAGAGGACGGGGAACAGAGCGGAACACGCCAACAACACACAGCTCACCAGGAAGATGTTCCTCAAGACTAGCATCAGGACACAGTGATAGGAGTGGATTATAATACATTAGATCAAGGTAGATCACATGGTCATTAGATGACATGGTTACAGTACACTACAGTAGAGTGTTTAATTAGATCCCATTAGATTACATCCGTAATTGGAAACAAAGTAGTTTTAAGGAACTACTACTACTATTCGAGAGTGTGTGTGTGTGCGTGTGTGCGTGTGCGTGTACTTACACCTGTACAGGTGGTTCCAGACTGGTAGGAAGGCCAAGTAGAGGGAGATGTCTCCCACCGTGGGGTACGACTTGAAGATGGCGATCACAGCGATCTGCATGAAGATCAGAAACACTGGGTGTTCCCTGCAACACACACACACACACACACACACACACACACACACACACACACACACACACACACACACACACACACACACACACACACACACACACACACACACACACACACACACACACACACACACACACACACACACACACACACACACACACACACACACACACACACACACACACACACAGTGAGAGAAAGTAACAAAGAGAAAGTGGAAGAAAGTCATTTGTGTGTGAGTTTGGACTGACTTGAGTTTGATGGAGAGGGGGAGGGTGTAGAAGAACACGTTGATCTGGAAGACGCAGAGGAAGAAGAGACGGAAGTGATCGAACATCTCAGCGAAGAAATACCAGAAGAGACCGATGTTGGGGGTCAAGTCAGGAACCGACAGACTAGAGAGAGAGAGAGAGAGAGACAGTCAAGTCAATCTTGGGAAGGTTTCCTTTGCAAGGTTTCTTCATCCCAAAGCTTTAAAAAGTTTAATAAGTTCAATACAGTTGAATAATACTTAATTAAGTGTTATGATGCTTAGTAATGTATAACAAAGCTTAATCATGTTTAATAAAGTTGAACAAAGATTATTAACATCTAACCAGGTTTAATACACTTTAAGTTGGGTGTTGGATAAGCCCTCACATGAAGCCGTAAACTGCAGGCAGGAAGTCCCAGGAGCCCAACAGGAAGAAGGACAGGCCGATCAGGACGACGAGGCTTCCCAGGAACATGAATAGGTACTGCAGCGTGTAGAGCCAGAAGCTGGACCACCGCACATTCACCGGGATATACTGACGCTGGGGTGGGGGGGAAGGCTGCAATCAAATATACGGCGGCAGTATAGCTCAGCAGGTAGAGCGGTCGCCTCACAACCGAAAGGTAGTGTGTGTGTGTGTGTGTGTGTGTGTGTGTGTGTGTGTGTGTGTGTGTGTGTGTGTGTGTGTGTGTGTGTGTGTGTGTGTGTGTGTGTGTGTGTGTGTGTGTGTGTGTGTGTGTGTGTGTGTGTGTGTGTGTGTGTGTGTGTGTGTGTGTGTGTGTGTGTGTGTGTGTGTGTGTGTGTGTGTGTGTGTGTGTGTACCTGCAGCAGGAAGAGCAGTGCAGGGACACACAGAGTCAGAGGGTAGATGGACTGGTAGGTGGCCAGTGCCAGAAAAATAGCACTCAGCAAGTCACTTCCTGTAACACAAGCCATCGCAATCATCAGGAGAAACTGAACAACCAATCAGGATCCTCCTGGTGTCCCTGAACAACCAATCGGGATCATCCTGTTAATCGAAACGAGTCTCGGGTTTGGAGTGGAGCTCGGCAGCAAACACTGGGCTGAGCCGGCCATTAAATCCAAGGCCCACCTCTGAGGGTGGACAGGATGAACAGGGCAATGACGGCGTTGTTGAGGCCACAGGTACACTTGGCCACGCAGGACAGGATGGTGAACGGGTTCAGCAGGTAACTAGAGAGAGAGAGGCGGGGGGAAGAGTCAAAACCAGCAACACTGCACTGTATGATGGACAGATCAGTCTTGGTACAGTCCACTGGGTAGGCTTGTAGGCTGATCGTTCCGTCATAGATCTGGATGGACCCTTTTGACACTTAACAGGTCGATTTTGAAACAGCTTGTAATAGCCAATCAACATCACGCCTGATGTTAAAATAGGGACAGCTTAATACATAAAACAAAGAACTGGCTACTGTAGAGGGGGGAGGGTGTAAAACTTCCAACAGGGCTACCTTCCTTCTGTTTCTGTGTATATGTAAAGTGCCTTAGATCCTACGTATTTAATACTTACAACATGGCTACTTTGAGAGGAATGTAGTACATTTCCGTGGGACTTCTGATGAGTTCGAGACAGTCCATGGGGTAGCGATCTGCTTCCAACGCAAATTTCTGCTTCCTGAACTGAGAGAGAAACGACCAAGCTCACAAAGCAGAATCCAGCCTCTCTCACACATAGATCCTGGTGAATGACTTTCAGGCACCACTATTGATTTTCACTATTTACACATATACATTCTGGAATATTTCCACCTTGCACCTTTTAACACAGGGCCAGTAGATGGGACAGTACAGCAAATGGTTGTAATGAAACCCTTATGGACGCAAACCGCCACTCAACAGAAGAAGACTTCTGCCGGACTGAGAGGAGCGCTGTTATTTCAGAATATGTCCAGTGTTCAGCCATTGTGGAAAAATGGAGCTTGTTTGCAAATCAAATACGTTTTGATATTGTTATCAAAACCCCCGAAAAGAATTTGGGCCTTAAGATAACATTGTCACGGATTCAAATAAGTCATCAGTGGAGTCTTGTGATTGGCTTCTTTGCTCTACGTGAAGGCGTCTTACATCAGATCAACGTAACCCTTAACGTGCCTCTCCCCACAACCTTACTGCTTTCATTCACAACACATAACACCGTACCGGTGAAATGTGAGAGACAGGGATTGAAATCCCCTCAAGACCTAGTGACATTTCCGGATGTGAATGAAAGCAGTAACATAGCAGGGAAAAAAACGTTAAGGGTTAAGTGCATCTAACTTAAGACGCATTCACGTGGAGCAAGCAAATGTTATTATTATTTTATAATATTTGATTCCCAACTTAAGGCGCCAATGCTTTTCGGGTCATTCTATAACAATATCAATACAACTTATTCAATTTGTAAATGGGCACCTTTTTTCCAAGAATCCACAGATTCACAAATAAGACAGCTCCTCACAGTCCGTCCTATAATTTCTTCTTCTGTTGCAATTTAATGGTGGTTGGCATCCATAGGCCTTGTATTACAGCCATCTGCTGGGCTGGCTAATCTATTTCGGCATTGCCGTGTGTAAAGGCGCAAGACAGAAATGTGACAGAACGTAGCTGTATGTGACGTTCCCTACCACTTGTTTGTTGTATTCCTTCACTGCAAGGTAGAGCGCCACGGCAGTCAGACAATCTGCCAACTAGAGCGAGAGAGAGAGAGAGAGAGATTTTGAACACAGAACGCATGCCTTTACAGTGTCACCAAGTTGAGGTTTAAGGTTTAGGTCGACGACATTCCCCATCTTTGCTGTGCCAGTAAAGACCGGGGGACGGGAGACATTCATCCTACTCACTATGAAGGTTATCTCTGCATAGTCCACCAGGAAGTGGAAGAGGTAGATGACCAGAGGAGTCTGGTGGAAAGACAAATAGATAAAACAATATCAGTAGATACACCACAAACACAAATACGTTTACAGTGTGTGTGTGTGTGTGTGTGTGTGTGTGTGTGTGTGTGTGTGTGTGTGTGTGTGTGTGTGTGTGTGTGTGTGTGTGTGTGTGTGTGTGTCTGACCTCGTGAAAGACATCTCCAGAGTACGGTGAAATGTCGAGGTCCAGCAGAGCCAAACCTTCCACCACTATAACAACAACAACAACAACACACACAGTCCATATAGTTGTTATACAATGCTGTTGCTTTCTACTCAATCAAACAATACATTGTGTTGGGTTTTGCTCACAAGACAGTATTTAAATGTTTTTTTATAATGAGATAGATCTTCAAGACTTTTAGCTCTGCATTAGTGGAGATGATGGGTAGCAGTTGTGGCCACTCCCTTCCAGCACCATCAACCATACAAGCTCCTTTGCCTTTGCATCCGCAACCCAATCGCCTTTTACCATTCAGTAACACACACACACACACACACACACACACACACACACACACACACACACACACACACACACACACACACACACACACACACACACACACACACACACACACACACACACACACACACACACACACACATATATATATATATATATATATATATATATATATATATATATATATATATATATATATATATATATATATATATAACTCAATTATATATATTAGTAATTAGACTATCTTCATGTACTTGAATCGATCCAACATCTAAGAGTGCTTAGTCGGGACATTCATCGACATGGACTACAGACCGTTTACATTACACAGGGAATACAAGCGTGTGTGCAATATATATTTAACGTTTTAAAGACCAACATCACTGACAGTAAGTCACATGTGGACGAGCGATCGCTACGATTGCGAGAGCAGATTTCTGCAAAAAGGAAAAACCTGCTTGGCAAGTCCACCATTCAGCCCAACAGCCCAGACCCGGCGAGCAGCACAACCCGTTGGGCTCGGGTTAAGGGCCATTTGCAAAGCTCAAACCCCAACTGACCTCTTTTCCAGGCATTTAAAGGCGATACGACCTCGACTCTGTTTGAAATTAAATCCACTAAACTCGATCTAAAGAGCGCAGCACGGATTGTAACGGCTACGATCAGCAGCAGAGTCAAGGGAGCTGCCATCTTGGTAAGGAAACTGTTCGCCCCGCGAAAGGCCTGATGGGAAATGTATTTTACTGGTTGAAGACTACGGAAATCTATAACCCATTCATTAAATACATTTAAATCCAGTGTCCGACTAATCCTATCCGGTTTTTCAAAACCACTTATAACCAATAAAAAAAACCGCATCGTGCAAAATATATTGGACACGTGAATGTATTGCACAAACAACACAAACCACACCTCTAGCAATTATCGTTATAAACTAAAAACAGACATATACACATTGGATTTTATATGTGTTAATTGAGTTGGAGTATTATCTTGAATAGCTCTACAGAGTGAATTCTCTACATCGTGACAGAGCGGAACGTAAATCAAAACGTGAGTTTCCCACCGGAAAACAAAGCGTGCTGGATAACAACATCATGACGATGCTATAATTTTTTCAAAATAAAGACAACTACAACTCCTTGAGACGATCTAGTGTTGTCTTGTCTAATGTTGGTATTTTTTTCCATTTTTTTCCGAATAGGAATAATTCATATTAGTTCAGTGTGATTGTCAAGTCAGTCTTGCCAAAGGTCCCCCTCTCTCCCCCCCGCCCCGCAACCGTCCCCCCCATTAAAAAAACCTCCCCCAAAGCGGGTTTGTTTGTATTCCGTTGGGAACACCGTGTCATTCACTTAATATCACACCACAGGACGTTGTGTCGCATCGTATTGTATTATTTGAATAAAGTTTTGGATATAAATGCTTTTTAATAGAATAGTCTGGTAGCATTCTTTGGCGCAGGTGCGTGTAACTGACTTTTATTTTGAAAGCGTCAGATCCCCCCCCCCCGGAGCTTTTTCATTTTCGATTCTCCTGAAGGAGGAGCAGTGACTAGGTGGGTGGTGGTTGTTGTTATTATTATAGCGCTTTATCAACTTGATCTACTCATCTTCAGGACGATGGCGGGGTTAGAGGTGTTGTACACTTGCGTCGGCAGCAGCATCGGCAACCCGCAGGACGCCCTGATCTGTTTCGTCCACTGGGAGATCATCAAGAGTGGATACAGATGTGTGGGCACCGGCGACACAGTGAGTGTACTACTGTACTGCTGCACTACTGTACTACTGTACTACTCACTACTGTACTACTGTATTACTGTACTACTGTACTTAAACCACTTATCCCTTTACTGACCTGCTCGTTGTTGTCATAACTATAACATTATCACCACACACGCTGTTCTTGTTGTCTTCATTTCCGTGAGTCTGAATTCCTAGAACACTGTCAAGAGTGCCCATTCGGCCTCTTCTGTCAATTCAGCCTTATAAGAAGAATAATAATAATAATAATAATAATAATAATAATAATAATAATAATACATTTATTTTATTTTGAATGACACTCAAAGACACTCAATTTTCATTCATTTTGCACTGTAAATTCAATTTCACTTTTCACATGTCACTTTTTCAGTATTCATCTGAGTTATTTATTAATATTTTATTACTGCCAATTTGCACTATACGTATTGTTGTGTATTGTATATACCTACGTATTACTGTAATAATACTGTAAATTGTGCAATTCATCTATTCATCTATCAATACATTTAGATTTAATTTAGAGTTATTTTAGTTATATTTTGTTTATACTAGTTTTGTTTAGTTAGTCGTTATTTAGTTTTTAGCTTTTAGGTATTAGTATATTTGTGTGTGCATTTATTCCCCCTGTGTCAACTGTTGCACCTTAATTTCCCTCGGGATAAATAAAGTTATCTTGAATCTTGAATCAAATCATGTGATACATGAATACATTTCAGAGGGTAACGGCTTATAAACATAAAAAACACAATTTACACTTTAAAAGCATTTCTGAACGGTTGAGTGATCGAGACATGGCCGGATCAGCACATTCACGGATGTGTTTGGGCAGAGAGTTCCAGAGGGAGGGTGCCAGCTACAGTGAGGGGGGCCTGGTGGGAGGGCCTTATGAGTGAGAAGAAGTCTTTGAGTCTTGAATCTGTTGAGGGACAGGGAGCAAGTGGAGGTTCTGGAAACTTTTTTGTCTCTTCTCCTCACCTCTACTCCAACTCCCCCCCTCCCCCCCCCCAGACCTGTGTAGATGGCAGGCGGTCAGAGTTACTCCCTTCAGGGTGGAGCGACAACAAGGAGCTGTACACCCTGCGTTACCAAGGCAACCACAGCGAAGACCACATCCTGCTCAAAGCCATCACGGCCGACTCCAGCCTCATCTTCAACCTCATGGTGGGTTGGCGCAGTTGTACTCACTAGTGATACTAGCAACCATGTCCTTGGTGGGCGAGAGAGAGTTTCTGTCGGAGAGACAGACAAAGAGCTATTTTGAACACAACACAAATCATGCCTCATCAATGTGAATAAGTATATCGGTAAAGTTGAGGTTAAAAACGACAGAACCCATCACTGCTGTGTGAAATGAAGACATGGCATGAGAGAGTGTTTGTGTTTATGTTTATGGTAGTAAGGCAGTAAGGTCTAACTCGTTCTCTGAACTAAATACACATCTTTGTGTGTGTGTGTGTGTGTGTGTGTGTGTGTGTGTGTGTGTGTGTGTGTGTGTGTGTGTGTGTGTGTGTGTGTGTGTGTGTGTGTGTGTGTGTGTGTGTGTGTGTGTGTGTGTGTGTGTGTGTGTGTGTGTGTGTGTATAGAGGTCCAGTACCCAGCAGGTGTCAGATCTGACCATCAGCATCAGTGAGCATGTGGACGCAGACCAGCTGCTTGTGTTCGACAGGTGGGGTTGGCACTTCCTTGTCATTAATCCTTTACTCAGCCAATAGCACCACAAATATGTGCAGTGTACAAGTGTATGTGTGTGTGTGTGTGCATTCCAGTGTGTTCAGAGACATGGCTGGCCTATCAGACAGGGTGAAGACCCAGCTGCTAGCAGAGGTCGGCAAGGCCAGTCAGCGACGAGGGGAGCGGAGCCGCAGGGAGGAAGAAGGGGAGAGACCAAGAAGAGAGGACCGACCCCGCTTGCCTCCTAATTGGACCGGGACACAGCGGCCATGGTGAGTGATGTCACCCCTAACACAAAGGTTCTGGGTTTGATCCACAATGTCCCCAATGTATACCAGACAAAGATACCCCCTGACCCCTACTTGTTCCTTAATGGGTCTGAATTCACTGTAAGTCTCTTTGGACAAATATGTGTGTGTGTGTGTGTGTGTGTGAAAACCTCCGGTGTAGTAAATCCCCAATCGTTGTTGTGACCATCTATGCCCCACCATCTGGTCATCATAGAACTGAGGTGTTCTGTGTCTCTCCTACTCCTATCCGAGAAAGAACATAAACAAACCTGGAGAAGGCCAGCGATAAGTGTATTTGGGCTGTCTCAAGGCTGAGGTATTTACTACTACCAACCCAGACTTCCTGTGCGCCAGCTCGCCCTCTGAGGACCATGGCCATTCTCGACTGATAAGGACGGAGATGAGCTATGGCGCATGTCTCAGAGCTGTTGTTATCCATTGAGTTACGGGACACCTGTTTGCGTAGAAACTGAAACTGAAGGACGCTCTTGTGCGTTGGACTTGTGTGACTTGTGTGTGTGTGTGTGTGTGTGTGTGTGTTTTCAGGCCAGACCACATGTTTCCTGAATTCCCGATCGAGGACATTGATCTGAACCCGTTAGCGGCGTAAGTTCCCCCCACCGCCCCCCCAGTCCAGTTCTGACTATAATAATAATTAGGGCTGCTGGGATTCACTGAAAAAAGGTTTTTCTATTTTTATTTAAAAAAAAGGTTTTTCTAAAAACCAAATCCATTCAATTGGTTATAACATATGTGTTACTTCAATATCACGCTAACACCTCAACACATGCAGTTTAAAAAAATACATTGCGGCTGCAGCAGAGTCTGATGCCAAAGAGGTCTAACGTGTGTTAAGGTTTCCCCGAGCCAAAGCTTCAAAAGTACGGGAATACTTGCAACATAAGCGGACCACAACACAGCCGTTTGTTCGCCACGAAAAATGTCTGTGTCATTTCACAGCAGCACTACCGCCAGGCGTGGACACCTGAAAATAAAGCCTACAGGTGCTATTCTTGAAGGTGGACCCCCCAGAAAAGGCGAAAACACAGGGGGGGCTGAACACACGGGGCATTTTTATTTTTAAACGCGACACCCACACTGGATCACACTTTTGGTCGCACACAAAAGTTAAAATATCTCCACTTTGGTTGAGATACACTCTGCATGCCAACACACCCGCATACACCAGCGAATACACTCTTATATATCAATGGATATTATATGTGATACCATACTATAACATATATTGGCTGTTTGATTGTCCCTAAATAAGTGTCTATTCGTGTTCATGAAAGTAATTCCCATTGGAATGGAGAGCTTTTGCCGTTGTCGCTGCTACATATGCTCACTGTTAGAGTCTCACTCACTGGTTTGCATGTTACCTTAGAACATATTCAGGCTAGAATCGGGGCTTATTCTTCATTGATAGACGGTGGGGATGGGATGTATACCTCATCTAATTACTTTATTTCTGCTATGTTAAGCATGTGTTTTTGTGTCGGGCATATGGCATATATGAACAATTATGATGAATATCATTTAAGATTTAGGAATATTTCTATATCTTACGTTAAGTGTCGCGTCATTGTTATGATGGTGTATTTGATTTTTTTCTCTTGCTCTCAGTCAAAGGCAAAGCCATCAGAATTAATTGTATGCATTTGTGAGATGAATAGATATATTGATTGATACATTAATAACCATTAGTGGCGCCTCTTATAATAATATCATTATATATATATATATATATATATATATAAAATAGTAGGACTGAAATGTGTTGGCATTGTAATTATGGTTGTCTCTCTCCCCCCATGGACAGTGGGAGAGGGGGTATGATCATGGACCCCCTGCGGTCGGGGCACCCTTCCAGCGGCATCCCAGACATCCTGCCCCCCGGAGCGGTACCCCCCGGGGCCCGCTTCGACCCCTTCGGCCCTATGGGACACCACCGGCCAGGGTGAGAGAGACACACACACACACACACACACACACACACACACACACACACACACACACACACACACACCCACATCCACCACGGACATATGCTTATAAGATGTGTGTGTGTGTGTTTCAGGCCAGATCCTGACCACATGCCTCCTCCAGGATATGATGACATGTTCATGTAGAACCTAACCAGGAAGTCCTGCTTCTCAGCCCCATCATTTCCTGTCTCCCCACCAATAGCAGGCAGAGGAACCACCTGATCCCCCCCCCATGAGGAGACGGTGGTCAATCAATTCAGGGCTTGGAAATCTGTGTGAAGGGTGAAGGGTGAAGGGTATGGGCCAAAACAAACACACACACACACACACACACACACACACACACACACACACACACACACACACACACACACACACACACACACACACACACACACACACACACACACACACACACACACACACACACACTAAAACATAAACACTGGAATAGAGTGTGACAAGGTCATTGGTTCAAAACCCAAAGGAGTAGAGAACTTAAACCTACTGACAAAGAAATGTAGTTCAGGATCCCCTCGCCTCTCCCCACATTGTAAAGAAACGAAGCGTTACGTTTGTTCCCTCCGCTCCCTCCTTAAAGAACGCTCCTTTCTCTACCCCGCTGCTTCTTCCCCACTCCCTTTTATTCTTTATTCCCTTTACTCTTCTCCTTCTCTCCTAATCTCCCCTCTCTCCTCTCCTCTCCTCTTCTCTTCTCCTTCTCTCCTAATCTCCCCTCTCTCCTCTCCTCTTCTCCTTCCCCGCGGCTGAGAAGGAGTGATCCTCACTTGTTGAAAACCACACCGTTTTATTTTTGGTTGAACTGACTGGGTGTCCTTTATAATAGTGTAGGGTTCTTATTTGGTAACCTGAGTTTGATCCTTAATAATCAGTTTCTGTATATTTTGTTTTGCAGCCGGAGTCTTGTTATTGAAAATATGTCTTGCCAAACACTTGAATAAAATGTTTGGTTTGTAGTTTGGTGGTGTTGTTTGTCTCTCACCCTCTCCCTCTGTCTAGCTCTATCACTCTGTGCTGAATATTAATTAATACAGATTAAAAATAGACGTCATACTGCCACCTGCGGATATATCCGCAAACTGCAGCAGCAAGGAGCAATTTAAACCACACGTGCACCAGCGGCTGCAGTACCAGTGTTTTACCAGAGGGAGCTGCTATCTCTCCACTATAAGTTTAGTAGTAGGCTTACTTACCTTCCTCGTCTTCTCTCCATTTCAATCAATTCTTTGTTTCTCTCCTGAAGATCACCTTGGTTATTTTGTTCTCACTTTAGAATGTGTGTGTGTGTGTGTGTGTGTGTGTGTGTGTGTGTGTGTGTGTGTGTGTGTGTGTGTGTGTGTGTGTGTGTGTGTGTGTGTGTGTGTGTGTGTGTGTGTGTGTGTGTGTGTGTGTGTGTGTGTGTGTGTGTGTGTGTGTGTGTGTGTGTGTGTGTTTTAGAGAAGGGTCGTTACAAAACAACTGTAAATGTGTAAACAACACACCTAGACACATCCACAACGCAACATACTACTATACAGTACTATACACTATGCATAATATACCGTATATTCTATAAACACAGAGTACATGTATACACGTGTATGCTATCGTTGCTTGCATTTATATATACATGTCTATCCTATATATAGCTGGGGTCCCAGCTATGGGGGTCATAGGTTTCTCAAGGACTTTCCAGGACATTTGAGAACTTGGCCGGTACACCACACCTTGATATAAATAGACCGTTTCCATCGTTACCGAGTGGTATGGATTGATTTCCTGTGTCTTTGGCTAAGGTGATGTGGCGTCCTGTTTGACACAATCCTCATCACCGTCGTTGTCGGTCGGGTTAGGGTTAGACTTATCAAGAGGTATAATTTATACATAGATCATTGATTACTTAAAGAGAAGATCTTCTGAACCCAGCAGCCCGTGATGAGGTGATGTAACATGTTTAATCCTGACAGCGTAGTACAGCACCATCTCACAATCTCAACATATGACAATATCCTTCTTATGACCAACATGAGATCATTCAAGAAGAAGAAGAAGAAGAAGTGGAAAAAAGCAATTGCCTTTTTGCCTTTACAAAAAATTAAATGTACAAAAAAAACACTTCACAACATTCGGATTCCTCCCATCACACTTAACTTAACACTACGTTACAACACCGCTTAGAATAGTGTGCGTGAACTGTGTGTGTGTGTGTGTGTGTATGTTTGTTGTATATCCACTGTGTGTGTGTGTGTGTGTGGGTGGGTGGGTGGCTACAGTACCTCTGGCTATAGGGCTCACCTTACAAACATCAGCATATATAGCCCACATGAAGACAACAGACAGTCTTAAGGCGTCCTCGTGGTAACATCTGTATACATCTCTCATCTCACAGGGAAGGACGAGAGGTTGATGTAGCAACAATGTCCGCCGTTCTCTAAGAGCATAAAGTAGTCCTTGAACGCTGCAGCGCTACGATTCACCTGTTACATGTTGTGATGTCATGGTTCTGTTACGTCTCAGTCACACAACACCTGAACCCTGAAAAGTAGGAACTGAGTGACGCCTCTGGATGGATCCACGGATGCCGCCCCTGTGATGTCACCTTGCAGGGTAGATGACATCATCAGGCACTAGCCAATCACAAACAACGGCTTGTTTTGTGACGACACAAGAAGCCTTCTCGCTATGAAACACCTCTCTCTCACGACACTACAATATGGAGGACTATAGGGTTTGGTTTTCAAGGGGACTCTTAATTTGACAGTTTGTGGTTTCCCGTATGAACCTAAAGCCTTAGCATTATTGTGTTATTATATCTTCTAGTTGCTCAATCTCTCTTATAGAAATCTGCTAGTAACCCTCCATGATAAACACTTTATTCTTTAACTTTACTTCCTTAAATTCTGCTAAATAAATCAAATATCTTGTATTAAGGTGAATATAAGCTGGCAGATATTGGCGCCTTGTTGTGCAATAGCTAGCAGGTCTAGTGCTCTAGCTCGTGAATGTGCTTTAAGATGAGTATATTAATATTAGAATAGGCCTAATATTATTGTATATTATCACACTGGAATAGGGATCTCTCTGCTCTATTTCTTCCAACAATTATAAATCTGTGCTCCTCTGAACTAATTTAATATATAAGTTGTATATATATATTATATATAACCATACTGTATATTGTTATATATAACATTTATACCTGTATATAACCTTTGTAGATAACCTTCATATACTGTATATATGTTCAGTAATATAAACTTTTATTTCAACTTTAGATCCAACTTTTCAGGGCCTTGTGCTCAGGATGTGCTTCTCCTCAACTTCCTGTGTAACTCCCTGGACAGGGCAACGACGACGACAAGGACGTCACTTCCCGTCAAATTGTGAGGCTACACCACGCCCTGCCAAGCGCCAGTGGGAACGGAACCGTCCGCTCTACTGGCTTCCTTCCCCCCTCTGGCGTTGTGGCCGCTCCCCTCCACCCGCGGCGGCGGCGCACTAGCCGGGCCCTCCCCACCGGCCTCCGCCAGCTGCGCGAGCCGTAGGTGCACAGAGCCGTACGTCCGCTTGGGCCCCACGAAGCCCCCGGCCCTCTTCCCCCCCCTCCTCCTCCTCCTCCTCCTCCTCCTCCTCCTCCGCGCCGCCGCCGGCCGCCGACGCCGCCACCGCCGCCGCCGCCCCGGCACACGGACGCCATCAGCAGCAGGGAGAGCAGCATGCCCCCCAGGGTCAGCAGCCCCAGCCCCGCGATGATGCAGCGGTCTAGGTGTGTGCCCAGTGACGCGTAGTACGCCTCCAGCCGCTCCATGCGCCGCGCTGACACGGCCTGGCGGTTGAGGAGGTGCGTGTCCCGGGGGATGCTGTAGGCCACCAGCACCAGCACCATGCCGCTCAGCAGGAACACCAGTGCTAGCATGAAGCCGTAGTCGGCCGCCCGGTCCTCCGTGCCCACCGGCCTCCCGTGCCGCGCCGCGCCTCCTCCTCCTCCTCCTCCTCTTCCCTCCTCCTCCTCCTCCTCCTCCTCCTCCTCCTCCTCCTCCTCCTCCCCCTCCCCCTCCCCTCCCCCCTCTCCCTCCACGTCGTCATCGTCGTCGTAGGAGTGAGGAGGAGGAGGAGGGAGAGGAGGAGGCAGGGCACGCCGGGGGAGGTGCTCCTGGAGAGAGAGGAGGTGAAACGGGAGGTCAGCGTGAGAGCGTGTTCTGGTTGTGATGGCGGAGGAATGGAGAGTAGAGGAGGAAAGGAAAGGAGGAGAGAGGAGAGGAGGAAAGAGGAGAGTGGAGAGGAGAACAGAGGTGAGAGGAGGAAAGAGGAGAGAAGAGAGGAGAACAGAGGAGAGGAGGAGAGAGGAGAACAGAGGAGAGGAGGAGAGAGGAGGACAGAGGAGAGGAGGAGAGAGGAGAACAGAGGAGAGGAGGACAGAGGAGGACAGAGGAGGACAGAGGAGAGGAGGACAGAGGAGGACAGAGGAGAGGAGGAGAGAGGAGGAAAGAGGAGAGGAGGGAAGAGGAGTGAGGAGAGAAGGACAGAGGAGAGGAGGAGAGAGGAGGGGAGGGAAGAGGAGTGAGGAGAGAAGGACAGAGGAGAGGAGGAGAGAGGAGGGAGGGGGGAGGATCCAGTATGTATTTACCCAGCATTCTCTCTTGCAGCATGCTGTTACTAAGACTGTATTGTGTGTGATGGATAAAGGGGGATGTATGGGCTTGTACTGAGCGTGTGTGTTATATATACTTTCATACTTGACCCAGTATATAATAAAGTAATGGGAGGCAGACGGTCAGTGCAGGGGTTCCCAAGCTTGGGGTTGGGGCCCCATCAGGTTGCCTGATATTCATTTGGGGTCACGGGAGATTCCTGAACTTATAAGCTAGAAGATATTTGATGATACATTTGTATTCAAACAAAAAGGTATATGTAAAGTGTATCCAATATATCAACAGTGATTTATGCCAACTTAAGATTCCTAGCCATAAGCCATTAAGCCTTAAGCCATTTCTAACCTCACTGATATGGTGAATTCCTGGGCAGACGTTGATTGATTAACACAATGTGTGGGGAAGCTGCACAACAGATGCACAATACAATGTAAGAAGTTCGGGTTGCAAGAATCTTCGGACAGAACAATGGGTCAAAACACAGGTCAAAAAACTTTGGGAACCACAGGTCTGGTTATAGTGTTTGACTGCCAGTCTTTTGAGTGTTTGACTTGCAGTCTACCTGTAGGCATCCTAGGGGAAGATGCTGTCATTTAAGTTGCTTAAATATTAAAAACATCTAAGCGGTGTTGTAACGTAGTGTTAAGTTAAGCATGATGGGAGGAATCCGAATGTTGTGAAAAGTGTTTTTTTTTGTACATTTTATGTTTTGTAGGCAAAAAGGCAATTGCTTTTTTTCCACCTCTTCTTCTTCTTGAATGATCTCATGTTGGTCATAAGAAGGATATTGTCATATGTTGACATACAAATGTGTAGACATGGGATCTGATCTAAAAAAAAAAGAAATAGCTACATATTGACGTTAGGGAACGGTTGGCTTTAATATTGAAAGGTATATTCCGAAAGCAACAGGCTGACCTGGTTTAATGCGAGGGTGGAGGGTCGACCAGGTTTCCCCCCCTGCGGTCCGACGTGGTTGTGCTCCTCGTCTTGCTGGTACGACGCGTTGTCGAAGCCGCGGCTCGCGCCCCTGGTCCCGGTCGCTGTCCTCGGTGCTGAACTCGGGACCGGAGCGTGGTGTCGCGCGCCACCTCCATTTCTCCCGATCTCGCGCAGCTCTACGGCGTTGAAAGACGCTTCCATCGGAGCCCGCGCGATGTGATCATGTCGTTTAAACGACTCCTTCAGTCCTTCAGTGTATAGGCCTATTCACTATACGAGCATAATAAAGACACGCACGCGCACACACACACACACACACACACACACACACACACACACACACACACACACACACACACACACACACACACACACACACACACACACACACACACACACACACACACACAACGGTTGGGACTAATCATGTCCCATGTGTGATGCCTATATTCGGCATGTGTATAAATCATATACAAATCAAACTTCCTACACGTCTCAATAAAATCCTATTCCTATTCAGCACCAGTCGTAGTATTATACGTGTCACCTGGTGACGCTGACATTCCGCACCTCCACACCGCCGCCCCTCCCTCTCTCTCTCTCTCTCTCTCTCTCTCTCTCTCTCTCTCTCTCTCTCTCTCTCTCTCTCTCTCTCTCTCTCTCTCTCTCTCTCTCCCGCCGACCTTGTGATGTCATCAATAAACAAGTCTGATCGTCGGGCTCGGCTGACAATACCGATGATCCCTTGGATCCACCGGAGATAGTGTCATCACGAGGCGGGCCGAGATAAGAGCTGGTGGTGATGGAGATGGACGACCAGCCCGCCCGCCCCCCCCCCAAACTGGTCCGCCGCCTCGATGCCGCCGCGTCGTTAACGACACCGGCGGCGGCGCGTGATATAGCCTGGATACCGCGGGAGTTAATAGCCCGCCACACATCATCGATGCCCGCGACAACAAATCGTCAATAGATAAAAAATCAGTCACAGAGATGAGACACTTACCGGTCCTGCAGCGACATCGCGACATCGAGGGACGGTTTGTATCCAGAGATGGAGGCTCTGTTGCGAGGGAGAGACAGAGAGAGAGATAGAAACAGTGGGGAGAGAGAGAGAGAGAGAGAGAGAGAGAGAGAGAGAGAGAGAGAGAGAGAGAGAGAGAGAGAGAGGGGGAGACCTGAGTCTGACCATGCGCAGACAGCTTATAAATCAGTCGCGGTGTGTGTGTTTGTGTGTGTGTGTGTGTGGTTTGTGTGTGTGTGTGTGTGTGTGTGTGTGACCGTGGTAGTTGAGTGTTGTGGTGAGAGACTCCTCAACTCAAAGTCGACAATTTGCTCCCTATCTAAAGGAGTCTGAAGTAGGTCTATATATATATTTTACAATATAAATCACAAACCATCACTAATAATCGCTCTTCTCTCCTGTTAAATTGTGTTAAAAGCAGTTCACGCTCTTCAAACATTAATTTCGTCACATATGTTATAGATGTATTTTAGTGGCCAAACTAACACACCACCACCAACAGTATACTGTTCGTTAATGGCTACCATTTGTCCTTTTTCCGTTATTTTAGTAGTTGTTGGTAGTAGTGTTCAGTGTTCAATGTCAAGCCACGACACCCATAAAACACAGCCAAAGGTGAAACATTTGGATGTATAGAAAATAGGCATTACGGGTAAGAAATATCCCACAACTGTTTAGATATGCCTCCTGTAGTGTGTTGTTGACTTGTCTTTTATTAGAAACACCCAGCAGGTGGTCTTCTGTGGCAGGGCGGGGCCCGACTGGCTGCTCGGAGGGGGATGGATAAGGAAGAGGAGGTCGCCTGCTGTGGCCAAGGGTTGACTTCATCAGCAGTGCTGAAATGCAATTAAAATCAAATTTCATTATTATTGCTGTAATGTAATTACTACTATACCCGTCTCAGGAGTTGTGCTTCAGTCAGCCTTGTCAACAACATCAACAGACAGACAGACAGACAGACAGACACACACACACACAAAAACACCTTATTAGACTAGCTAACTATTACAATTAATGAATTTGAAATGTTCCTTAAACTCTACAGTAAGTTACTGTAAGACCATAAACTTAAAACGGCATACATGGATCCATACATGGATCTCAGCATAGTCCCCATCTAACTCCTCATTGGAGGTGGTTGTATTATACGTTTTAACTTTTGGAGTTGCAAACTACAGGAGAAGTGTGACTATTCAGGTACTTCTTCCCTCATGGAGATAGGGGGTAGGATTGGTAAAGCAGCTTTCCACGGAGAAGGGAGGAGATGCAGCCAGAGCCGCAAGAGGCCATGAAGCAGGAATGTGTGTCCAGTGTGCAGTAAAGCCCGACAGGCCCATTCACTGTAGGCAACTACAAATGTTGGACGGTAAACCCCAAAAGGCTATTAGTGAACCCAGTGTTTGACCAGTGAAGTAACATTACAGAAATGGGTTCCTGGCAGTCAAAAGACACATTAAGTGTTTCCTGTTATACAGTGCAACGCAATTGGATACGTGGAGCAATGCTTTCTTTCTTTTGGGTATTCACAACAATTATAATTGTTATTACTATTGGCTCTTTGGATCAAATAACATATTTGGTACATCTTATCAACGCATTAAAGTAATATGAAGCTAGGTTTGGTACATTTGACACATCAGCATTCCGATATACAAAATACTTACTTGTGCTTTACTACTATTTGGTTTGATTTAGGTTGTAAAAGAAGCATAGACAAAGAACAGAGCGGTATCGCTTTGAACAAAGAACAGCTCTTCATTCTTCCTGCTTTGACCCACAAACGCTGGCGTTTTGATTGGTTGTTGATGATGAAAGGTCTGGGTAACGGTAAGACTGGCTGGCAAAAGGGCAGTGAGTATGTACTGAAATACTTTGAGGCAACTTCATGGATTTCTGGTGAATCAATTCTAACATCAAACCTTATAGCGGTGTCAAACCACTAGGTCTACTCAGTCGAGGTTGAGCCCGAGTATGAACCCGAGTTTTTAGATTCAAATGTATTGTCAGTGTACAGTGTAAAGGAATTTGGCATAGTGCAAATGTTTCAGTAAAGTGCATGGAAATATAGAATTGACAGTTGTTGAATAATATGTAAAAACAGTAAAAAAAAACTACTGCTAAAAACAGGTAGAAATCAAACAGTAGCCAATCCCCCAAGTTCAGTGAGCACAGTACGTGCAGGTCAAGGCAGATGTAGAGGAACAGGGGTGCAAATTGTATTGTTCTTACTCATTCATTATTTATTTTTAAATTTGCTACCTCAAGGTAGAAAATGAGGAACAGCGCTAGTCTGCAAATTTGAATTTATTTTTGTATTTTCTCCTTTGGAGGTCAACAGTTTAGGGGTGTCGCACATATGGGACTTGGCTTGAGGACCGGAGGGTCGCCGGTTAAACTCCCCAAAACGGACCAAGTACGAAGTGAAAACTGGTACTTGGAAAACGCTGCCAGTTTGCCTGCTGGCCACTGCCGAGGTGCCCTTGAGCAAGGCACCAGACCCATACACTGCTCCCTGGGCGCTGTATATACAATACCTGCCCACTGCTTATAATACTACAATGGGTTAAATGCAGAAAAAACGATTTCACTTTGTGTGTACATGTATAAGACCAATAAGGAGGATTCAAACCTCCAGATTTAGATTACGATTTAGACCAGCACCCACCAGAAGGTGACGCCCTCTAGACGACATGGCCTATATGGCCAATGTGTTTAGCTGGCCCGTGCTGTATCAGACTGGGTCCAACACAGCACAACCTCACACCCTGGTCTAGTTTTTATAAACATGTTAAGTTCAATTTACTAGTCTTTCCCCAAAGTGAGGATAATCAAATAGGGCAAAATTAGGCCTACCACTTGAGGGATCACCACGATTGTCCAGGTTTGAATGTACAAAATGAATGCAGTTTCTCATTAAAACCTTTAATAAACAACCCAGCAATTTGAGTTAATCTCTTCTTTACAAAAATATGTTATTTTTAAACATAATGGTGGCCATAGGAAGACAATAACACATGTTCTTCAAACATGTGACAAAATACACTAGGGTGAATATTGATATTGCTTTGTGACAATATAATTAAACCAAAAACTCTTTGGAAAGAACCTCTGACCAATACAATTAAAAGTACCATTCACTTTTTATCTACAAACACTGACAACGCAAAAGTAACGATTACTAAAATGATTAGTAAAATGTTTTGTTGGACAAAAATGATCTCTGAGAGAAAATACAAGCTGTACAAAAGATGTCTTCACAGGCGAAAACAGGGAACATTCAGCTTCAATTGTCCTATTCACTTTAGAAAATTACAAATCGTAAAATACAGGTATGTTACAGGTAATGGACATGACACTTTACAACAGTATGTCTGGTACTGTACACAACTGTGTCTGCAGGGAGATCCTATGTGTTGACACAATCAGACACAGAAAGACTGAAAATCAGTCTGTCTGTCCTTCTGCCTGTCTCAATCTGTCTACAGACTGTCGCTATAACACTACGCCCTGTCCGTGTGTCTGTCTGTCTACCACCTGCCTGTTTCTCTACCTGTCCGTCCACCCGTCTGTGAGTCTACAGACTCTGTCTCTCTGACACTACATCCTGTAGTCTCTTCAGCAGGACGTCTGGGCTGCCCCCGCCTCCCTCAGTACATGCCCTCTTGGTGGGGGAGTCGCACGCTGATGACATCATCACCTCCCCCTCCATGGTGAAGGCCCGCTTCCTGCTCACGCAGCCTTGACGCAACATTCTGTTGATGTCTGACAGCTCCTGAGGGGGGGGGGGGTAAGAAGGGTGAGAAAACTAGAGAGACAGAGAGTGTGGTGTGGTGTGTGTGTGTGGTGTGTGGTGTGTGTGGTGTGTGTGTGTGTGTGTGTGTGTGTGTGTGTGTGTGTGTGTGTGTGTGTACCTTGGAGGGGCTGCGGTTGAAGCGGTAGGTGTAGGGGTTGGGGGAGGAGCAGGACGGGGAGGAGGTCTTGTGGGGGGAGAGGTAGAGGGAGTGCCTCTGGGAGAGGCGGCGAGGAGAGAGAGGCTGAGCTCTCACCGAGGGGAAGGGTGAGAGAGGAGGAGCATCCGCCTGGAGGACACACAATATAGATTACACACTTAAGACACACACACATTATACATCTCACACAAAACACAATTCCCAGTTGTGTGTGTACCCTGTTCTCGTGGGTGGCGTATCTCAAAGCGAAGCCCTTCATCTTCAGTACAAACACAGAGTTATAGAACTGGATGAGGTCACCGCGCTCCTCCACTCCTGATTGGTCAGGGCCCACCTCTCCTGAGCCCTGATTGGCCTTCTCCGCCGCTG
>CM051002.1:16657474-16702474 GCA_027704905.1 Muraenolepis orangiensis
AACCTGGTTGTAACCTGGCAGATTGTAACCTGGTTGTAACCTGGCCGATTGTAACCTGGCAGATTGTAACCTGGTTGTAACCTGGCAGATTGTACCCTGGTTGTCACCTGGCAGGTTGTAACCTGGTTGTAACCTGGCAGACTGTAACCTGGTTGTAACCTGGCAGATTGTAACCTGGTTGTAACCTGGCAGACTGTACCCTGGTTGTAACCTGGCAGATTGTAACCTGGCAGACTGTAACCTGGTTGTAACCTGGCAGATTGTAACCTGGTTACCTCTGTAATTACGGTTTCTAAATACTGGCATGTATATACCTAAGCCTGGTTACGAGACCTGGACATTCAATTCAAAGCAAGAGAGAGTCAGGGAAAGAAAGAAACAGATGTGAAAAAGAGAGAGAGGCAGTGGGAAAGAGACAGAAAGTAAGCGAGAGACAGAGACAGAGTAAGAGAGAGAGAGACAGCCGGTGAAAGAGAGAGAGAGACATTGAGGGAGAGACTGACCTGAAGATGCTGAGGAGCTGTTCGCTGGGGGTGGTCCGCAGCCCCCCCACCATGCTCTGCAGCCGACTGACACTCTGTGTTGCCGAGGAGACGGGCGTGACGAGCAGCTCCTTCTCCTTTAGGTAGCCCCGCCCTGTCAGGGGGGTCGAGGGAGCTAGAGACGTTGACTGTGGGGAGAGAGAGAGAGAGAGAGGAGAGATGCATATTTCATGTACAGTAGGTCAACCTAAACATTATACATTGCATTACATTTGTGTCTGTCAGTGTTTGTGTGTTTGTCTGTGTGTGTACCTTCTGTACATGCTGGTTGTGGGAAGGGGGTTCCAGGGGGGTCTTGCGAGGCGTTCCGATCTCCTCATCAGCGTCGGCTCCCAGGAACACACGCTCGTCAAAATCACCCACCGACAGCACATACTCCTCGTACTCCCTGTTAATGGCCTTACTGCACGCAAGCACACACACACACACACACACACACACACACACACACACACACACACACACACTCAATACATTTGCAACTCACATGTCCTGTTGACTTGCGTGCCAATAAAGTTGTGACTTACTTGTTGTCGATAAAGTTCTGGGGGTCGAGTAGTTCAGTGAGCAGGTCATCATTTCCTTTTAGAATCTGTCACAGAAGAAGACAGAGCAAAGGTAAAGGGATGGTCATCACACCATCTGAAACAGAAATAACACCACTCAACACTGGAGGTGTTGAGTGGTGTTATTGATGAAAGGGGTGTGCCTTGTGTGTGTGTGTGTGTGTGTGCGTGCGTGTGCGTGTGTGTGTGCGTGTGCGTGTGTGTGCGTGTGTGTGCGTGTGTGTGTGTGTGTGTGCGTGTGCTTTGTGAGGACCTGTCTGCTGAAGAGCCGGTGCATGTAGGGTCTGAAGTAGTGCTGTTTGATGCTCTTGGCCTCCATCACCAGGCCGTCGTGCTGCTCACAGAGCCGCTCAAGGACACACGGGGCGGGGGCCTTCTCTGAGGAACACACACCCTCCCCACGTTGGGCCGGAAGACCTGCTGGATACACATACATGGAGATGAACATATATTATATTATATAGTGCGCACAGATATAGACACACACACACAATAACATCATTCACACACACACAGAGATGCTCCCACATGCACATCAGGACACACAAATACAGACAAAAGAAACACATATGTACACACCGACACAAATACATACAGACAGCACCCCTACCGGTGAATGCAGGGTTGATGAGGTGGGCTCGGTTGGAGCAGAGGCTGGCGTTGGAGAACACCAGGTCCAGACAACACAGCAGCAGGTGGTACGAGTTCACCAGGTCATCACCGATCATACGAAAATTACCTGTAGCACACACACACGCTCACACTCAGGTTACGTTCCTCCCACAACATCCTGTTGTCACCATGGTGTATGTGTGTGGTGTGTTGTGTGTATGTGTGTACCTTTAGTGTAGACAAACAGAGTCCAGCAGAACTTGAACACATCAGTGATATGGCACGGCAGCCGTCTGGGAGAGAGAAGAGGAGAGAGTTTACAGGTGTTACCGTTCATAACAGTAGCACAACACTGTCTGTGCTACTGCTACGACCGTCTGTCTGTGTTTGTGTCAGTGATCTACCTGTGTTTCCTGCTGCGGGGTTGCCTGGGGGGCTCAGCCCCCTGTGGGTTCTGGAACACGTCCATGAAGATGGGCTCAAACTTTCGGAAAATCACCGTGGACACTTCAAAGTTCCGCTCCAAGCTGTCCATGCGCAGCCTGAAGTCCTGCTGCAGGTTGGACATGTCCGCCCATTTCCTCATCTTGGAGAAGAACTGGATCAAACTGAGGGGGGAGAGGAGGAGAACTGGATCAGACTAAGGACGAAGAACTGGATCAGACTAAAGAGGAAGAGGAGAACTGGACCAGATTGAGGAGGAAGAACTGGATCAGACTAAAGAGGAAGAGGAGAACTGGATCAGATTAAAGAAGGAAGAACTGGATCAGACTGAGGAGGAAAAACTAAATCAGACTGAGGATGAACAACTGGATCCGACCGAGGAGGAAAAGGAGAACTGGATCAGACTAAAGAGGAAGAGGAGAACTGGATCAGATTGAGGAGGAAGATATGGATCACACTGAGGAGGAAAAACTGGGTCAGACTAAAGAGGAGGAACTGGATCAGATTGAGGAGCAAAAGGAGAACTGGATCAAAATGAGGAGGAAGAACTGGATCAGACCGTGGATGAAGAGAAGAACTGGATCAGACCGAGGACGGGGAGATGTGTGTGGGCATGTCAACCTCAGCTCAGTGGTGGGTAGGATGTACGTGGGCGTGTCTACCTGAGTTTGGCGGTGCGCAGGATCCTGGTGAGGGAGACGCAGTTCCCCTCCATCAGACCCCGGCCCACGGTGGGTGTGGAGCTCTTCCGGCACGCTGCATACAGCGAACAGGCCAGCCAGTGGACCACCTCCCCCTGAAGGCGGGGTTCAGTGGTTAGTCAACAGGAGTGAGGTTGTGTGTTAATCACCACCTCTCCCTGATAAGTAGGCTGCTCTCTCAGCTGTATCCATGCACACGGTTAATCAACCCCCCTGGGGTTTACCTACGGAAAGGTCTGGGCGTTTCCATACGGGGAAGTCCAAGTCAAGTAAGAAGTTAGGTCACCAACATAACCAGGTTAGGGTTATGGAAGTACGGTCAATATGTTTACATGGCCACTATCACAAACAAGCCTTTCTAGCTGGGCGGCAGGATAGCTCAGTCTGTTGGGACTTGACTTGGGAACCGGAAGGTTGCTGGTTCGAGTCCCCAAAAACAGCTATGCCCAAGAGCAAGGCACCAGACCCCTACACTGCTTCCCAGGGCACTGTATATACAATTTGCTGCCCACTGCTCCTCATACTACGATGGGTTAAATGCAGAGAAACTAATTTCACTATGTGTTTACATGTGACCAATAGAGGATTCAATCCTCCAGATTTAGATTTAGAAGTTAGGTCAGCCTAATGTGCACAAAACCACACAAATCTTATGAGATTGATATGCAATGGATCAACACTTATTATTGTGTTGTGTTGATTTTGTATATCCTTATGTAGACTGGCAACACAAGCTTTAAGGTGGCACATTACACATAAGATTTTCACACCACTGCTTTATACTTGTGTAAACTGTGACAATAAACTTGACTTGACTTGACATTATTGCCATAACCAGGTATTGACACATTATTACGTCATGTCACAACGTAAAAATGTCATGACACGATCATGTCATGATTAACATTATAACATTATCAACCAACACATTATTACATGATTAACAAATAGTAATGACTTGACACAATACCACTGCAAACGCTGTGACCCACAGTAAAGTAAGAGGAACAGCCACAGAACAACTACTCAGACAATACATTGAAATATATGAACAATCTTATCAATGAAACTTTATTTCACATCAGGGGGATCAGTGTTGGAACAACTCTTTTCAATGAATGACACAAATCATAAGTAGGCCCAAGTTAGTTTCTTAGTAAATGGAAAGTATTTGCATTGGTGTTATTACACCAGATCACAACATAGATTCCTTGTTGAAAAATGTCCCCTTCTCAAAATGTTTTCTGATGGTGAAAGGGGTACTTTGATTCTAAACATATCTGAGAGGGGATACATTAATAACAAATAGTTTGAGAACCACTGAGCTAAGGTATGGTTATGTTGTTGTTTTCGGTTACACTGACACACATATATGTTGGTCTGCCTTATATCGAAATAAACAGATCAAGGCAAACAATGTGAAATAGATGTCTCACGTTATGTCAACTGTCACAATATAGTCTTGACAACTGCGTCAGATCTGTGTTTAAACACACACTACAACTAATAGTGTGCATATGTTTGTATCCAGCCAGGTATAAGGATGTTTTTTCATTCTATCACTGTTCTGTACTTTCGGCTGTGGCACCCGAATTTCCCATCTGCGATTCAAATACAGCATTACAATGACATGAACTAAATGTTCTAGGAGTATCCTATGGTAATAGGCACCTTTGGTGTGATTTGTTTGTTTATATTTGGACTAGTTTATATGTAAGCAGTAATGCACCATCTATTACCAGTATGTTCCAGCTATATTTGAGGTATTCCATTCTATGTTTTAACAGCTATATACAGTGTGTATATGTTCCAGATATAAGCATATACTTAATGCATACTTTTTATATATATATATATATATATATATATATATATATATATATATATATAGTATGCATTAAGTATATGCTTATATACCTACTGCCATACTTATATATATATATAAGTATGGCAGTAGGTTCCTAGCATACCTCCAGTGTGTATGTGTTCCAGATAGCAGTGAAGTTCTCCATGGCTTCAGTGGCAGTCTCCTCGTCCATGTTCAGCTCCTGACACAGAGTCTCCAGACTCCGGCGGACCGAGCTCTCGTCCATCCTCCCCAAATCCGGCGATTCGTCTCCCCCCATCACTGAATCCGAATTACAGAACGGAACTTTACACTCGTGTTTATATACCAATAAACTCCAAGAGAGACACTCTCGAATTTGAATTTGTGTCCCCAAAAAAACTTCTCGCTGACATCCGGGACTACGACTCCCACGGTGCATTGCGTTGGCGCGAAAATCTGCTTGGTTGCGTCCAATGAGCAGCGGGTAAACAAAGGGGAGGGGCGTCACTTGGCCCCGCCTCTCCGTGCGCTACATGTCATTACAAGTACCGTATTGACCCGAATATAAGACGACCCCGATTATAAGACGACCCCTCTTTTTCAAGACTCATTTTTGGAAAAAAAAAATATATATTTTTTTTGAAGACCAAATCTTTTTTTTATAAAGAAAATCTTTTTTTTGGAAAATAATGATAACACACATCACACATTGTGTTCAAATTTGCCTAACTTGACAAACAAAAACAAAACAGGCTAGATAGATTGCAATAAAACGGTAGAGCAATGAAACAGAACATCAGTCTATTGGTCACATCAAGTCTTCTCATTCAGCTCGTCTTCTACGTCGCTGGTTGTTCCTCTCACTCCCGCTATCGTCACTCACGGTGTCTGCTCCCCCGTCTCCTCCCACATCACGTCCTCCTCGCTGCCATCCATGGCATACGCAGCATTTCTTAAACCCATTAATGCTTTCTGGGGAAACGTCAGCCCATGCTTGCAAGATCCATTCACAGAGCAAACGTACTGCAGGCTTTTGGATTTTTCCAGACGGTGTCAGTGCGTGATTAGCAGCCAGGAGCCACTCTGTGGATCTCTTGCGCAGATGAACCTTGAATGGTTTGTTAACGACCACATCCAACACCTGCAGCTGGCTTGTCATTCCGCCCGGTATGATCGGGTGACTAGGTTTTGACTGGCTCAGTCAAGTGTCCACGGAAAGCATCCAGAATCAACATGTTCCTCTGCTTTCTGAGTCCCCCACGCCGTCTGCCCCACACCACCTTGAGCCAGTCCACCACAAGCTCCGTCTCCATCCAGCCCTTTGCCTGGGCACCTACCATAATCCCCCACGTACGGGGGAAGTTGTGTCCCATCTGCGAGGCGCGTTAACATGACCGTTACTCGGCTCTTCTCGTTTCCAGTAGATCAGTAGATCACTGATTTGTCGCCTTTCTTATGCACAGTGACAGATGGCATGTCAAAATACACAGGCGTTTGATCCACATTGCCCATCTGATCAAGGGGGTATGAGTGCTTCTTCCTTAACTTGATCACATATCGCTGATAAGACAGTAGCTTCTCTCTGGAGTCTGAGGGCAGGCGCTGGGCTTGTCCTGCGTCGCAATGACAGGTGTTTGATGTCTCTGCTTCGTTTATCACCATTATCTTAAAATTGGCATCGTAACTTCGCCTCTTCTGTTTATTAACTTGCCCTACTTTTGAGCCACTTTTTTCAAGTTGGTCGCTGTCTCTCCATTTCTAACTCTCCAGGTAACTATTTTTATGTACTGTTACTTTAAGACTTTGAGTTACTTTAAGTGTCGCGCGGTGTCTCGGAACACTCGTTTGGCGCGATCTGTTGTTGCGCAGTTACATGTGCAATTACGGTACATCGAAAAGTCTAAACCCCGATTATAAACGACCCCTCTTTTTTTGATTTTTTTCTAGGAAAAAAAACCCGTCTTATATTCGGGTCAATACGGTATTACAAGTATTACGATTCAGATTGATCCCGGGATGTTCCAGTTGTATTTGTTTCTTGCACACATTGAGACCAAGTTCCCGTTGTACATTTAGATTAGATTAGATTAGATCTTCCCGTGGACCCACCACCTACGGGAAGAACCGCTGGGGTCGGGTGCACTGCCAGTTAGGAGGCAGTGAAGGCAGGGGGCCTCGACGGACCAAACCCAGCCAACAGAGACTGGCTTTGGGGACGTGGAATGTCACCTCTCTGGGGGGGAAGGAGCCTGAGCTTGTGCGGGAGGTGGAGCGCTACCAATTAGATCTGGTGGGGCTTACCTCTACGCACAGCACTGGCTCTGGAACTAAACTGCTGGATAGGGGTTGGACTCTTTCCTTCTCTGGAGTTGCTCAGGGTGTGAGGCGCCGGGCGGGTGTGGGGATACTCACAAGTCCCCGGCTGAGTGCCGGGGAGCATAAGGATGCTCATAAGTGTACATGGTACCAGAGTACCTTAGGCAAAGGTCAATGATCGATTTTGTTATCGTGTTCAACTCCCACCTCCGGTATAATTTTTCGGGCATCTCTGTGGAGGCTGGGGGCATTGAGCCAGAGTGGTTATTGTTCAAAGCTTCTATTGCCGAAGCTGTGGTTGAGAGCTGTGGCCTCAAGGTCATTGGTGCCTCAAGGGGCGGCAACCCTCGGACTTCATGGTGGACACAGGTGGTCAGGGAAGCCGTCCGGCTGAAGAAGGAGGCCTTCTGGGTTAGCCTGTGAGACTCCGGACTCAGTTGCGAGGTATCGACAGGCCAAGAGGACGGCAGCCTCGGCTGTAGCGGAGGCAAAGCAGCGGGTGTGGGAGGAATTTGGAGGACTTTCAGTCGGCACCAAAGCGTTTCTGGCAAACAATCCAGCGCCTCAAGGCGTAGTCATGGAGGGGAGGGGTTTCAGTATGGTGGGCTCAGGATTGAATCGCTGCTGCTGCAGATGATGTGGTTTGCGTCATCAGTATGTGACCTTCAGCACTCACTGGATCGGTTTGCAGCGGAATGTGAAGCGGCTGGGATGAGGATCAGCACCTCCAAATCTGAGGCCATGGTTCTTAGCAGGAAACCGGTGGATTGTCTACTCCAAGTAGGGAGGGAGTCCTTATCCCAAGTGAAGGAGTTCAAGTATCTCTGGGTCTTGTTCTCAAGTGAGGGGAGGATGGAGCGTGAGATTGCCAGGAGAATAGGTGCAGCGGGAGCGATATTGGGTGCACTTTGGCGTACCGTTGTAACCAAAAGAGAGCTGAGCCAGAAGGCAAAGCTCTCAATCTACCGATCAGTCTTCGTTCCTACCCTCACCTATGGCCATGAACAATGGGTAATGACCGAAAGGTCAGGACAGAGATCGCGAATACAAGCGGCCGAAATGAATTTCCTCAGGAGGGTGGCTGGTATCTCCCTGAGGGATAGGGTGAGAAGCTCAGTCACTCGTGAGAGACTCGGAGTAGAGCCGCTGTTCCTTCGCGTAGAAAGGAGCCAGTTGAGGTGGTTCGGGCATCTAGTAAGGATGCTTCCTGGTCGCCTCCCGAGGGAGGTTTTCCAGGCACATCCAACTGGGAAGAGACCACGGGGCAGACCGAGGTACAGGTGGGGTGATTACATCTCCACACTGGCCTGGGAACGCCTCGGGATCCCCCAGTCAGAGCTAGTCAATGTTGCCGGGGAGAGGGAAGTTTGGAGTCCCCTGCTGAAGCTGCTACCTCCGCGACCCGATTACGGATAAGCGGGAGAAGATGGATGGATGGATGGATGGATAGATTCAAATGTATTGTCAGTGTACAGCGCAAGTCTTCTCCGTCTGCCAGATGTTTTTCTTCATGCATGACCATTCGTGTTGTTCTCCTCATTCTGTCACGTGTCGCCAGTGTCTGCTGGAGATCTCAGCCGGTCATCACTTCCCTATGACAGTTAGGGCCTCCCAGCTGGGTCGCCGCATCCCCGTCTGTTCTCGCTCTTGTTTTGCAACTTGCACTTTCCCGTTTGCTTCATCTGCACTTTTCATACATTTCATTACAGTGTACACATGACGTTTAAGGAGGGGAGACGATGTATGCCTTTCTTCAGTACACTTCGGAAGGGAGGAAGGCTCCGGCCTTAATAATTTAGCATCTAACCAGAGTGCAAATGTTTCAGTAAAGTGCATGGTAATATAATATAATTTACAGTTTAAATGTACAGGTTAAAAGACAGTCTAGGTATAAATGTGATATGAGCATAATAATATGTATATGTATATACAGGTTAGTGAGAATTTAACAGTCAGTGATCAGGGGTATGCTATTATTGAAAGCAGGATACAAATATATAGATAGTAAATGTATATACAAGTGAGCATATATAAATATACAGTAGTCTACTTGGTAGACTACTGGTCAGCTAACTGGACATCACGGGTCTGTGAGGTACGAAGCTCTTGTGTCCTGGTCCCTGTAGGGTTCTGTAATTGAGTATTCACTCATCTATCTTAGATTGCATTAGGGTATCATTTTTATCAATAAATAACAACTAATAAACTGGTGGACTGGAATAGACTTCCAGTGACGCTGAGGCGGATCGCCTAACGGCGAGGAACTCTGAACACAACAGAATTGGTGACCCCGACGTGATCCGACTGAGCTGCGGTGGGGGAGCGGGACGGCGGCGCCAGACCAACACTTCTGTGCGCGCGCAAAAAGGTGAGCAGAATTGTCATAACTGCATAGGTAGATTTAGGCCAAGTAGGCAAAAGTGTTGGCTGACGTTTGCACGGATAGTGCTGCTGCCTTACGCCGTACGGCAGGATCACCGCAAAAGCATAAGGTAAGGATAAAATATACATTCATGATACCAACAGCTGATGATGTGAATACTGTGTGGTAAATTGTTACCTGTGTGCATAGTACGTATTGGCGTGATATTTACAAAGAAGCTGGTTTAATAAGGAATCAGTGTAACTGGAATTAGGTAGCGCCTAATTTTAATTTTAAGGAACACGAACGGAGCCGGAGTGTGAAGTGGAAGGCTTATAGCGCCTACACCACAGTTCGTAGGTAAAAGTGGCAGCACTGATTACCAAGGTGATCAGGAGACGTGTGGCACTTCAGAAACTCGTCCTCCGAACTGGGCTCCCAACGTTGTATCGTTGTTACGTTGTAACAGCTGCACCTGGCCGTTGGATAACGGGCCAAGAGGTGGACGGGCTGCTACGGGGCAGTGTGGGTGAGTCGCAGAACTCGCGGATGATATAAGTCCAGGGCGCAATACTTCAGGTGTATGTTTTATTGCTGTGTGTATGAGTATGTTTTTATTGTGCGTGTTAAGTGTTGTCACTAGATTGCACCCTTACTCATTGTATTACGGTAGTAATAATGTTCTATTAAAGTGTTTACGGTACGCTCATGACGTCACCACGCTCTACGTGAGCAGCGCACGGGTCGGTGCTCGGACTGCAGAATATACAGTCACATGTTGAGTTGCCTAAATAAATATGCCGACAGGCTAAAGAGTTAACCACCGAGTGAAAGCTTTGCTTATTATCCACAACTATGCGGAAGATTGCGCATCAAAGCTTTACAGGTTATGGGCCCAGCGAGAAATTGGACACAAGCTAACGAGCTAGTTTACCGGAAGAAGTTTAACGTGAGGTATTACGCGGTGCTTCTACAAAACTATGTGGACCAACTTGGAGATAAGTGAGCGTGTATATTCTCGGAAGAAGTGTTAAGCGACATTACGCAGAGGCCAACAATAGGTTAGCTTAGCCAGAAAAAGTATAGCAAGCTAGTAGACCGCACAGCAAGATTGGCGGTGTAAAATGGCGGGACAAACGCCAGGACTCATGGCGCCACAGCTCTATTTCGATGGATCAGAAGATAAGTATGACCTTTGGGAAACAAGACTCCTAGGCTACTTACATAGTCTGAAGCTAAAAGTGACTATTTTAAATGAGCCCACCGGCGCCAATGCAGAGCAATTAGCCGCAGATGCAAGGAAAAATGAAGACTGCTATGCTGAGTTAATAAGGCTTATAGATGATAAAAACCTATCCCTGATTAGGCATGAAGCAGCTGATGATGGCAGGAAGGCTCTGAAAATGTTGAAAGAACATTATTCTGGAAAAAGCAAGCCACGGATAATACATCTGTACACGTCGTTGACCAAGCTACGCATGGCAGACAACGAGAGTGTCACTGACTATCTGATAAGGGCAGAGAACATTATTACAGCTCTAAAAAATGTGGGCAAAACCTTGAGTGATGAGCTAACCATAGCCATGATACTAGGAGGGCTACCAGATTCCTTCAAGCCACTATCCGTCCACATAACACAAAACGAAGATAACATTACGTTCGCAGACTTCAAAAGAAGACTACGGGTCTATGAGGAAGCAGAGAAAATGAACAAAGCAGAGTGTACGGATAACGTGATGAAAACACATGTAAGACAGAGCAGAGCCCCCACCAATACGCACGCTAACTACAGAAAAGATGAAGATACCAGCGTGACGTGTTACAAGTGTGGAATGAAAGGACACAAGGCAAGAAAATGCTTTCGAAAAAGTGTGGTGCGGTTACTGCAAGAATAATACACACCAAGAATCCCTGTGCAAGAAAAAGGGGAGACAAGATGACGTCAGAGAGGTCGTGGAGGAACAGAATAGCGACCAAGATCACCTCTTCAAGGCGAAGCACACAAAGAATGAGAGACCGCCGGACAACGTAAAGATGAAAGGCATCATGGTAGACGCTGGGGCGACATCCCACATCGTGAATGACATCAGAAAGTTTAAAAGCTTCGATGACTCGTTCCAGTCTGAGACCCATTCAGTGGAGTTAGCCGACGGGACCAAGAAAAGCGGAATAGCACAACGGAGAGGAACAGCGAAGATATGTCTACTAGACAGCGCTGGACGACAACACAGTGCACAGCTACGGGATGCACTGTACATGCCTTCATATCCTCATGACATCTTATCGGTGGCAAGAGCAGCAAACGGAGGAACGACAATCACTTTCAAAGAAGGTGACAGTCGCATGGTTACCAAGGACGGTAGCAGGTTTGACATCCAAGTGGAAATCTGTATTACTTGCCAACTGTTGAAGAAAATGTTGACCAATGTAATGTGTGTCACGACATACAAACTTGGCATGAAATCTTGGGTCACTGTAACTACGAAGACGTACAAACGTTACAAGGTGTAGTGAAAGGTATGGAAATAAAAGGGAGTGCAGTCAGACCAGCTCAGTTGTGTGCAGTGTGTACACAGGGTCAATTCACCCAGACGAGAAATAGGGAGCCAGACAGAAAGGCTAAGAAACCCTTACAACTAGTCCACACTGACCTAGCCGGTCCCATGCAGACACTGAGCATAGAAGGGTACAAATATGCACAGTCGTTTACAGATGACTATTCAGGTACCATTTTTGTGTACTTTCTAAGGTCCAAAAGTGAGAGGTTCTTAGCAGACATAGCACCTTATGGAGAAGTCAAGTGTATCCGTTCAGACAACGGCACTGAGTTTACAAGCCGAGACTTCCAGGCACTGTTAACAAAAAACAAGATTAGACACGAGACGTCTGCACCCTACTTACCCCACCAAAATGGGACAGCAGAGAGAGGTTGGCGAACTCTCTATGATATGAGTAGATGCTTACTGCTAGAAAGCAAGTCACCAGACGCCAAACTACGCCATGCAAACAGCAGCATGTGAGAAACAGGTGCTACAGTAGGACAAAGAAAACACCATGTGACCTATTCACAGGAAAATAACCAAACTTATCAAAGTTGCAGAAATTTGGTTCAATGTGTTTTGCTTACAGGCAAGAGAAAGGGAAGCTAGGCTCTAGGTGTGAGGAAGGTGTTTTCATTGGCTACGACAAGAACAGCCCAGCTTACCTAGTGTACTACAGAGACACAGAGAAGGTTCAAAAACACAGGTTGGTGAAATTCACAACCAAGATGGCTAAAGAAAAAGCAACACAAACATCTGAGTCATACACAGAACATGATGACAGGAGTGTACAGCTCAGGGCAGAAGTGACGAGGAAGAAAATATTAATGAACATGAGGAAAATGTACCAGGTCAGGGTATCCAATGTGATGTTTCTGAGACTTTACCTGAAAAGACTGAACGCACGCAGCCGGGTAAAGCTACAGAGACTGGGATCAGAAGGAACCCACCAAGAACCAAGAGGAAACCAGTTCATCTACAAGATTTTGATACTGAGGACGCGGTGGACAGACTGCAAACGTGTGTGGACTCATGTTATAGAGCAGTGTGCCACATTCCTCAAACCTACCAGGACGCCATAGTGTCAACCAAGTCAAGGCACTGGGAATGTGCCATGGATGAGGAGATGCGATCACTGGAGGAGAACGAGACCTATAGCCTCACCCGTTTGCCACCAGGTAATCAGACAGTGGGAGGCAGATGGGTCTACGCACTCAAAAGTGACATTGATGGGTCAGAAAGATACAAGGCAAGATATGTAGCAAAAGGCTACAACCAAAAACCAGGAACTGACTATGATGAGACATTCTCACCCACAGCTGACATGACAAGTATAAGAGTTATGGTTATGCAAAAGGCAGCGCAGGAGAACCTAGTCTTACACAAGATGGACGTTAAGACGGCCTATTTGCACACACCAATTGATCGCGAAATCTATATAGAGCAGCCAGAGGGCTATGAGAAAAAGTCAGAAACAGGTGAAAAGTTAGTGTGTAAGTTGCAGAAGTCTCTCTATGGTTTAAAACAGTCAGGGAGAAACTGGAATGCTTTGTTACATACATATCTGTGTGAAAATGGTTTTGTGCAAAACCCTGGAGACCACTGTGTGTATACTAGAGAAAAACACAACGAAAAGGTAATCTTGCTAATATGGGTTGACGATCTGATCATAGCAACCAGTAGTGAGGATGTAGTGAAAAGTGTAAAGAGGATGCTCACTGAAAGGTTCAAAATGAAAGATTTGGGAAAGTATTTTATATTGTAGTATTTTCTAGGAATACATTTTGAACAAGCAGAAGGTCAAGTCAAAATGTCACAGAAGAGATATGTGAGTAAAATATTGGAGAAGTTTGAAATGCAGGATTGCAGGTCTAGGGAAACTCCATGTGAGTCAAAACTTGAGTGCACAGAAAATGCTGAAAAAATGACAGAACCAAGAAAGTACAGAGAAGCAGTGGGTTTAATTAAGTTTAATTTACTTCTCTACGTGCACTCGACCAGATATAAATTTCGTGGTCAGTAAACGATCTCAGCATTTTGCCGAACCAACAGTGGAACACTGGAACACAATTAAACACATGTTCAGATACCTTAAAGGCACGGCAGCAGGGGGAGAGGGCCCAGCCGCTCTCCCCCCGCCGTATGCCTCCTGCCAGGACATGACACCTAAGGGGGGCGCCACAGCACCCTTAACCACTACCAACCCACACCCCGCCAGCGCACATCAGCATCATGGCACCCCTGCTCAGGGTGGAGCAGGGAGGAAGATCCCTGTTTGAAAGAGAAGGGAAAATCGCGGCCGTATATCTGGAAGTTGAATCAAGCTCCAGCGAGGAAGAGGTGGAAGTTTCCCAAAACACAGATAGGGAAGATGGCAACACAAAGGAAGCTGACTGGGACTATGAAGAAAGGAGAGGACCAAGGCCCTCCGCCCCGGAGAAACAGCTGCAGCCAAAACCCCAAAGGGGGCACACGAGTGAGCCTTGGACCAGGGAGGCCGGCGGCAGGAGAAGGGAAGACAGGAGCACCGCCAGGAGAGAAGAGGAAGGTGGGAAGAGAAAACAACGCCTGACAGTAACAGGCAGAGAGAGTAATGGAAATATTGTGGAGGAGATTGAGGAATTGAAGCGACAGTATGACATCAACGTACAGCTGGCTCATTGTCAACATCCACGGAAGACGGAGTGGAGTGACGGCCATAACCGCGCCGCCAAAGGAAAGGTTAAGAAAGTAACAATAGAATGTAGCCACGCCCCACGTCAACGGTCCAAGGAAGCAAGGGCCAGATGAAGAACTGCATGCGGACATCAAAAGAGCAGAGACTAATTGGCACACAAACACAGGGAGTAGACATGACAATGGGACCCCATTGATACTGCATCTGTTCCGTGAAGCGCTAATCCAAGGGCTTCCTGAGGGGGTGAGAGCGGGGCTGGCGCAGGTGGTAGGGTTAGTGGACCTCCCAGACCTTGCTTGACACCAGAACCTGGAACATCACTCAGCTGCACAGCAGAAGAAATAAGAGGCAGAACTAGCTGATGAAAAGCAGCTGGCAAGAAAGCTACTGGAAATGCAAATAGCTATAGCCGCAGTGACCCTCAAAGCGCACGCAGACAAGAAGAAGGAAGGGAAGAACCGCCAGATGCAACTGGGAGAAGCAGCAGCAGAGGCTCCACAGCCACCCGGACCACAATACACAGAGCCAACGCCCCACCCAGGCCCACCACCTGGTCCACTACCTCATCCCCATCCCCACACTCATCCTCCACCGCCGCCACCACCACGTACCACCCTTACCCTACTCAGCAAAGGTGGAGGGGAAGAAGGAATGCCAGAGGCCAGTGGCGGGTGAACAATGGGACATGCTTTGTGCCTGGGGCCATGATGCTGTGGGGCAGCATCATGCCCCCAGGCACAGCCACATCAATGGCAGCCACCACACCAGACATACCAGGCACGGGGCCAGAGACGTGGACAGAGAAGAGGAGGGCCACAGGGACGAGGACAACAAATTGCGAGCTACCCCACACCTCCACCAGGCGCCCCTGGTACTGGACAATACCCCGTCTACCAGCAACAAGATGGGTGGGATGACCAGCAATGGGAATAGGGGTGCCTAAAGAATCCAGAGGTATGGGCCATCTACGAAGGAGAAACAGAACCAATGATCACCTGCAAAATCTTGAGGGAACTCACATCATTGTTACTCAACACCGGAGCAGCCAAATCATGCCTCACGGATGTGGGTGGGACTATACCGCTATATATGTCCAGCAGAACTACGAATACTGTGGGATTCTCTGGGATAACAAATACTCAGACCTTTACTGTGCCCCTCAAAGTAGAAATGGGGGGGCAGCAACTGACGCATGCATTCCTGTATGCTCCTCAGTGTCCTATAACCCTGATGGGGAGGGATCTCCTCACCAAACTAGGAGCTGAAGTATGGTGCTCAGGGGAGGGCCTGACCGTGACGTTCAGGGGACAAAACACGGGAATGCTACAGGATGGACAGAGAATAATGCTGATGAGAGTACCACAAGATCCTGCGCTTGACCTCACAAGAATATATTGGTCTCGACTCCTTCTGGTATCTGGCCCCCAAGACCTGCAGACCTTGAGTGCTACATACCTCACATGGAAAAAATGGATAACAGAGCAGAAAGAATATATTGAACCTGCGGACCCCTGGCACTACACCATGAACTACAGAACATAAATGGATGAGATCTACGACGAAGCCTACCTAGATGAACTGGATGGTGAAAAAGAAGAACTGATAGTAGGAGACATCTACCTAGGCCCAGAAGGAGTTGTGGCAGCAGTGGAGCTGACCGAGAAGCAAGAACAATGGTATGCCACAAGACCCAAAAATAAGCGCCCCACATAACGCTAATGGCGGGGAAGACCCACGCGGCTAAACAACTGGGTCCCACGATACAAAAATGTTTGGGCATGGCCGAATGGGTTACCACTGAATCACCCTTACTTCAACGCAGTCCGGATGGACAGTACTGGCGGATCTGCCACAAGAGCAGGGAAGAAGGAGTGATTGAACGCATGGAGAGAGAGAAAAGTACCATGGCCACCACAGATCATCCAGGGATGAAGGAGGTTTACGAACGGATCGACAAATTCGACTTATGGGCAAAAGGAGACTATGATGTGGGACAGACACTCCAGCACTACATAAAAGTTCCGCTTAAACCTGAAGCGGTCGAAGGGATCAGACCCACAATAGCTGGACTGCTGCAGGCTGGAGTCCTACGTTACTCAGACTCCAGCTGGAACACACCAATACTGCCAGTACCAAAAGCAGGGCCTGCAGGAAGCCCAACAAAATGGAGACTGGTTCATGATCTACGGGCAGTAAATGAGCAAACACAGACGTTCATTGCACCAGTCCCAAATCCATATGTTGCACTACGCAATCTGACGCAATACTGACGCACCGATGGTTTTCTGTAATAGACCTGGCGAATGCATTCTTCTGTCTACCACTGCACCCAGAGAGCCAAGATATGTTCTCATTCACTTTCGATGAGGCCAGGTATACCTATACGCGCATGCCCCAAGGATTCAAAAACCCACCAGCGATATTCAATGCTGAGTTGAAGTAGTATTTAGGACGTTATTGTCCCCAAAATATGTTTCACTTGTATGTTAGTGAAAAAGGGAGAATAGTGAATGGAGTGTTTTTTCAAAACAGAAGGGAGGGAAGAAAGGCATTGGCCTACCACAGCCCCAAGCTAGACAACATAGAGGAGGGATATACCTCCTGCATGAGGTACATGAGGTACAGCAGGTCTGGCCAAGACCATTCAGAAAACAGCACACATAGTCAAGTGCCACCCACTGACCATACGCACCACACATGGGATAGTTGCGTATCTAGAAGCAAGAGCTTTCACACTGACGAACAACCGTGGCCTAACTGATGGACACCATGACACAGCCACACATTACATCATGACTGAAGGAATGGGGAACACTGGGGAGGTACACGACTATGAGGAGCGGAGCAAGCAAGAATACAAAATCCGCGCAGACTTGACCCCAGAACCAAACATGACACACAACGTACAGCTGTTCAGTGACGGGTGCTGCTATAAGGGTCCTGAGGGCAATGTGGCATCTTACTCAGTAGTGGCTGATATGGGCGGTGGAAATTTCCAGACAGTAGATAGTGGAATTATTCCCCAACCTGCATCAGCCCAGTTGGCAGAACTAGTGGCCCTGACAAAAGCAATAGAGTATGCTCAGGATAGATCAGTATGTGTATATACAGATTCAGGGTATGCACACGGTGCAGTTCACCTCGATGCACTCCCATGTGCCAGAGGAGGGCCAGAGGAGGGCCAGAGGAGGGCCAGAGGAGGGCCAGAGGAGGGCCAGGAGCATCGGGCAATGAAGCAGCGGACGCTGCAGCTAAAACAGCAGGTGGTTCCTCACATCATGACAGTTAGGGAGGAAGAGGTGCCAGTTCAGAGTGATATTCAGGAGATCGAGGAGGTTCAACAGGCAGCAGGAGCCTATGAGAAAAGCACATGGATAGACAAAGGTGCAACAGCAGTGAATGGGTTGTGGAGGGCTGCAGCTGGCAGACTAGACAGTAGTGATGGAACAAACACCGCCCCCATTTTCCTTAACAACCAGTAACTACACCTGTATAGAGAGCACCGGGGACGACAACGTAGTAGGGATTCATTCCAGCGGACAACTGTGTTACCACGTTGCAGGTTTACCTAGACGCATGCGAGTATCATCGGCAAAGGGTGAGTAGGGCGGATCTCTGGTGGTGGTGTGGGACAAGAGAGATTTTCCCCTATCTCCCGGTTTATTGGACCGGCAGATGTGCTGTGGTGCAGTTGTTGATACCAATGAAGATATTCCCTGTTGAGCCCCAGACGTTAGACGGTTAGGGGAGGTCCGAGGGACTAAGGTAAGGGGAAAAAGGGATACACTGGTGAAAACGCCAGGAGGGTCTTTCAATGAGAGAGTATATCTAGACAGCCTGGGAATCCCAAGGGGGGTACCAAATGGATTCACTTCAGCGCTATGCCCCTGGTGCACGATCAACACCAATGCAAACTGGATCAATTATATCTATTACAATCAGCAGAGGTTTGTCAATTACACACGGAAGGCTATAAAGGGGTTGCACGAGCAGTTGGACAAAACCAGTCTGACGACATGGCAGAATAGGATAGCATTGGACATGCTACTGGCAGAGAAAGGGTGTGTGTGTGCCATGATAGGGCCCTTGTGTTGCACGTTCATACCTAACAACACAGCCCCCGACGGGTCGGTCACTAGAGCTTTGGCGGGGCTGACATCACATGAGCTAGCAGTGAATAGCGGGATTGATCCTATATTTGGAGATATGTTCGAGAAATGGTTTGGGAAATGGAAAGGGATCATTGTGTCAATCTGTGGGTCACTAGCCATAGGGGTAGCTATGATTACAGTGTGTGGGTGTTGCTGTATTAGAACATTGATCAATAGACTTATCACCACTGCCCTAACAAAGGAAGGACCCCCTGCACACCAACTACCTCTGTTAGAGGATCAGGAGGAGACCGATGTTCAATTATTCCCATCCCGACTGCCACCCCTTTTCCCAGACCCTCCAGATTACAACGGGGTGATGTTGAGGGACTTCAATAATAGTGTGATACTGAGGGACATACATTTTGACGATATAGCGCTAGGAGACCCAGCTGTAACAATGAGATGCTGAGGAATGCCCCAGTGGAGGAAGTGGATCAAAGAGGAAGTGCTAATCACTGGTGGAGGTTATTGAGTGGATTGTTGATTACTGTTTGATGGACTTTATGATTAACTGGGTTTATATCGCCACTATACTCAATTGTGTAGTACTGTTTGATTGGTTTTATGATTTAATGTTTTACATCTCCATTATACCCAAGTGATTCTACTGTTTTTATATCTTCATTATACTCGATTACTTATCACCGTTTGATTGATAATATGATTTACTGTTTTGATAATTATCACCTGATGACAACATGAATCAATGAGTTGAATCACTTTTAAGATATATATCGAATCAAGTGTACTGATGTTGTACTATTAAAACATGTTATTCTTCTTTTATTATAGATACAACTAAAACCTTCTAATGCTATTTTGTTTTGCTACATAGATTATTATTAAAATGGTACAGATGTCTGAATGGTTGAAGGATGAAAGTGAGCCAGAAGGAAGAGTGAATAAAGGCAAATGCGGTGGAAACACCCATACAAGCTCTGTCCTCACTGGTTGAAAGTAGAGTGAATGGTACACACTTAGAAAGTGTGTAAAGGGGGATTTGTGGAGTAAAATAACTATTTGCTTTTAACTAGAACTAACCAACTACCTCACCTCTGTGCCTTTCTCCCCCTTCCCCCATTTTATTGCTGACACGGTAATGGAATGTACGTGAAAAGTGAAGACTAATGGACACGTATGGGTTTAACATAGACAGGAGAACCGACGGGAACGGGCACTGTGACCCAGCCAGGTCAAGAGGTCCCGAGAAGTCAGGGGGAAGTGTCCAAAGATAGCGGGATTTACAGCGCTGAGAACGCAGGATGGAAAGAAGAAGATAACGGCAATGGTGAAATACGACGGGAAACCAGACACATGGAGAGGAAGACAACACGGCCGGAGGGGAGGAGGAAACCTATAAGAGCCTATAATAATAAACCTATAATATTGTGTATCGAAGGAATCGGGGCACTTAGACTACTTGACAGCTAACTGGACATCACGGGTCTGTGAGGTACGAAGCTCTTGTGTCCTGGTCCCTGTAGGGTTCTGTATTTGAGTATTCACTCATCTATCTTAGATTGCTGTATTAGGGTATCATTTTTATCAATAAATAACAACTAATAGACTACGAGATTCAAATTCTTCCAGTGACGCTGAGGCGGATCGCCTAACGGCGAGGAAACACAACAATGAACACAACAATAGATAAATAGATAGATGTAGAAAGTGTGAGTCCTCCAAATATACAGAAAAGACAAGCAACATAACCAGCCTTTTGTCTCAGTGAGATTTTATTATGCATAATTATATAGTTATATATACTCATAAAACACCATGAAGCAATGTCACACCCTTTATTAGTACTATTATATCCACAGTGTCACCCACAGCATCAGGATACAAATCTATAATACAGTATTAATAACACATTATAATATAGTATTATAATACAGTATTCATAACACGGTTAATAACACAATATATATGAAGTAGTAGTAGTATAGACACTATGAAGTAGTATAAGAGTAGAAAAGACCCACATGCAGTGTATATCAAGTCTCGTTATCAAAATCAGCCCTTGTTTTTTGTACATTTTTATAATGATTTTAATGTTTGTATATTGAGTCTATAGTATATTCCCATGTCCTAGGTTATTAGCTTTGTTACACTTTATTGAATACACTTTTAATCAAGAAGGGCCAGTTATTATGGTATGGCCTTCATAGCAATACATTACTCTACACCTCCTAAAACCCATGTCCTGTATGTGTGTGTGTGAGAGAGAAAGAGAGTCAGTGAGGTGTGTGTGTGTGTGTGTGTGTGTGTGTGTGTGTGTGGTGTGTGTGTGTGGTGTGGTGTGTGTGTATCAGTGGGAGGAGTATCTGGAGCTGTCTCTGGTCTCAGTGGTTTTGATCAGGACCCTGGATCCAGGAGAACCGCCATTACTTTGGAAACCATTAGAACTCTTAGAACCTGGAGGAGAGAGGGAGGGGGGGGGGGGCTAGAACTTAAAACAATCTGGATTTCAGGATAGCACCAGACTCTGTGTGTGTGTGTGTGTGTGTGTGTGTGTGTGTGTGTGTGTGTATGTGTGTACTTACTGTAGTTGGAGATAGACTGGATGCTAGTAATAGACTGTTGTCCAATTCTGTGAGGAAAAGTGTTTGTTTAAATGAGAAAGCACATAAACAGTTTGCCCTTTCCTTTCCTGTCCCCTCATCTCCTCCTCTCCCCATCTCCTCCTCTTGTCTCCATTCTCCTCCACTCTTCTCTCTCCAATATCCTCTTCCCCTCTTATCTCTCCTCCTCCTTCTCCCCCCCCCCCTCTCTCCCATTCTCTCCTCATCCTCTCCTCTCTCCTCACCTGTCCTCCTCTCCTTCCAGTAGTTTCCTATAGGTGGCGATCTCGATGTCCAAGGCCAGCTTCAGGTTCATCAGGTCCTGGGAGAACGAGAGGAAGTTGAAGTGTATTCACGAAAAAAAAACTGAGGAGTGCACTGGGTGTACCTGGTACTATGTGCAGTAATAAGTGCAGTATATACCTGGTACTCTCTGAGCTGGCGGGCCATGTCCTGCTTGGCCCTCTGCAGAGCGTCCTCCAGGTCTCGGCTCCGGGCCTTGGCCTCCTTCACCGCCAGCTCCCCGCGCTCCTCCGCCTCCGCCAGGTCATTCTCCAGGCTCACACGCTGGCGTGGGTTATACACACACACAGCGATAGAGGTATGTCATGTACACACACAGTCCTCCACACAGTCCTCGCTCCTATCTCGATGTTCTTGTGAATGTGGTCAATAATTCGATTAGATTAGATTCTAATTTATTGTCAGTGTACAGCACAAGTACAGTACAAGTTGAACTGTACAGTACAAGTTGGCATCTAACCAGAGTGCAAATATATTGCAGTAAAGTGCATGGTAATATATAATGTACAGTTGTTGAATAATATGTAAAAACCGTCTACTAAAAAACACTACTACTAAAAACAGGTATAAAATTACTTATTGAGTAAGTTATTGAGTAGTTATAGGTATATATATACAAGGTAAGTATACAAGTATAAACATGTAGTGAGCAGGGGTATGCAGTTGTATCAAAAGATAAATATATATAAATGTAGATTTTAATAACCTACAGCAGGGAGGAGTTAGTTAACATAAGGGGATCCACACCTGCGGATTTAATCCCCGACTTTCTAACTTTTTATACAGATTTATTGGATATATTGTTCAGAGGAACCGCAGGGTGTATTTCTACCGACAATTTTGAGTGTTGAACGTTGGTGTCCAGCTGTGATCTTTTAGCTTTAGTTTTAGGTAATTAGTGGCCGAGTTTGTGTTCACTGTTTTCAGATTCCCGCAAGACTCCAGCAAGATGATTCACCAAGATTTGAGGTAGTCTGCTATCAGACTTTAGATTATTATCAGATTTGTGTGACTACTCAAACACTGACTGTATGCACTCAATGTTTTTTCATATGTTCTCTATATGTGTGTGTGAGTGTGTGTGTGTGTGTGTGTGTGTGTGTGTGTGTGTGTGTGTGTGTGTGTGTGTGTACCTGGGCCTTAACAGCCTCTATCTCTATGTGTGTGTGTGTGTGTGTGTGTGTACCTGGGCCTTAACAGCCTCTATCTCTATGTGTGTGTGTGTGTGTGTGTGTGTGTGTGTGTGTGTGCATGTGTGTGTATGTGGGGGGGTGTACATGGGCCTTACCAGCCTCTATCTCTTCATGTGTGTGTGTGTGTGTGTGTGTGTGTGTGTGTGTGTGTGTGTATGTGTACCTGGGACGTTACAGCCTCTATCTCTATGTGTGTGTATATGTATGTGTACACCGGCCTGAACAGCCTCTATCTCTATATATGTGTGTGTGTGTGGTGTGTGTGTGTGTGTGGTGTGTGTGTGTGTGTGTGTGTGGTGTGTGTGTGTACCTGGGCCTTAACAGCTTCTATCTCGCTCTGCAGGCGGCTGATCAGTCGGTTGACCTCTGCCAGCTCTCCTTTCACCATGCGCAGCTCGTCCCCAAACTGACTGGCCTGCACCGCCATCTGGTCAAACTACACACACACACACACACACACACACACACACACACACACACACACACACACACACACACACACACACACACACACACACACACACACACACACACACACACACACACACACACACACACACACACACACACACACACACACACACACACACACACACACACACACACAAACTGTAAGAACTCAAATCTGCAAAAGAGCATCTGGGATTTTCCAACCAGTCCCCCCCACTTGACATTACATAAATGTACTGGTCCCTACTGGTTTGGTTCTACTGGTATGTATTTACTGGGATATATTGGTATCCCTTTGTTTTTCAAGACCCTGCTCTTGTACCACTATCTACTGTACAGGTTTACAGGTTCTCTACTGGTCTGTACTGGTTTCACCAGACCTTGCTCTTGTACCAGGCCTCTGCCTCCTCGCGGCTGCGGGCGGCGATCTCCTCGTACTGGGCCTTGACCTCGGCCACGATCTGCTCCATGTTGAGGCTGCGGCTGTTGTCCATCTGGACCACCACCGACGTGTCCTTGATGCTCGCCTGCATCTCCCGCACCTCCTAAGGTAGAGAGGAGGCCACACAGGGCTCAGAATAACACTCTGGAGAGGAGAACATCTTAACTAGGAAGGATCCAACAGATTGGCTGTGAGGGACGGAAAAGCAGCCGCAAAGGGGAGGAGGGAAGAAGAGGAGGTGAGATGAGGTGGATGAGAGAGGAGGAGAGAAGAGTGGAGAGAGGAGGAGTGAAGAGGGAGGAGGAGAGAAAAGGAGGAGAGTGGAGGAGGAAAGAAGAGGAGAAGAGAAGAGTAGAGTGGAGGAGGACAGAATAGGAGGGGAACGATAAAAGAGGAGGTGATAAAGGGAGGTGCCGGTGAAGTAGAAGGGAGGAGGAGGTGAAGTAGAAGGGAGGAGGAGGTGAAGTAGAAGGAAGGAGGAGGTGAAGTAGAAGGGAGGAGGAGGTGAAGTAGAAGGGAGGAGGAGGTGAAGTAGAAGGGAAGAGGAGGTGAAGTAGAAGGGAGGAGGAGGTGAAGTAGAAGGGAGGAGGAGGTGAAGTAGAAGGGAGGAGGAGGTGGAGTGGGAAGGCCATATATAGATGAAGGGAGGAGGTGAATGAGGAGAACTAAGAAGGAGGCTGACCTCGTCGTAGATGTTCCGCAGGAAGTTGATCTCGTCTGTCAGTGCACCAACCTTATCCTCCAGGTCTGCCTTTACCAGGTAGGCTGAGTCCACGTCCTGCACACATGCACACACACACACACATACAAACACACGCGCACATGAAAATGCACGCACACACACACACACACAAGCACATTATATACACGCAGACATGCACATTAAGATGCACAAATAGCATATATGTATTTTGCATATGTGTGTGTGTGATCTGACCTTCTTGAGGATGACAAAGTCATTTTCCAGATTGTTCCTCTTGTTGATCTCATCCTCGTATCTGAGAGAGAGTCATGCACACACACACACACACACACACACACACACACACACACACACACACACACACACACACACACACACACACACACACACACACACACACACACACACACACACACACACACACACACACACACACACACAGATTAATATACAATTAAAAATAAATGTTTACCATTTAAGACTTCTAGTCAATACTATCATCTAACCCTAGTGAATCATGTGAGTAGTGAACCGCCTAACACTGCCGGTATCTCACTTGTGCTTGAAGTCCTCCACCAGCGTCTGCATGTTCCTCAGCTCTCCGTCCAGCTTGGTCTTGTCGTTGTTGACCAGGTCCATCTGCCGCCTCAGGCCCGCCATGTAGGCTTCAAACATGGGCTCCACGTTGGAGCGGCCCACCCGCTGGCCCTGCATCAGGTCCAGCTTGGTCTCCAACATCTTGTTCTGCTGCTCCAAGAAACGCACCTGGAGGGGGTTGGATGGGGACAGAGAGTGGTGTGGGAAAGGAGAATATTTAAAATGGTGATGACCAGTGATGATGGAAATATACTATTCACAGAGCCAAGGGTCCTGGCTGATAATTGGAAGATAAAATACACAGTGTGTTCATTAAAACTGGAATTACAGTTTGGGGGCTCTGACACCAGACATATGTAGCAGTAAGATGGCGCCGACGACGGCCGCCGTGGTGTTCCGCTGCACACAGTTTTTTGTTATTTGTCTTTTTAATGTTGTGTTTGGCGAAACCTACAGCAGGGAGGAGTTAGTTAACATAAGGGGATCCACACCTGCGGATTTAATCCCCGACTTTCTAACTTTTTCTACAGATTTATTGGATATATTGTTCAGAGGAACCGCAGCCTTTGTCCATGCCAAAACTTGGATCCAACAGAGGTGGGGTGCGCCTACGTCGGCGGGGACACAGGACCCCTTTACCCGGAATATTCCTGGCAACAAAATGGATGAACTAAGACTTATGGTGGCGAGAAATAGTGACTTTTCTTCATCCTCAGTTCTTTCATTCACGGAGACATGGCTGAGGGAATCGATACCCCATTCCGCTCTCCAGCTCGAAGGGTTTGAACTTTTTTGAGCGGACCGTGTCGCTTCGCTGAGCGGACCGTGTCGCTTCGCTGAGCGGACCGTGTCGCTTCGCTGAGCGGACCGTGTCGCTTCGCTGAGCGGACCGTGTCGCTTCGCTGAGCGGAAAAAGCAGGGGTGGAGGGGTCTGCTTCTTTGTGAATGACTCTTGGTGTAAGGACGCTAGGTCACTCAGACCATGACATCATCCACTTGATACCGAAATACACGGCCGGACGATGTGATCGGCTGCAACCTGTCTCCCCCTCCGTCCTGAAGAACTGCGCTGACCATCTGTCTCCGGCGTTCACCAACATCTTCAACGCCTCACTAGAGACATGCCATGTTCCAGCCTGCTTCAAGACCTCCACCATCATTCCTGTCCCAAAGAAAAGTAAGACCACCGGACTCAACGACTACCGGCCTGTCGCACTGACCTCTGTAGCCATGAAGTCATTTGAGCACCTGGTGTTAGCCCACTTCAAAGCCATCACTGACCCCCTACTGGACCCCCTACAGTTTGCCTACAGAGCCAACAGGTCTGTAGACGATGCTGTGAGCATGGCCCTCCACTTCACCCTGCAGCATTTGGACGCCACAGGCAGCTATGCCAGGATCCTGTTCGTGGACTTCAGCTCTGCATTCAACACCATCCTCCCGCTCACACTGGAGCACATGCTCTCCCAGCTGGGAGTGCCAAACTCTACCTGCAGGTGGATCATGGACTTCCTTACGAACAGGAAACAGCATGTGAAGCTGGGCAAAACCATCTCTGGCTCCAGGTCCACCAGCACAGGCTCCCCACAAGGCTGCGTTCTTTCTCTCCTACTCTTCTCCCTGTACACAAACAGCTGCACCTCCAGCCACGAGTCTGTCAAGCTCCTGAAGTTCACGGACGACACCACCCTCATCGGACTCATCTCTGGGGATGACGAGTCTGCCTATAGCAGGGAGATCGACAGACTGCTGACCTGGTGTGGTGGTAACAACCTGGAGCTAAACGCTCTAAAAACAGTGGAGATGGTTGTAGACTTCAGAAAGAGCCCAGCCCCCCTCCCCCCATCACCCTACACAACTCCCCGGTTCACACAGTGGACTCCTTCCACTTCCTGGGCACCATCATCTCCCGGGACCTCAAGTGGGAGCTGAACATCAGCTCCCTGACCAAGAAGGCCCAGCAGAGGCTGTTCTTCCTGCGGCAGCTAAAGAAATTCAACATGCCTCAGTCCATGATGGTTCTCACACCTCCATCATTGAGTCCATCCTCACCTTCTCCATTACCACCTGGTTTCCCGCTGCCCACTGCAAAAGTCCAACCTGCGGCGTGTCATTTGTTCTGCGGAGAGAGTGATCGGCTGCAACCTGTCTTCCCTCCAGACCCTGCATGACTCCAGGGCCAGAAAGATTATGGCCGACCCCTCAGGCCACAGTCTCTTTGCCCCACTCCCCTCTGGCAGGAGGCTGCGGGCCATCAGGTCAAGAACTGTACGCCACAAACACAGCTTCATCCCCACGGCCTCCAGCCTCGTCAACAAGCCCCCCCCCCCCCCCCCACTGGACCCAGCCCTCATACACCCACACATACATTCATACACATTCATACAGACATATTTATACTTAGATTTAGATTTAGATTAAAATGCTAAATTTGCACTGGCCTTAGTCCTTACGGAATATCTTTGTACATACTGATACAAGATACAAGATACAAGATTTGTATTTGCCATTTGTAACAAGTACATAGGAACGCTTACTCCCCATTCCCTCCCGCAGTATAAATCTTAAAAACAACACCATCAAAATTTAAATTATATATACAATAAAATAAACAAAAAAAGAGCAGCAAAGTGACATAAATGATATGTACATGTTTTTTTTGTTGTTGTTTTTTAGGTTTTTTTTTACAAAAATGTTTCAAAAACATTAATGTGCCAGTAGTGCAGCAGCATCGTGAATACAGTGCAGTAACTGTGATGAGTCCAGAAAGTCCAAGCAAAGTATGATAGTGTAATGGTAATGACCATTGTTATGAAAGTGAAAGTGGCAGCACTCCTGGCAGTTCAGTAGGCGCACTGCCTGTGGATAAAAACTATCCTTAAACCTGGTAGTCCTTGTTGTACGGATGCTGCGCAACCGGCGGCCAGACGGTAGGGGGGAGAAGAGATGGTGCCCAGGGTGGTTGCAGTCCTTTATGATGGACATGGCCTTCTTCCGACATCTGGTCCTAAAGATCTCCTCAATGCATGGAAGTGCACACCCGATGATCTTCTCTGCCATCGTCATTACCCTCTGGATGGCTTTCTTGTCCCGTGCAGTGGTGTTGCCGTACCACACAGTGACACCACCCGTCAAGACGCTCTCTACGGTGCCACGGTAGAAGTTCACTAGCCACCTCTGGCCTATACCACTTTCTCTGAGGCACCGCAGAGCATAGAGGCGCTGTCCACGCTAGGTCATTGCAAATCTGTAGTCCGAGGAAACGGAAGCAGCTTCCGCTAGTGGAGTGGGTGCCCCAGTGGCTCCTGAAGTCCACGATGAGCTCCTTGGTCTTGCTGACATTCAGTGCGAGGCTGTTGTCCTCACACCATCGCGTCAGCCGGACCACCTCATCTCTGTACTCCGTTTCATCGCCCTCACTTATCAAGCCGATGACTGTGGTGTCGTCTGCAAACTTGATAATCCGATTATTGCTGTGCGTGGTCATGTGTGTACAGCGAGTACAGCTGGGGACTGAGGAAGCAGCCTTGGGGTGCTCCGGTTTTGAGAACCAGAGTGGATGAGATGTTGTTCCCAATCTTCACCACTTGAGGCCTGCCCGTCAGGAAGTCCATAATCCAGTTACAGATGGGGGCGCCCAGACCTAGGTCCCTCAGTTTCAGGACCAACTTGGAGGGAACGATGGTGTTGAACGCCGAGCTGTAGTCAATGAACAGCAGTCTGATGTAGGTGTCCCTCCTGTCTAGGTGCTGCAGGGCCGTGTGTAGTGCCAGGGAAATGGCCTTGTCTACAGACCTGTTTGGTCTGTATGCAAACATACGTCTGGTGTCAGAGCCCCCAAACTGTAATTCCAATTTGTTTTCGTAATCCAATTTACCCTTCTTGATGGCTTTTCTGAGTTCGTACTTGGCCTTCTTGTAGAGATCGGAGTCGCCTGTTGTGAAAGCGGTACTCCGTTCCTTAAGTTTGTTCCGTATGTCAGCATTCATCCATGGTTTGCGGTTCAGAAATGAGCGAACAGACCTGGTCAGGATGCATTCTTCCACTAGCCTGTTAATGTATGCTGTGACATGATCTGCATACACATCAAGGTCAGTGGTCTTGAATACATTCCAGTCAGTGATTTCTAGCCCCCCCTGCAGGTGTAGTTGTCCAGCGATGCACGTTCTTTACAACTGTGGGCGTGGACTTCAACTTCTGCTTGTAAGCGGGAAGTAGAAGCACGGAGGCGTGGTCTGATTTGCCGAAAGCCGGCCGCGCAACAGTGCGATAAGCGTGCTTGATGGTGGTGTAGCAGTGATCAAGAGTCTTGTTCTTTCTAGTCGGACATGAGATGTGTTGATAGTATTTTGGTTTTACCTTTTTTAAATTGCAGTGGTTAAAGTCCCCCGCAACAATGGGGCCTGCCTCGGGGTAGCGATTCTGAAGTTTGCGCACTTCAATGTAAAGTTTGTCCAATGCGATGTTCGCATCAGCCCGTGGTTGGATGTAAACCGCCGACATGAGAATAGCGGAGATTTCCCTCGGCAAGTAAAAAGGGCGACACTTGATAGTCAGTAATTCCAGATTAGATGAGCAATGTTGAGAAAGCACCTGAACGTCCATACACCAGCTGTTGTTCACCAAGCAGCATACGCCCCACCTTTGTTCTTCCCCGTGGACTCAGCTGTTCTGTCGGTCCGAAACAAGGAGAATCCCGGTTGCACTGCTTCATCAGGAATCACGGAGGACAGCCACGTTTCCGTAAAAATCATGGCGCAGCATTCCCTGATGTCCCGCTGCGAGGCGATACGGAAGTTCAGTTCGTCGGACTTGTTTGCGAGAGACTGAACGTTGGCGAGTAGAATGCTCGGTAGGGCTGGGTTCCATCGCCTCCGGCATGTCCTAATCAGTAGGCCGCCACGGGACCCTCTCCTGCAGGCACGTTTGTTGTTGCCCCCGGGGCTTTGTGGCTCCAGGCAGGGAGTTTCCCCTCCCCCCACTCTCCATTGTCCCTCCGGATCTCCGCAGGTAGATCCGGAGGGACAGGTACTGTTTTGCCTTGTATTGTTTTTGTCTTCGTTCTGTTTTGTCTTGACCCCTCTCATCCAGGCCCCAGTCTCTCTGCACCTCTCCCCTCCAGCAGAAGGCTCCCCCGACCCCCGACCCCCCCACTGGACCCATCCACACATACAGACCAATATTTATATTTATATTCATAATTATATTTATACTTATATTCATATTTACACTTATATTTTAAAATGATAAATTTGCACTGGACTTGTCTGTACTGTTTTGTTTTGCACATCACGGTGTTGCTCCAGACCCGTGTATAATTCCTATGCGTGTTTTTACAACTGTATATGGCAATAAACCACTTTCTGATTCTGATTCTGATTCTTTAGGAGGGTGAAGACAGGGAAGGCAGCAAGCCCAGACGGAGAACCATTCCATGTCTTCAAGACCTGTCCTGACCAGCCGGCTACAACGCATCACTGCAACGTCTGTCGTCTGTCTAGTGTGCTACAAAGAGACAATCATTGTGCCGTTACCCAAAAAGACCAAGGTAACAAGCCTCAATAATTATCGTCCAGTGGCTATAACACCCATAGCCATGAAGTGCCTGGAGAAAATTGTCATGTCACACATTTACTTTTGTATCCCTGAGTCCCCAGACCCACTTGCATACAGACCAAACAGGTCTGTAGACAACGCTATCTCTCTCGCATTACACACGGTCCTGGAGCACCTAGACAGGAGGGACACCTTCATCAGACTGTTGTTCATTGACAGTTTTGACTGAAACTGAGGGGGTCTGGACGCCCCCATCTGTAACTGGATTATTAACTTCCTGACGGGCAGGCCTCAAGTGGTGAAGATTGGAAACAACATCTAATCCACTCTGGTCCTCAAAACCGGAGCACCCCAAGACTACTGCCTCAGTCCCCGGCTGTACACACATGACTGTACTGCCACACACAGCAACAATCGGATTATCAAGTTTGCAGACGACACCACAGTCATCGGCCTGAGCGACGAAACAGAGTACAGAGATGAGGTAGTCTAGTTGACACGATGCAAGGACAAGAGCCTTGCACTGAATATCAGCAAGACTAAGGAGCTCATTGTGGACTTCAAGAGCCACCCACTCCCCCACCAGCCTGGACGGGACACCGGTGAAAATCGTCAGCTGCTTCAGTTTCCTGGCGTGGACCTGCAACACGGAGGTCTGAAGAAGGCACACCAGCGCCTCTATGCCCTGCGGTGCCTCAGGAGAAGCGGCATAGGCAAACACTGGCTAATGAACTTTTACTGTGGCACTTTAGAGAGCCTCCTGATGAGTGGCGCCACTGTATTGTACAGCAAACACAACTGCACAGAAAATGAAGCCATCCAGAGGGTCGTGAGGACAGCGGAAAAGATGTCGGAAGGACAAGATGTCGGAAGAAGGCCATGTCCATCATTAAGGTCTGCAACCACCCTGGGCACCATCTCTTCTCCCCCCTACCGTCCGGTCACTGGTTCCGCAGCATCCGTAACAATGACTACCAGGTTCAAGGTTAGTTTTTATCCATAGGCAGTGAGCCTACTGAACTGCTAGGAGTGCTGCCACTATCATAACATTGTCATCCATATTGCATTACACTATCATACTTTCTGGACTCATTACAGCTACTGCACTGTTCTGCACTATATTCATGATGCTGCTGCACTGGCATTTCTTTTATGCTTTTTGCACAATTCAACACATGTACACACTACATCCATCACTCACTTTTTATTGTGTGCAGTATAGTATAGTGTTTTAGAAAATTCATACAGCGGGAGAGAATGGGGAGTAAGCATTCCATTGTACTTGTTGCATATGGCGAATACAAATCTTGAATCTTGAATCTAATAGACCAAATATTCCATAAATAAAGATATACACCACACACAGTCCCGTGGGTAGGTGAACAGTAGGTTTCTAACACAGTAGGCCTGTGTAAAGAGACTGTTCACAGGGCTAGTGTTGCTAGCCTACAGGTTAGCCCCACCTGTCTATTGTGAGCGCTGGCTCCGACACAAAGCCTCCTTCTCTCGTGGTCTCGCCGACTGATCATCTTACAGCCCAGGAGGAAACGGGATAGCTCAGAGAGATCCGATATCTGACCACCTCCAAGTGGGCTTTCACCTATTAAAAGGTGACTTAAAGGCCACACTGAGATGCTCTCTTTTGTTTAGAACACAGCTTTAACACTCAGTCTTGCTACATTTAAAGTACATGTAGGCTTTGAGCAGGTAGGTTGAGGGAATCTTGCTCAAGGATGCCTACAGGTAGACTGCAGACACTGGGGTTCGAACCCAGAACCTTTCAGATAGAAGTCGTACACCGTAACTAGAAGACTAGACTATCCTGCCATGTCAATGACATCTGTGTTAATACTGGTAATAGGTTAATACCAGTGCCCTTGACCAAGGTATCGGCAGGAGGTCTGGAGTTGGTCCCCGGGTGCTGTAATGCAGTTGCCCACTGCTCCTAGTGCTGGTAGTGATGGGTCAAACTTATGTACCCACTTGGATGCTTTTATCCAAAGCTACTTACAGTGAATTCAGATACATGTCATTAAGTCCTTAAGGGAGTCACCTTGACCACAACACTATCCTTCCTCCAACCCAACTCAACACGTTTATCGGGCATTCGTTTTAAAATCCAAACGGTTTACATCCAGTATAAACAGCTTTTGTTGATCGTAATGGGTGTCTCCAAAACAACCTTGCAAGCTCAAGAGTATTGAATAATTCGAGCTTTGTCCGATCTATCTATGCGAGACACGGCGTGCCACATGTGGAGCCTCTTTGAGTTTCGGTAGTTAGAGTTACACCATCAAGTCATAGTTGTGCGACCCTAGGTGGAACTAAAGCAGCCCTAAGGCAAGTTGTTTACTGGCTAGGGAGTGAGGGGACGGTGTGTTCAGGAATGGATAATGTGAAGGGTGCCGTATCTCTACGGATGTGTGCAGCAACAATAGCTCTATTGTGGGAGCCCTGGCGACTCTGTGAGAACCGAACCAATGTCCTCTAAGTAGGGTATCGGTGTCTGGTATCTGTGGGCCATCTGCCCAGGTCTGCTCCAAACAGACCTCTCCCAGCTACAATATTTATAATAAGCTCAAATATGGCATATATCATATTCATATCTAAACATAAATCTGCAAAGAAAACAAGAATAAGAACTATATATTTCATAAGATATAAGCTAAATGAGCAGGCCAGTTTCTCCAGTATAAGTAGTTACATTCCTTGTCTATGAAGATGGTGAAGCGGTTAGGGGGCTCTTGATCTGCTCCTTCTCTGCTATCTCTAGACTACAATAACAGACAAATATATCTAGTATAACAGATAACACTAACTAGTAGTTAGTATGCTACCTTCACTAGCTGGTGAAGAGGTGGTTGAGGCTCATGATCTGCTCCTTCTATATTACCCTCTAGTTAGTATAACTAGTTATCTCCAGTATAGTAACTAGTTGTTAGTACCTTGTTGATCTGCTCCTTATCTGTTATCTCTAGTGTAACTTATTATCTGTGGTTGTTAACCATCTCTAGTATAACTAGTATTAGTTCAAACAAATTGGCTACCTTGTCTATGAAGCTAGCGAAGCGGTTGTTGAGGCTCTTGATCTGCTCCTTCTCGTGGGCTCGGCTCGTGGTAAGGTTTGGGTCTATCTCCAGGTTGAGCGGGGCCAGGAGGCTCTTGTTGATGGACAGCGAGGCCATCAAATGGGAGGTGAGGCCCGGGTGGTGCCCGTTGCTGCCCGCGTACAGCGAGCTGCTGCTCAGAGACACGCCGCTGAAGCCGCCCGCTCCGGGGCCCCCGTAGCCGCTGATCCTCCGCGGAACGGCGCTGCCGTTGCGCACCGAGCCAGTGGTGCTGATCCGCTTGGACCGGCTCAGACTCATGATGGGCGATGGAGAAGAGAGAGAGATAGAGAGACTAATAGATGGATGGAGAGAACTGCTGCAAGAACTTACGCAATATGAAAAAAAAAAAGTGAAATCAAGTGGGAAAAACTCAACTGAGCGAAACGGAGCGAGAGATGAAGCAGAATACGGAGGGAGGGAAAGGTTGAGGGAAAGGTATTAATTGAAGCTTGAGTGAGAGCGGAAATAAAGTTAGAGAGAAGTGACAGGTAGGAAAGAAGCGTCTGACGTTTCACTGCCGAGCCTTTTAAACTCCCCCGGGAGAGAGAGAGAGAGAGAGAGAGAGAGAGAGAGAGAGAGAGAGAGAGAGAGAGAGAGAGAGAGAGAGAGAGAGAGAGAGAGAGAGAGAGAGAGAGACCACAGGTATCGTGTATCAAGGCTTGGTCCTCCATTCTAAGTTTGCATGGATAATGGAGCCTCTAGCGGCTTTTTATGCTCATGTAGGTCAGCAGGATCTGCCATCTGAAAGAGAAATGCGAGCCGACCGGAGGTTGGATGTAGAGGTTTTAATCTTCAAAATGTCCCCGGAGGATGGATGTAGAGGTTTATATCTTCAAAATGTCCCATATTTCATTGTTTCATATCCCAGAATAAGGTTTTATTTTCTGAACACTATCATGTTGTATCTGGACGACCATTAGGTTGTCACCCACAGCAACTGATAGGACTAATATGAATGTGTAGAGATAATGATGAATGAAACAAGCTGATGGGCATGATGGGATACCCTAACGCTGGTTGGTTTATTAATTTTGATTACTTAAGAGACAGGCCACTGTTGTCTTGTATTGTAGACTACTCTAGTTTCCTAGTAGGCTTATACACTAGAATTACTGTGGTGAAAGATAACTGCAAGCAAATCCCCCCAAAGTGTATTATGTGTACTTGCTACTCATCTTTACAAAAGAGCCCACACACGAAAACAATTGAAGCAAACACAATTTGTTTAATTATTTATTTATTTAATTAGATCATTTATGGAAAAACAACAACATACAATTAAGTTCCTCAAAAATGTACACTTGAAGGAGACAACCAGGTGTCTTCCATGGTATATTTCTTTGTGTTCAAACGTAGAAGTATTTCAGGGTTGTTTAAAATCAGGTTACATTATCCTCCAGATCACCGCCATGTGTCCAATCTGATCTGAGACCACCTAGGTGGTTCTGATGGGAGGGAGGAGACAGGTTTACCCTGGTTTGGAACCAGTTTCCGATCCTATTCCGAAGATTCTGGACAGAACCCAGGAACGGAAACGGAACCACCAGAAATGGTTTGGTTCTGAAGGATGCATCTGCAGACAGGTGAACCAGAGCAGGTGATTGCGGCAGAGGTGACTAGACCAACAAGGCATGATGGGATCGGTTGGAGAGAAGGTGCAGATGGAATGTTTCAGGACATAACATCTGGAGTGTGTGTGTGTGTGTGTGTGTGTGTGTGTGTGTGTGTGTGTGTGTGTGTGTGTGTGTGTGTGTGTGTGTGTGTGTGTGTGTGTGTCACTGCTCGCTCTGCTGAGTGTCTGTGATTGAGGACACCGCCCCCTGGCCCTTGCTGACATCACTGATACAAGCCCACTGGCCATCCATAGACTCCTTCCATAGGGTGACCTGAACACACAACCACACACACAATGAGCATGCAAGTACAACATTGTGACATTAAGGTTCATACATTGGTATATATTACCATTCATATTACCATGTACGTATGTCATGGTGTGTGTGTGTGTTACCTTGTTGTCACCCCCAGAGACGGCGAGGATGTTTCCGGTGATGGACCAGCTGACGTGCCACACGACGTCGTTGAACTTGTGGAGCAGCTTGGCCGTCCAAGTGTTCCCTGCCGGGTCCTCACACGTCCAGATGAACACCCGCCCGTCCTGGCGGAGATCAGACATACAGAGGTCAACTCACCCAAATAACAAACCACCCAGATCCAACTAACCACATTCAACCGAAACAACAAAACTATAAAAACCTACCAAAAAGTCGAACCTGTAGTTTAATTCCTCACCTGTGAGCAGCTGGCGATGGTGCTGGTGGGCAGACCAATAGAAGGAGCCCAGCCCACGTCTCTCACCCAATCACTGTGGGCCTCCAGCTTCTGGTCCTCCTTCCATTGGCCATCTTCCTCCCTGGGGGGCGGGGAGGATCACAACAGTGAGTGACCGCTCTGATTAACATGCTACATTAACGTACAGACGTATAAATAATGTGCATTGTACGTGTATGTACATAAGACGCATGTGAACATGAACAAGTGACCTACTTCCAGAGTTTGACCAGGTTGTCGCAGCCCCCAGAGACGAAGCGCTTGACGTAGTTTGGTTTCTGTCCCGACGGCTGGTCCACCAGACTGCCCGGGACCACGGCTGGAGCCCAGCTTACTGCGTTGCAGCCGATCTAATAAACAAACCACACCCACCGTCTCATTAAAATAATAAACCACACCCACAAACTACTATTTTTATATATTTTGACCAATAATAAAATACCTTAAAAAACATAATTGAACAGTTTTACATATCTAAGAGTGAGAGAGGTAGGGAGAAACTGACTGTGTGTGCGTTGCTGATCTTCTTCACATCCCACTGCTGCTCTCCAGTGAAGGTGAGCAGCGAGATGGCTCCGTCTGAGCTCCCACACGCCAGGATCAGACCAAAGTCATACGGACCCCAGCACACAGAGTTCACTACACACACAAACAGACTAAATTAACTTATTGTAACACCCAAACCTTACCACGAGCCGAGCCCACGGCGAAACGTCATAAAGTCTGATCAATTATTGAAGAACATAGATGGGATGTGGAACAGAAAGTGATTCCGTCAGTAAAACAGTCAGGCAGTAAGTAATACAGACAAGGCAGTAAGTCAGCCTGCAGCTCCCCACCTGAGGACTCGTGTCCGGTATATTCATGCATCTTGTCCCAGGAGCCATTCTCCTCCTTCCAGACGATGACCTTGCGGTCGTAGGAGCAAGAGGCCAGGATGTTACCGTACATGGGGTGGGCCCAAGCCACCTGCCACACCGGACCCTCGTGGCTGAGAGCAGAGGGAGGAATGGAGTGGTGGTGAGAGGTGGAGACATAGGGGGAGTGAGGGATGGAGAAAGATGGATGGAGAGAGGGGAATTAAACTAGTTAATACTAAAAACATTAAGCAGAAGGGTTTACCAGCAACAATACAACAGTGTGTGTGTGTGTGTGTGTGTGTGTGTGTGTGTGTCTCACCCCCTCAGGTCTGCCACCAGTATCTGGCCTCCGTTCCTGACATCAAAGATCTTGACGGTGCGGTCGGACGAGCAGGTGGCCAGCCGCGTGCCGTAGTAGTCCATCTGGGCATCGTGCTGACGGAACGATATTTTGTAAAAAATAATTAGAAAAACAAGAACCTACCGGGAACATCGCTCAAGCCGACTTGAACACACCATTTGTTGAATTGTAATTGGCATTTGAAGAGCACTTTGAAACATGAATTGCTCTACTGTAACCTTTTGCACTAGCACTGATTTAAACATTTACATACTTTGACTTCCTAACTACTCTGAAATCTTTGTCCATTTGTTTGTAGCAACCTCAAATGAACGATTTGATCGTCATCAGTCTTACTTGCATGTCATTTGGTTAATGTACATGCATGGATCAACAATGTTGACAGGTAAAAGTGGATTGCGGATCGAGGTGCGATAGCTAGTTCAACACTCCGAAACAACTATTCCAAGCTTCATGTCAATGCATTAAGCATATAGACACCATTGTATCTACATGATAGATCGATGAATAAAGTTGAACGGCAAGTCGCGTGTTTTAATAGATACTAGCAGTGGAATATGAATCTGTTTATAAATAGCTTCTATGTATTGAATAGCTTCCCATGACGTTGTGTTATAACAAATACAGAAATACTTACAATCATGTCCTCATGGGAGGTATCCACTGTGTTGATAACGGACACCTGCATTGTGGTTGGAAAGGCGCATTAATGACATTTATACAGAAAAGTAATACTTTGATTGGGTGTCTTTAGCCATTATGCTAACATAGGGCTAGCAAAGGCTTACGGAGCCGTCAACACAACCGCATTCAAAACAGAGGATGTCAATGCCGTGTGTCTGTGCGGGTTATAAAACAAATCCTAGTCGCTATATATCTTACCATGGTTGTTTTTCGTGTTAATATGCAACCCTTGCGTGTGTGGACGGGTTCTGAATCAACCCGACAGGGATATTTCGACGTGGCAACAAGTCCAGAAGCCGCTTCCCGTTCTTCCGTTAGGGCGCTGGACCGCCGGAAACATTAGGCTCTGATCAAAGGTTCCACATAGTTCGATAAATGCTCTTTGTAACTAAACCGCAGAACACTCATATTGTGTTTGAACAAATTAACATTGAACTAGATAATAGGCTATTATAGTACGGTAATTTGTAGTATGTTATCTGTAGTGGTAGTAGTATCTGCTTAAAAGGTTGTTGTCATTGTTTGCTTTCCGACCACACGGTGATGCTCTTGTGTATGTTTGAATCCTCCCCAACGAGCCACGTTCCCCGGGGTTTGCCTCAGTATTATTTGTGTGAACAGATTGAAAATACGTGTTTACATTTGTTATGTATGCATGCATGCCGGGTGTATATTTGTTTATCTGTGAATTCAAAACAAAAAACTCATTTTCACAGCATTAATATTTTACATGAATTAATGGATATCCAACTCTCTCTTTCTCGATATACAGTATAATATATGAAAAACGCTGATCTCAATTCTACACATACGGATTGCATTATACACAGTAATATTGTTGAAAACAACTTTCTGACGTGGTGGTACCTGGCTCTACTAGTTGTGCTACACGGGGAATCAAACCCCTAACCCTTGCAGTGTTAATGTCTTGCTCTGCTCTAGTTGAGGTACCTCCAGACTATGAGTCATGACATAAATGAACCACCCCACCACTATGGAGGGGTATAATATAACATATCATATATACAGGCAGAGCACACAATTATGTTTCACATTGGTGCTATCATGATTGATCCTTCGAAGCACTTCTATCTCCGCCTTCGTGCTTTTGAGGGGGGGAGTGGTATAGGAGGGTTGTGGTATAGGAGGGTTGTGGTATAGTAGTGATATAGTCGTGATGGTATAGCAGGGCGATAGTGTAGTGGGGGTGGTATAGTAAGGGGTGGTGGTGTAGGAGCATGGTGGCTCCTGGGGGAGGTTTTGGGGAGTGTTGAACCAGAACACGGTGGGGGTCAGGCTGTTGTCGACAGTAACGGATGGCCCCCATTACTGTCGGCAACAGAATGACCTCCACCGCGGTCCCCCTCATCACTGTCAGGAACACCTTCCCCGTCTGACATCACCGCCACGCCAGATTGGCCCACGCCCATGGCTGCAACTCTCTGATTGGTGCATATTGACATCAGAAGTTGGATAATTTTTTTTGGTTTCTTTTGTGGCTTAATCCAACCTTACTGTGACCTCGCCGTCTTTCTGGGAGACGGAAGGAGAATGCAGCAGATAGCTCCATGTAAACACTCCCATGCTTAATGGTGGGAATACGCTCTGACCCACTGATGCCAGCGTCTTCTCCGAGATAAAGCCATGTTCTGTGAGGGTCTCTGTGATGCGTCTGTCCTCCCTACTGCCAGAAACACGTACCAACCAGCTCAGGACTCATTAGAAACCGCTGCAGGAAAACATTTAGTCTAACAGGGGTTTCATAGGTCAGCCGTTAAATTTCATCTATGTTCCATAGCACATGTCATCCCAAAATGACATTTTTTAAGCTCTAGTGTTGAATTTTGAACACATCGCTGAAATATACTTCTGATGTGACTATTGTTCACCACCACTATTAAAAACATGTATTATATTCTAACCTTCTGATTCCAAATCGGTACTCTGTCCTTTAGAGGTTCTTTAGAAACTTGGTCATGAAGCACTGGGCATTTTGGATGTACTTGTTCTGCCACTTTGGATAAAAGTGGCTGCTAAATAACTAAAGATAATACATATTATTATAGACCATATCACAATCCTAGACAAGATGTCTTAGATCACAGGGTTGAAGACATGCGGTGGTCTGGCTTCTTTTCATTTAACACCAGATGCTAACAATCGAAGGTCAAAGACCAGAGACAGGGAGGTGACCTCTGACAGCATTAGTTGCATGAGTGTCCTGATGACATAAATTAACCAGCCCACCACTATGTTGGGTTAAAAGGGTCAAAGCGAAATAAAAACATTAATATCATATACAGGCAGGCACAGTTATGTTTTACATTGGTGCTATCATGACATTTCCAAAGCACTTCTATCTGTTCTTGTTCTGAAATGAAAGTTTCCTAAAAAGCAACTGAGCGACGGTATGGCTGTATAATAATAATTAGTAAGAAATTATTACTAATTATTATTATACAGCCAGCCAATATTATTTATATTATGTATATATATTATTAATAAAAATATATATACATAATATAAATCATATAAAAAGAGATAGAGAGAGAGAGCGAGAGAGAGAGAGGGGGGGGGGGGGAGAGAGAGAGAGAGAGATTTAGAACTTTTTTACTTTCCCTTTTGAAAAAAACAAATAAACAAATAGAAATACAGATTAATTAGCTAGCTAGATACATAATCTAAGACAATAATGATAACAATAACTTAAAAAACAACCTTACGTATCTGTTCCAACAGATCAGATCTGGTTTGGTCCATAGCCTGGTCAGATCTGGTCTAGTCTAAAGCCTGGTCAGATCTGGTATTGGTCCGTTCAGATCTGGTCTGGTCTATGTCCTGGTCAGATCTGGTCTGGTCTATAGCCTAGTCAGATCTGGTCTGGTCTAAAGCCTGGTCAGATCTGGTCTGGTCTAAAGCCTGATCAGATCTGGTATGGGTCCGGTCAGATCTGGTTTGGTCTATAGCCTGGTCAGATCTGGTCTGGTCTATAGCCTAGTCAGATCTGGTCTTGTCTAAAGCCTGGTCAGATCTGGTCTGGTCTAAAGCCTGGTCAGATCTGGTCTGGTCTATAGCCTAGTCAGATCTGGTCTGATCTAAAGCCTGGTCAGATCTTGTCTGGTCTATAGCCTAGTCAGATCTGATCTGGTCTATAGCCTAGTCAGATCTGGTCTGGTCTAAAGCCTGGTCAGATCTTGTCTGGTCTATAGCCTAGTCAGATCTGGTCAGGTGTAGCCTGGTCAGATTGTATCTGGTCTTCTATTGTTGGCTGAGTTAGTTCAAGTCATTATATCAACCTATTATATTTTACACATTCTTCACCTTTAGTTGATTGTTTAACATACAGTTAACTATGAATAACTTATGTGTACTTTGCTTGATATATTATATAGATATTATATAGATATATAGATATACTATTCAACATTACATAATTGACTGCTCCAGCCTGCTCTGGTTTATTATATTCTGTCAGTGTGTGGTCCCTGCACTGATTGTTTTCTGTATTTAATTGAAAGTTAATTCCCTGTAAACCCTTTCATCTCTGGTGTGATCATACTGGGAACTAAATAACTCATGGAAATATCTATTATGTATTTTTTGGCACACTCCCCATTGGCCTTTGACACGTAAGGTTTCCACGACAACTAGTCGTTGGTTCTTGATTAAAAATCTATGGTTTCATCAAAGTCGCCAATGGAATGTTTAGTGAAATGAAGCCACTGCATTGCATGCCTTGTTGCATGTTAAAGTCAAGTCCCCTGGGCACATGTTCAAGACACTTGGTTTAATGTTAAAGGCACCTGGTCACATGTTAAAGGCACCTGGTCGCATGTTAAAGTCACCTGGTCGCATGTTAAAGTCACCTGGTCGCATGTTAAAGACACCTGGTCGCATGTTAAAGTCACCTGGTCGCATGTTAAAGTCACCTGGTCGCATGTTAAAGTCACCTGGTTGCATGTTAAAGTCACCTGGTCGCATGTTAAAGTCACCTGGTTGCATGTTAAAGTCACCTGGTTGCATGTTAAAGTCACCTGGTCGCATGTTAAAGACACCTGGTCGCATGTTAAAGACACCTGGTCACATGTTAAAGTCACCTGGTCACATGTTTAAGTTGAATGTGGTGAATGTGGTGCTAGGGTTTCCCAGCAGGGGGCGTGTCTTAACCTCTGGCCACTCAGTTGAATGACCATATAAGGCATCCAGTGCCACTTCACTACAGAGAGAGAGAGCGAGAGAAAAAGAGAGAGAGAGAGGGAGAGAGAGAGAGAGAGAGAGAGAGAGAGAGAGAGAGAGAGAGAAAACAAAGAAAAAGATAGTAAGAATGATCACTGACCCCTGCCCCACACACATTTTCTCTCCATTCTTCCCTTCCTGCTTTCTCTCACCTCCTCTTCCCCTCCCTTTCTCTCCTCCTTTTATGTGTTTATTCTCCTCTTTTTTATTTCCCTCAATGCGAGGTTGTTCAAATAGCTCTGATAGAAATATCCCTCCCTCCCTCATGCCCTTCCCTCCTCCTCCCCCCTCCTCCCCCCTCCCTCTCTCACTCTCTTTCCAGCGATAAGAAGAGCAGATGTGTTTGACTTCAGTCACTTCGGGAACAAGAGCCACCAGAGCACAGCGATAGGGGAACACTTTCTACAACTTTTTCGACAACGTCTCTCTTCTTTCTTTCACTCTTTCCCATTCCACCTCTCTTCATCCCAATCTCCGTCTCTCTCTCTCTCTCTCTTTCTCGATATGGATGTCTTGAAGGGTCTGTTTTTTTTTTTTACATGAGTTGTCCATTCCATCTCTGTCTCTGTCTCTTTTTTTGTTCTTCAAAAAAGCATCTCCTCTGCTGTTCCACTAAACCTTTACTTCACTACTTCCTATCTGTTCTGATCTCACTCCTCTGGTCTATTCTCTCTCTGCCTGTGTCTTCTTCTTCTCCGATTCTATGTTGGCAAGGTCATCTTTCTGGACATGATCGTCATCAACAGAAAGAGTTTGGTCTCAGGAAGAAATCCAGAGATGGAAGTCCTGAATCTCCTGAATTAAATCAGAGGAGAAGAGAGAAGAAGGAGGAGACGTAGGAGGAGGAGGAGGAGGAGGAGGAGGAGGAGGAGAGGAGAAGATCATGACATGGGATTCTCTTTGCAGAACAATCCCCTCACATTCTCGTGGAGCCATGGATGTTCTCCCTGCTAGGCGGTGAAGATGGGGATGGGGTAACAGTGCGACACCTCAACACAACAAGGTGACACTTCCTTGAGAATCACACAGAGGAATTTCCTGTCGATCTTGTGGACCTCCTGGGGCACCAGGAGCTGAAAGATCCAAGAACTCCAGAATACCCTTTACTCCAGGTTCTATCCAAGGCTGCGTTCCAGGCCAGAACCCAGGCTCTCATGTCTTGCCCTGGGGGTCACAGTGTAACCAGGTCAGCCTTTTAACCCGGGAACCTTTGACCCCTGTCGCATTGACTCCGGTATCGAAAAGGCCCAGACCCCAGCAACATGCAAGGAGTCCGGCTTCTTGCGGTGCTTCTGATAGGCTGTCTGTGGGTGGCAGGAGCGACCAGCACGGTGCGAGGAGGGAGCAGACGAAGCCTGAGGAGAGGGAAGACAGCAGGAGGAGGAGGAGGCGGAGGTGCAGAGAAGAGGAGGAAGTCCCACCGCCTGCAGCAGGGACACTGCAGCTACACCTTCATCCTGCCGGAGCCGGCCGCCTGCTCGGATCCCCGGCCGCCGGTGGAGGGAGGCGTGGTGGTGAGTGGAGTGCAGCGGGACGGGCCCCCACCGGAGCGCCGCTGGTCCCCGGAGAAGCTGCAGAACCTGGAAACCGCCATGAGGAACACCACACAGTGGCTGCAGAAGGTAGGAGGCCCTGGTCCACGGTTCGATCCCCACTCCCAACTATCCGTCGTCTAGTACTGGTACAACCAAGGCCATGTTCAGACTCATGCCTTTTTTGCATCATACGTTTTCCGTGCATACTACCGCTTTCAGCAGGTTTTTCAAAACACTGTCCATCCACACTGGAACTGAGTCCTCCCTGTTTCAGTTGATGTCTTCTCTCGTGCGCCCAGACGCTTTGGATCACGTCACAATCATAAGTCAGCGCTTTCACCAGCGACTACAAAGCAAGAGGCCGCTTTTAGATGTTGAGTGAATGAGTGAAACATGGCTTTCAAGACACACTCACATCTTATATTGTATTTGTGATCCAGGATCACATCAGGATCAGATGGACAGTGTGGGAACTCCTACTCTTTACATCTCTCTTTTTTCCTCTCTCAGCACTCCCTGGAAGGAGGAGGAGGAGGAGGTCATATTACGAAAGATTCTCGTCGGGAAGTCCTGAGATTCTTCCAGAATTGAATCAGGATGGAGTACAGATGCATGTGTGTTTGTGTGTGTGTGTGTGTGTGTGTGTGTGTGTGTGTGTGTGTGTCTGTGTGTGTGTGTGCATTGTGCTAATACAATAAAGTTGGTCAACAGGGGACTTTGCTTTCTGCCAAATGACTTTAGAGAGAGAGAGAGAGAGAGAGAGAGAGAGAGAGAGAGAGAGAGAGAGAGAGAGAGAGAGAGAGAGAGAGAGAGAGAGAGAGAGAGAGGGGGGGGGGTATACTGACAGGGAAAGAAAGAGAGTGAGAGGGAAGTATAAACATTCTGTCTTTGAGTATTAAACTGCTCCTGACCAGCTGTGTGAACGGATGAAAGTGTGTGAGTTAGTGCTGTGCGCGGCCAGACATATCTGTATCTCGGGGGAGTGGGTGAGGATTGGAGAGGCTTATTTTGAAGTTCAGTTGGAGCTAAATACACACTCTGCTCTATCTATATCCTGTCACCCAGACCTGACAAACAGAAAGGTCTTTCTAGTCATAACAACCACAATCTATGACCGTTATCTGCCTGCTATAGCCACTATAGCCTTAACATAGTCGTTAACAAAACCCGTCCTACCAGACCCTGACCCAGCCATAACCATTACCACATGTACAATATTAAAATGTACCGATGTAGCACACCAATATTTAAATACAGATTGATAACATTTAACATACATTTAACAGATTATATGCAAGCTTATAAAATAAACACTGTCTGTGTTTTTTCCCAAGAT
>CM051002.1:16704974-16772474 GCA_027704905.1 Muraenolepis orangiensis
CACTATGAGTATGAGTATTAGTTATGAGCATGGGTAGGCAAATTAGTTCTCAAAATGAGTATGTGTGGTATAAAGCGCTGTGAGACTCATGTTTGAAAACGTGGTCTGTGGTTCTGTGTTTTGATTGCTCGCCTCCTCAAAGTGTGTCCATGAACTTAGATCCAGACATGAACATGAACAGGCAGATCCAGACATGGCCATAGATCTGGACCGAACATAGATAAAGACATTAGACATATATAGACATTCATCTAGATATGATCATAGATCTTGACATAAATGGTAGGTTTTAGGTTTCAAAGAAATGGCCTGAGCAGATGGGCTTTTTGTTACAGGACACACACATGAAAGCACATCTTCTCAGAGAAACTGTCTTTATTCACATCTCTCTCTCTCTCTCACACACACACACACACCCACACACACACACACACCCACACACACACACACCCACACACACACACACACACACACACACACACACACACACACACACACACACACACACACACACACACACACACACACACACACACACACACACACACACACACACACACACACACACACACACACACACACACACACACACACACATGGATACTTTATGTTTCGTTATGTTAGTAATCTGTGAAATGCGTCTAACATGTGGATCAAGGTTTGGTATTATACATCTGAACCCACAACCTGTTACCCCACAACCTGCTTCCCCCCAACCCAACCCAACCCGACTATGGGGTCACGACCCGCCCATGGAACCATCAGAAATCTTTTTATTTGCCTGAAAGCTTGATCCCTAATCCGTTACAGTCTCTCCTTCATGACAGCTACAGACTGTCAGCTACAGTCTCTCATTCAGCACAGTTACAGTCGGTCCTTTATCACAGAGACAGTATGTCCTTCATCACAGTTACAGTTTGTCCTTCATCACAGCTACAGTCTGTCCTTCATCACAGTTACGGTCTGTGGGGGATGCTTGCCATCTGCCTAGTCTTGCAGAATGTCTTGGAAGCACTTTCTCTCTCTTCTTCTCTTTTCCCTCTCCCTCCCTCTTCTGTTTGTCTTCTTTTGTTTGCAATCTAACACACAATTACAGATGTTTTACAAGCTTTATGTCAACACACACACACCACACAAACACACACATGCGCACGCACGCACACACCCAAAACACACAAATACACATACGCTGACACATGCACATTAAAGTGTTTGGAACAAGTCCAAGCACAACAGACCAAGTGGCTTAACATTCCCTTTCTATCAAACTCTCTCGTTCTCTGGTTCTGTCTCTCCATGGTTCTGTCTCTCCATGGTTCTGTTTCTCCGTGGTTCAGTTTCTCCATGGTTTTGTACCTCCATGGTTCTGTATCTGCATTGTTCTATTTCTCCATGGTTCTGCCTACCCACGGTTCTGTCTACCCAGGGTTATGGGGGGCGGGGGGGGGGGGGGCGGCAGGGGGGCGGGGGGGGGGGTCTATTGCTAGTAAGAGAGGAAGAATGAAAAAGTGAGAAGGAAAAAATAAAGAAAGACAAAGAAGGAAAGTAAGAATCAAAGAATGGAAGGAAGAAAGAATGAAAAAGACAGCTTGGTACCCTGGGTTGCCTATCACTATGTTCTAGTTGGACATGTTATGTTTCTGTTTGTCTGTCTTTCTTTAGTCTGTTTGTTATTTCTTTCAAACTATATTTATGTTTGTTCTTTCGTAGTTTCTTTGTCTTTCTTTCATCATGTCCTCTCCTGTTCCTCTCTCTCTCCCCTGGGCTGTATATATAGTTGGAGGTGTCTATGCAGTCGGGTGCGGGCCGTGATGGTGCCCGGTTGCACCACCAGGCAGTCCAGGACCAGACGGCCTCCATGCTGGAACTAGGAAGCAGCCTACTCAGCCGCACAGTGCAGCAGACTCACAAGCTGAGCCTGGTGGAGGCCAAGGTGACCTCTAGCTGCTAGTTACTAACCACTGGCTGCTAGTCACTTGTCTCTATTCCCTAGCTGCAAGACATTAGCCCCTAGTCCCTAGCCTTTAGCTGGTAGTCACTAACCCTTAGAACCTAGCCTTTAGCTGGTAGTCTAACTTGCTTAAGTCCTAGCAAGTGTCCCTAGCAAGTGTATATCCTTAATGTTGATAACACGCTCTTATCACAGCTACTTAAGCAGGTGACCTGGCAGTACGAAATTGTGTTATTCATCTTGTTAATATGAATGCTTGTGAACTGCTCTATTGTTATGTTTGTGTACCTCAGCGTTATGCTATTGTCTACTTCAACAAATGTACACCTTGTAAGTCGCTTTGGATAAAAGCGTCTGCCAAATGCCCTAAATGTAAATGTAAATGTAAATGTAATGTAGTCACTTACCCTTAGTCCCTAGCCTTTAGCTGATAGTCACTTACCCTTAGTCCCTATCCTTTAGCTGGTTGTCACTAACCCTTAGTCCCTAGCCTTTAGCTGGTAGTCACTTACCCTTAGTCCTTAGCCTTTAGCTGGTTGTCACTAACTCTTAGTCCCTAGAATTTAGCTGGTAGTCACTTACCCTTAGTCCTTAGCCTTTAGCTGGTAGTCACTTACCCTTAGTCCCTAGCCTTCAGCTGGTAGTCACTAACCCTTAGTCCCTAGCCTTTAGCTGGTAGTCACTTACCCTTAGTCCTTAGCCTTCAGCTGGTAGTCACCTACCCTTAGTCCTTAGCCTTCAGCTGGTAGTCACTAACCCTTAGTCCATAGCCTTTAGCTGGTAGTCACTTACCCTTAGTCCCTAGCCTTCAGCTGGTAGTCACTAACCCTTAGTCCTTAGCCTTTAGCTGGTAGTCACTTACCCTTAGTCCCTAGCCTTCAGCTGGTAGTCACTAACCCTTAGTCCCTAGCCTTTAGCTGGTAGTCACTTACCCTTAGTCCCTAGCCTTCAGCTGGTAGTCACTAACCCTTAGTCCCTAGCCTTTAGCTGGTAGTCACTTACCCTTAGTCCTTAGCCTTTAGCTGGTTGTAACTAACCCTTAGTCCCTAGCCTTTAGCTGATAGTCACTTACCTTTAGTCCCTAGCCTTCAGCTGGCAGCCACTAACCTTTAGTCCCTAGCCTTTAGCTGGTAGTCACTTACCTTTATTCCCTAGCCTTCAGCTGGTAGTCACTAAGTATTATAGTTTTATAATATAGTACTATACTAGATTATAGATTCTAACTAGCTAACAATGTTGATATTTTGGTGTAGATAGAGTATTGATTCTGGACCCCAGGTGTGGGTCAAAAAGATGTGCTATTACACCGTCTTATAAATTATGTTTACTAGTAACCAAGCGTCGCTGTTTCGTGGTAAATCAGCAAAGTGATGCACAATTTCCACTCATTAAAATGACCTGCTTGAAACAATCTGAAGCTTCATGAATCTACATGAGTAGTAGTTAGAGACGATAGATAGATGATGGTGATGGAGACAGGTGATTGGTACCACTAAAACCAGGTGCTGTCCCAGCAGGTCTTGAACCAGACCAGCAGGATTGAGGTCCAGCTTCTAGAGAACTCTCTGTCCACCAATAGGCTGGAGAAGGAACTCCTCCTGCAGACCAATCAGATCAACCGGCTACACCACCACAACAGGTCAGGGCATAATCAATAATCAATGATCAATAATCAATCACCAACCAATTATCAGTAACATGTGATGACCCAGCTATGCAAGCATTTAGGGCAGGGAGTGGTTAGTGATGGGGTGAGGGGTAACTTCTCTCTCTCTCTCTCTGTCTCTATGTCTCTCTATGTCTCTATGTCTCTCTCTCTATCTCAATTGCCCTCTATGTCTCTCGCTGTCTCTCAGCCGCCTGGAGCAGAAGGTGCAGATGTTGGAGTCTCAGCAGAGAGGAGAGTTGGAGGACCTGAAGGAGGACAAGAACAAACTGCAGGTACATCTTCATCACATGTCCTCTTTCACAGCTGCTGTCTATCCTTCATCACAGTTACCGTCTGTTCTTTAGCACAGCTACAGTATGTCCTATATCACAGATACAGTATTTTCTTTATCACAGATATAAATATGTCCTCTATCACATTTACAGTATGTCCTTCTCTCTGATAGGCCCTGGTTAAAAGTCAGATGGTTGCCATGGAATCTCTGGAACGACAGCTGATGATTGCTAGGAGCAACAGCACAGCACTCCAGCTGACCCAGGCTCAGCTGATGGAGTCTGTCCACACACTGCTGAACATGGTGGCTAGCACCACAGGTACACACACACACGCACGCACGCACGCACACACACACACACACACACACACACACACACACACACACACACACACACACACACACACACACACACACACACACACACACACACACACACACACACACACACACACACACACACACACACACACACACACACACACACACCCTGAATATGGTGACTAACAGTATTGCAAATTATACACAAACTGACCCTGTGTGTGTGTGTGTGTGTGTGTGTGTGTGTGTGTGTGTGTGTGTGTGTGTGTGTGTGTGTGTGTGTGTGTGTGTGTGCGTCTAGGGTTACCTCCTGCAGTGCAGCCATGGAGGGACTGTGCAGATGTCTACAAGGCAGGGAACTCTGCCAGCGGTCTCTATGACATCTACATCACCAACACCTCCCACCCTATCCAGGTGAACATCACCTTGCGGCCGTGTTTCCTATTACGGTTCACGGTAACCTGGTGGGCTTCCTGTTACCTTATATGGTAGCACAGTGTGTTTCCTATTGCATTATATGGTAACATGTTGAGTTTCCTGTTGCCATATAAGGTAACGTGGTGCGTTTCCTGTTGCCATATAAGGTAACGTGGCAGGTGTTTGTGCTGCAGGTGTACTGTGACATGGAGAGCAGCGGAGGGGGCTGGCTGGTGTTCCAGAGACGATTTAACGGCAGCGTCGACTTCCAGAGGACCTGGAGAGAATACAAGATGGTGGGTTCAATCAAACATTAATCATCAACCGTCAATCAGCCATCAGTGGATTTGAAGACCATAATTGGCATCCACTGCACATGATGCAAACACATAAGGCTTTCCATCTAATGAGTGACGATCACTGATGGCTAAAGTTTGACAACCTTGTGTTCTTCCTATAGCTGCACTGCACTCTGTCCAGATGCCTCACTTGTCAGTCGCTGTGGACAAAAGTGTCTGCTAAATTACTTAATGTAACTGTAATGCAGGAGTTTTAAGATTGTCAGAATAAGTGGCGAAGGTGACGGCCCCTGGTGGCAGGGTGATCAGGCTGAATTTGTGCTGATCCCTGCAGGGCTTCGGAGACCCTCTGGGGGAGCAGTGGCTGGGGACAGAGGCCCTCCACCGGCTCAGCCTGCTGGGTCAGTACTCCCTGCGGGTGGAGCTCCGGGACTGGGAGGGGACCCAGGTCTACTCTCAGTACGACCGCTTCAGCCTGGCCAGTGAGAAGCACGGATACAGGTCACACACACACACACACACACACACACACACACACACACACACACACACACACACACACACACACACACACACACACACTTATACACATATCACACACGCGCACACACACGTACACACACACACCAGGAGTTACAGTGTCTCTCTGTCTCCAGGCTGGTTGCCAAGGGTTACAGTCTATCTCTCTGTCTCCAGGCTGATTGCTAGGGGTTACAGTGTATCTCTCTCTCTCCAGGCTGATTGCTAGGGGTTACAGTGTATCTCTCTCTCCAGACTGATTGCTAGGGGTTACAGTCTATCTCTCTGTCTCCAGGCTGGTTGCCAAGGGTTACAGTATATCTCTCTGTCTCCAGGCTGATTGCTAGGGGTTACAGTGTATCTCTCTCTCCAGGCTGATTGCTAGGGGTTACAGTATATATCTCTGTCTCCAGGCTGATTGCTAGGGGTTACAGTGTATCTCTCTGTCTCCAGGCTGATTGCTAGGGGTTACAGTGTATCTCTCTCTCCAGGCTGATTGCTAGGGGTTACAGTGTATCTCTCTCTCCAGGCTGATTGCTAGGGGTTACAGTATATCTCTCTGTCTCCAGGCTGATTGCTAGGGGTTACAGTGTATCTCTCTGTCTCCAGGCTGATTGCTAGGGGTTACAGTGTATCTCTCTCTCCAGGCTGATTGCTAGAGGTTACAGTGTATCTCTCTCTCTCCAGGCTGATTGCTAGGGGTTACAGTATATCTCTCTCCCCAGGCTGATTGCTAGGGGTTACAGTGTATCTCTCTCTCCAGGCTGATTGCTAGGGGTGACAGTGTATCTCTCTCTCCAGGCTGATTGCTAGGGGTTACAGTGTATCTCTCTGTCTCCAGGCTGATTGCTAGGGGTTACAGTGTATCTCTCTCTCTCCAGGCTGATTGCTAGGGGTTACAGTCTATCTCTCTCTCTCTCTCCAGGCTGATTGCTAGGGGTTACAGTCTATCTCTCTGTCTCCAGGCTGGTTGCTAGGGGTTACAGTGTATCTCTCTCTCCAGGCTGATTGCTAGGGGTTACAGTGTATCTCTCTCTCCAGGCTGATTGCTAGGGGTTACAGTATATCTCTCTGTCTCCAGGCTGATTGCTAGGGGTTACAGTCTATCTCTCTGTCTCCAGGCTGGTTGCTAGGGGTTACAGCGGGACAGCAGGCAGACAGAGCAGTCTGTCTTCTCATGGGACAGCCTTCAGCACGCCGGACCAGGACAACGATAACTGTGACGCCTGCAAGTGTGCCCTGATGCTCACCGGAGGTACACACGCACGCACGCACGCACGCACGCACGCACGCACGCACGCACGCACGCACGCACACACACACACACACACACACACACACACACACAACCAACCATACTGCAATTGGTCAATAATACCACTCCCATCGTGACTCTCTCTCTCTTTCTAAGGGCATTATTGGCATGGAGAACTGTACATTTTCGTTTGAAAAATCGATCTCTATGTCTCTCTGCTTCTCTCCCTCTATGTCTGTCCCCCTCAGGTTGGTGGTTTGATGCCTGTGGTCTCTCTAATCTCAATGGGATGTTCTACTCTCTCGGCCACAACATCAGGAAGCTCAACGGCATCAAGTGGCATCACTTCAGAGGCTCCAGCTACTCCCTACGCTCTACTGCTATGATGATACGACCCTACAACTTCTCACACCACCCCTAAGCTCCACCACCATGATGGTTCAACCCTACAACTTTTTACACCACCCCTACGCTCCACCGCCATGATGGTACGACCCTACGACCTCTAACACCACCCCTGCGCTCCATCACCATGATGATCTGGCTTTCTGTAACCTAGCAACATGACGTTGCCAAACTCTATGTTCCCAAGAGTGACTACATGTTATTATGACCTGATAACTTTGACAGGACCTCCCCGCTCATATCTAATAATGGCACAACCCTCCAAGGAGTTCCCAGTATGAGCAATGGACCAATTAGGACTGGACCTTCATGGAGATGACATTGTTGAAGCCGGACACTAATAAATATGGATATTATTCTGTCAAGGTGATCTCTTTTGTACAACAATGGTACTACAAGAACATGGAAGTCCAGTTCAGATAATAATGAAAGCAAACTGGTTAACCTTGGTCGTTCATATGATCCACGTGTTCCATCAAACATATTCCTTTTATTCCAGCTGTGTGTCTACGAACATAGGGAGAGATAAGATTGTCTATTTAATGAATAGGATTTTAATTTCATTCACAATCCCCAAGAGATGAACAGTCTTTAGTAAAGCATGCCAATGAATGTTAACTTCTCGTTGTAGCAGAAAACAATAGCCTCACAAAGTGAATGAGCTGTGTGGCAGTAGACCATTCCACACACACATTTTCCAAACCAGTGTATTGTATTTATTAATTCTAAAGTTCATATCAAATAATATAAAGGGCATTTGGGAATTTTTAAAAAAGTTTAAAAAAAATTAATAAAAAGGTTTGTCGCTTCCTGCTAGATTAAACGTATGTGTTCTCTCGACTTTATTATGTAAAATTCAATATTTCAGATACTTATCTTTTGGCAGTCTGTCAGTCTGAAAGTTTAAAGGCTTCTGCGTTGTACTCATCATACTATGCATCCATTCAACAATATTATCATGAGCATGTAACATAATACATAACAATAATTGACCGTGATACTAGTCATTTTACAAGTAAGTAACACAGTCAAGTCAAGTAACACATTATGCCTGAATTTAAAGGAATTTTATTTACTGTACGCAGAGGTGGGAAGTACAAATACTTCATGTACTTAAGTAGATATTTCAGGTATCTGTACTTTACTTTAATATTTATTTTTCTGACAGCTTTTTACTTTTACTGTTACATTTGAACACAAATGTCTGTACTTTCTACTTCTTACATTTTGAAAACAGGCTTGTAACTTTCGTTTTTATGCATTTGAGTTGAATTGTGTTTTTTTTAGTTTGTGTCAGTCTGAAAACGGACAAAAACGACCTTCCGAAATGCAACATTGCAAGTTGTTGACGCTGCACCCTATACCACAATGCCGTCCAGAATGCCGTCCAAACTGCCAAAAGAATGCCGTCCAGAATGCCGTCCAAACTGCCAAAAGAATGCCGTCCAGAATGCCGTTTTTAACGCCCCCCCAAAGGGTCAGCGAACGTCGTTCTGGACGGCGTTCTCTAATATGGTCTAATAATAATTTGAACAGTTTTCACCCAATCAGTGAAGAACGAGAACAGACCACACTAGTTAATCGCTGATCTTCTTCGGATCTACCTATTCTGCCAAAGTATGTCTTGCTAATTGTTTGGGTATCCTAAAGAAAGCCTCAAACATGCCATTTGGGTTATATTATTACCCTGACAAACTTTCTGGTTAGAAAATGTCATTGAAAAAAAGGCATTTTGGTATCCAGTCAAATTGAGCTTTGAGCCCATGTTCATGTCAGAGCAGCTGATATAATGGTTAGCGCACAGGGCTTCTTAACCGAGATTCCTTTTGTGCATCGCGGGTTCACGTCCTGCCTAAGTCACTATTATTTGAGTAGAGTTTTGCTGCAGGTAGATCAATTAACCAACTTTTAGTATGGAATCCTGTTTCGCTTCGAGTAATACCACGGCATTATGTTTGGTTTACAACAAAACCTTGTTCAACCAAAAACATTGTCTGCACTGTTTTCACATCCACAGTGTAGCCAAGGTAAATGGTGGACTTTAGAGGGCGCCCACATGTACACTAGCCTACTGCATTGAACACTAATGGCATGTTTATATAGGATCTTTCAATAAAGATTAAAGACCTCTATATATGACATTTCAATAAAGATTAAAGACCTCTGACGTTTAGTTCCTCAGTCTTTCTTGAAATATATGTGTGTGAATTCTTTTAGAAAATATATTGTAATAATAATGCATTTCTATTGCACTTTTCATTCACAAGTCTCACAGTGCCAAGTAAATACAATTGTAATTGTAGCGTGGCTTTTTTTCCATTAGGCATTAGCCATAAGTATCTACAAGATTCTTCATAGTGAAGGCTAATAATGTAGCATTATATTGCAATAGTTTGCCAATAGTTGAGATAGCTGTTGAAGCTAGGCTAATTTTCAAAGAACACAAATTATTACCAATCATTACAAATTATTACAAAGTATGGCAATTATGATCTGTCCTCTAGTTAATACAATTTTACTATTTGAGATAAATAAACAGTGATAACTGTTTTCTTTCACGACTGTTATCTATTGTTTTAGGTCCTTATCTACCCTGAATTGGTCCAAAGAAATGATTGGAGAACTTGTAAAAGTGGAGTTACTGATAAACAGTGGGACATATTACTGAAATATAATCCAAAATGTCAATGCAATTCATTTCTGTCTGTTTTATGAGTTATGTTCCAATTAAAAATGAAAAATGATAGGGTATATGATGTCACAACAAAACTGACCAGGTTGTATTAGATTCAAATTTATTGTCATTGCACAGCGAAAATAATTTAGCATCTAACCAGTAGGCTACGACATGAACTTTGCTACTACCGTTAATTTAACACGGTAAATAACATGGGCAGTGCTGTCAGAAAAGGTACGTCAACACGCACAATTTCCCATCACCATGTCACTGCCGGGTCAGGGACCCCAGGGTAGACACTACACCACGTATGACGTCTTTTCAGAGGCGCTCTCTGGGGCCACCAAGTGGGTCAAATCTTTTTGCAATCTGTTCCATGTCTGTGCTGTCCAATGTACCCTGGTTAAGAGGTACACCACTCCATCAGGCAAGTCTATCAATGGTGCCCTTAATGGTGCCTCCTCTTGCTCCTGCAGCTTGAGCACACCCACTGAATGGAACGATTAGTGTTTAATATAGTTGTCATATTTTGGGGTCTTAATAGTAAAAAGAGGAAATACTTTTTATGTATATTTAATTAGATTTGGTATTTTTACGATATGTTTATTGTCATTTTCTTATTTTGTAACACCAAAGATACATACAGTAGCAAAGACCAGAACACACATTCAACTTGCATCAATATTGGATAAAATACAAAGAAAAACAATTCCTCTATTTTAAATAATATTGTAGCGTGTCAGTGTTAATAGTCATATCAGTTATCAGATGTGCACAGTTCAGTAAAGTTGTACGGTTTATTTAGGCACTGCTGTTGGGGCGAGAGGGGGCGAGATTGCCCCTTCCGGGTGTGTGTGTGTGTGTTCCGGGGGCGTGGAAGGAGTATGAGTCTTGAGAGTTAGTTCCAGTGTGGGGAAAGTTCTGGTTCTGTAAGGCGTGGCTGTGGCCGACAACAGTTGAAAATAAAGACGTTTGTACATTGGAGTGATCTGTGATCTGTGATCTGTGATCTTTAATAACAACTGGTGTAAGAAGAAAAACTTAATTGTGGACATTCGGTGTTTGATGTGCGGGAGGACTAGCACTAGCTATTGACGTGACACTTGACTTGTTAGCTTTGGCTGTCCTTGCTTCTGTGTGATGGAGCCTTCAGTGTATGTAAAGATGGTTGAAGGAGGAGAGGTACTCCTACGCTGGTGTTGCACGGCTGCTGGGAGGACAACATGCGGCTGTGGATGTTCGTCAGAGGGGCATCGAGGTGAGCCAACGTTATCCATGGTAGAGCCATGCTTAGCCGCTGCTAGGAGCTCAGAGTTTAGCCACCATTTCGTGCCTCGCGCCACAGCATCAGCCGGAGATGTCTTTAGGAATGTAAATAAAGATGACCCAGCTGCATAAGCCGGTAGGCATAAAGACAACGAAATACAGTGGCAAATCCGACTGAGAGGCTTTCCAGGCACAGTTTGAACTGTTGGTGCGGGAAAGTGGCTGGTCAGACGAACAGGAAGCCCTCCAGCTTGCCCCAACAGACGATGCACTGTCTTGCCAGCTGATTTTAGACCCCGGCCAGAGGGGAGATTACAGTGCGTTGACAGGTGCACTGGGGCGGCGTTTTGGTCAGTGTTTCCGGTCAGAGCATGGATGTCAGAGGCGTATGGGGGAACCGCTACGAGCTCTGGCGAATGACATTGAGAGTTTGACATGCCGTCTGAGGTGCAAACAGAGCTGGCTCATGACCAGTATCTCAGGGCACTCTCCCCAGCCGACCTGTGTGTTCATACTCAGCTGGCTCGCCCTTGCAACCTGCCTGATGCTTTGGAGAATGCACTAGAGAGGGAGATGGTTATGGGAGCAGCAGCACAGCATGGTACACTTGGCACACCTCTCCAATGGTCAGGGCAGCGGGGGAGTGTGACATGGCAGCTCAGAAGACGGCGTGGCTGGAGGAGGTGACAGAGATGCTCAGGGGGCTTTCCCTACCTCCAGCCAGGCACCAGCAGACGTGTCCACAGACGCAGACGCGCCGTGTTCAGGCAGGACATCTGGTGAGGAATTTTCCTGCCCTGGCTAAGGTGACGGGAAACAGCATGGAGTCGCAGTAGGCAGGACGCTGCATACCCCTACACCGATGTCCCGTTCGCCATCGGGACATCGGGACAACCACACAGGTCAGCTGCAACACACAGATCAGCAGGGGCAGGAAGTTGTCGTTGTGGGAAGGACTTTGTTACGAACGTGTTCGTTTTCTGTTGCATGCATGTTTGATTCTCCCTCTGTTTTCTCCCTGTTTTCTCTCCCAGGTAGTGGTTCGTCCCGCCCCCAGTCAATCATCGTTGGTCTGTCAGTCCCCCTTTGATCAATCAGCCAATCGGCCAATCAGAGTGGCTTGGGTGCTACTTCAGTCTCCCACTCCCTTTGGTAGAAGAGGGGATGATATGTTTGTTTGGCATGCTGTTAGCACTCTGTGTTGGGCCCGCTTCTTGTTGCTCTTCATTCACCATTTTTTCCCAGTAGTAAAGCCCCATGGGGAGGGCGAGGTACGCCGAGGTAAGACGCCCATGGGTTTACACCACGCATCACGTAGGTTAAACTCTGTCTATATCCACTAGGCTAGCTTTTCCAGGCGTGTGTCGCCTCCTGTATTTCTGGGATTAGATTAGGTGGGACAGCTAGTTAGTAAGACATTGTATTGTGTTCTTAGTTTAGGGTACTAGAAGTGATAGGGTGCCAGGAATAGCTGGGGTGTTTTGCTGTGCATTCCTTTGGCACCCGGTCTGTTTTGGAGTCCTCCCCTAGTCTCCCTTACATGTGTGTCCTCGTGAGAGGCTTTCATTGTGGTTTATTACTGTCCTTATTTACTCCATAAATAAACCAGTTTTTTTGCACCATATCCACATGGTCCTAAACCGACCTGCACGCCAGCGACGTTAGCATAGCACCGCATTGCATGCTGCGACGGCCTGTTACGTTCACCCCTTCTTACCCCTAGACGAGCCATCTAAGGGGGCTCATAACAGACTTCTATATCAGACTTTTGCCACATTCCTATTTGCATAGAGGGTGTTTCATGTACTGCTTTAGTTGACACAGGATTGACAGTTACAGTGGACCGGCCTGAGGTGGTGCCAGTGGGGATGCGGCTGGAGGACACCGCAGTTCAGCTCTGTACAGTAACTGGTGAGCTAGCACCGATGAAGGGGAAAGGACAGCTAATGTTAACGGTTGGGGAAAGGAGTATGAGACATCCAGTGTGGTGGAAGTGCAGGACACATGCATTCTGGGACTGGACTCTTTAAGGGATCATGGCTGCCAGCTGGACCTGGGGAAGGCCACATTGAGTTTTAGTGGGGGTCATGTGGTGAATATGAGGCCGCAGGTCCCCCAGTGTGTGGCAAAGCTGGTGGTGGGACCTCACAGGTGCTGTGTGGGGGAGAGTGAGCCGGTGGGCCATATGTGGATAACCAGTACACCCCAGCTATGTTCCGTGCAGACCCCACGTCCTTGAGAGCTGAAATACAGGCCCAGAATAGCCATGAGGGGACGGCCACAACGTCCACTGCTGTTCCTGCTACCCCAGTGTGCACCACAGTCCCGGTGGCAGCAGTGCATGAGAGAGTTGAATGTTCGCCTGGCAGCGAGGGGAGGAGGATGGCAGCTCTGCGGGAGATCTGGTAACGGAGTGCCAGTGACCTGGAGGGACAACATTAGCAGAAACTGTAGCATTTACATTTACATTTACATTTAGGGCATTTGGCAGACGCTTTTATCCAAAGCGACTTACAAGGTGTACATTTGTTGAAGCAGACAATAGCATAACACTGGGGTACGCAAACATAAAAATACAGCAGTTCACAAGTATTCATATTAACAAGATGAATAACACAATTTCGTACTTCTAGGTCACCTGGTTAAGTAGCTGTGATTAGAGCGTGTTATCAACATTAAGGATATACACTTGCTAACATATACAACATGCTAAGAGCTATTAATGTCAGGACTTAAGCAAGTTTAGGGGTTTCACAAAGGAGAAGGAGGGTTCAATGAGAGTCCAGGTGGACTCTGAACAGGTGGTCTTGAGTCTCTTGCGGAAGCTGGCGAGGGACTCTGCCGTCCTAGGTAGCAGCTGCTGATTCCATGACTGCTTTTCATGGGAAGAGGAGGAGCTAGGACAGACCCCTCTGGTACAGCACTGGTATCAACACAGGGGACACCATGCCCATACGTCAGCGGCGCCTCCCCCTGGGCTGACAGGAAGCGGCTGAGCAGGCTCTAGTGAAAATGCAGCCTGCTGTCATAATAGAGCCCTCTGAGCCCCTGGGCATCACCGGTGGTCATGGTGCAAAAGAAGGGGGGAGAATGGCGCTTTTGTGTGGACTACAGAAGACTGAGGTCACTAAAAAGGATTCCTACTCCCTTCCACGTGTGGATTAATGCTTGGATATGGTGGGCGGCTCCTGCTGGTTCTCTTCCTTGGACTTAAGGAGTGGCTACTGGCAGGTCCCACTTTCCCCTGAGGCACGACACAAGACCGAATCCGGTACAGGGAAGGGACTGTGGCAGTTTTAAGTGCTTTGTTTCGGATTGTGCAATGCACCTGCCACATTAAAGCGCTTAATGGAGAGGGTGTTAGTTGGGGTCCTACAATATTTAGTGTTTTTGTACGACATTCTGGTTCACGGCAGCTCGTTCGAATCAGCCTCCTGACCCCAATTTACCATTCGTCCTGGACACTGATTCAAGTGGGGCAGTCCTGTCACAGGTGTGGCCGGAGGGGGAAAAGGTCTTGGCAAAGCACTGAGCGTCGATATTGTGTCACTTGCAGGGAGCTGTTGGCTGTAGTCTTTGCCATCCGGCACTTTAAATATTACCTGTGTGGCCGCCCCTTCACTGTACACACTGATCATGCCTCCCTACAGTGGCTGGTGACATTCAAGGAGCCAGAGGGGCAGTTGGCTCGTTGGTTGGAGGAGTTGCAGTGCTATGAGTTCACGGTCACCCACCTTGCAGGAGAATGGCATGGCAACACAGAGTCTCGCCGCCCATGCAGCACCAAGGGCTGTCGGAATTGTGACCGGAGAGAGGCCAGGGAACATGAGCTGGTTCTGGGGGCGGACAAGCAGTACAGAGAGGGGTGTGGGACGGCCATACTGGAAAGTAGAGAGCTACAGGTGGTGGATGTTACAGACTGGTCCACAGAGCAGAGACAGGACCCAGAGTTGCAGCCTGTGATGCTGTGGGTGGGGGCGCAGCAGCAACCACCATGGGAGGAGGTGGCAGGTCTCTCTCCATGAACAAAAGAGCTGTGGGCCAAATTCAAGACTCTGCGGCTGCTTGATGGGGTCCTCCAGCAAGCCTGGGTGGAGTCAGCAACGGGGGAGAAGAGGTGGCAGGTGGTGGTGCCCAGAGAGATGCAGGAGGCGGTTCTCAAAGCCATGCATGGCCCTGCAGGCTTGGGTCACTTTGGAGTGATAAAGGTCTTCTACTAGGTCGAGAGCCCAGCTACAGCAGTTTCCGGCGTGGGAACCCATGCAGCGGGTGGGGGTTGACGTTGAAGATCACGGGGGAATCGCTTTATACTCACCTCCATGGATTATTTCACTAAATGGCCAGCGGCCTATGCACTGCCGGATCATGAGGCTGTGACCCTGGTTGAGGGAATGTTTAGCAGGCTGGGGGTCCCCGAGTCTATCCATAGTGACCAGGGGAGAAATTTTGAATCCAATAATATTGCTACCAGAGGTGTGAGGTGTGTAAATTACGGAAATAATAATACAATGTGCAAAGCGACTTAAATTAGTGCGAAATGGAAATCCAAAGAGGGGGTGTTGTAATAATGTGCTGCGGGAAAAGGCTGAAGTCCAAAACAAACACAAAAATATCCAGGGTAGAAAACAAAGTAAAAAAATCCAACAAAAGAAAAAAACAAGCTAAATACCAACAGGGATAAAACCAAGAGTACACGGGAGATTGCAAAAATAATCTCCACTGAGAATCACGGAGGAATCGGCGAGAGAGTCTCAGGTTGTAACAACGGGAAAGTTCTGGCAACGAGTGACAGGGGAGCGGAGTCTAAATAGGGAACTTGATTGGGAATAGGGAACAGGTGAGCTGACGTGACTACGGTCTTCTGTGACGGAGTGTTCTCCTGGGTGTAGTAACCCCAGGTGGACAAGAGGGGGAGGCAGAGGAGTGTGGCTGGGGAGGAGAGTGGTGTGTTGCTGGAATCACAACACATATACTACCCAAGAGCTCCCTCTTCCACATTCCCAGTGAGGGAGCATCCATGCCCTTCCAGGATAGTGCAATAGCTCTCCTCGCCTGAGGGAGACCAAAGTCCAGAAGTTTAGTCCTTCAGATGTTTGCATGAAGACTTCAGGATGAATTCCAAGCACACAGTTTGACATTTAAAGGGATCTCAGTATCAAACATCTCAGACAAACATTTTACAACATCCCTCCAGTAATGTTGGATCTTCAGACACTCCCATTGCCAATGAAATAGAGTACCTTTTTCATCTAGACACTTGGCACAAACGTCTGAAATATTAGGAGACATATGATGGAGCTTGACTGGAGTTATGTACATTCTCATTAACCATTTCTATTAAAGTAATTACAATTTAGAATTTATTGATGTCTTCTTGTATGTTAATTTTCCAAGCATTCAATTTGTCTTGTGTTGATTCAGTACTATAATCAACCAACATACTATAATATCTAGATACGTAGATATGTCCCCTCCCTTACCACATTTATAAGTGTCATTCAATCTTAATTACCGGGCGTAAATTGCTCATTACCCCATATAGGAGTAAATTGAGACAAACCAGGTATATCGCCTATATGATTGTGTGCAGTGTGCCACACTGAAATTGTATTTTTAAGAAAGGGATTTTTTGTACGTTTCTTCAGTGTCTTAATATCCGAAGAGTATAGATATAGATAATTGATTTAATATTGATATTGCTATAAGTGCAAAAGTATCTGATTTCATTGCACTATAGGCACATGTCCTTACCTGCAAGAAGTCTGGCACTTTAAATCTGTCCATGTGTTTTGATGAATAAAATATATATACTCCCACTGTTGCATTTATAAATATACATTTCCAAAAGTTACTGTTATTGTAGCACTGACCACTTTATTGAATAAAGCGCATTGAAATGGGGAACACCACAGCACTACAGTGTAGACAATAAAGTATCATTGAACATGATTAAAAATGAAGGGTCATAAAAATGAAAACGATTTACAATTTGTCCAATGAGATGCAATGATTTACAGATAGATTTTCCTCCAGCTCACCTTACTGAATAAAACACATCACAGCCCTACAGTTGACACAATTCAAAAATGTATAGTCAAGTCAAGTCAAGTCAAGTTTATTGTCACTTCACAGTTTACACAAGTATAAAGAAGTGAGTGAAAATCTTATGTGCAATACCCGACGACAGATAGCAGTTATAAAAATAAGATAAAATAAAAACAGAATAGAATAAAATAAGTTAAAAAAACAACTGTATAAAGTTAAATATATCTAAAAAACAAATGCAATTCATAAAATGCAATATATCGGCAAAGAAAAAGAGCAATATGTATATATAAATCAATGTAATAAAATATACATTGTTATATGCTATACGCCCTTGTTCAGCAGCCTGATAGCCTGACTGTGGAAGCTATCTCTGAGTCTATTTGTACGGCACTTGATACTGCGGTATCAGGCCCATCACTGTCGTGTCGTCAGCAAACTTGACGATGACGTTGGAGCTGTGCATAGCCATGCAGTCGTGGGTGTAGAGGGAGTAGAGGAGAGGGCTCAGCACGCATCCCTGGGGGGCTCCCGTGTTGAGGGTCAGTGGCTCTGATGTGGTGCTGCCCATCCTCACCACCTGGTGGCGGTCCGACAGGAGGTCCAGTATCCAGCTGCACGTGGATGGGGGCACGCCTAGACCTCTAAGCTTGGTGTCGAGCTTGGCAGGAACTATTGTGTTGAACGCTGAGCTGTAGTCCACAAACAGCATTCGCACATAACAGTTCTTTCCCTCCAGGTGGGAAAGGGCAGTGTGGAGGGCCATGGCAATTGCGTCGTCCGTGGATCTATTTTGACGATATGCAAATTGCCATGAGTCCAGCGTGGCAGGTAACACGGAGCAAATAAAGTCCTTGACCAACCTCTCGAAGCATTTGCTTACAATCGAGGTGAGGGCTACAGGTCTATAGTCATTCAGGCATGTTACCTTGGGTTGTTTAGGGACAGGCACAATGGTGGACATCTTGAAGACCGCGGGAACAACAGCCTGGGACAGGGAGAGGTTGAAGATGTCTGCAAAGACTCCTGCCAACTGGTCTGCGCATGCTCTGAGGGCGCGGCCCGGGATGTCGTCGGGGCCTGCCGCCTTACGGATGTTCAACCGCTCGCACATCCAAGCACAACCGCACATCCGCCTCTGAGATGTTCAGCAGGCTGGTCTCCTCAGGCGGCGCTGGCTTCTGCGGGCTGCCATTCACGTCAAACAAGCAAAAAATGTATTTAGCTCTCCTGGGAGGGAGGTAGAGGAGTTTTCTACACAACTGGTTCTCCCTCTGAAGTTTGTTATCGTCTGTAGCCCCTGCCACATACTCCTCGCGTTGTGGCTCTTGAATTTCTCCTCCACTCTGTCCTTGTACTCCCGCTTGGCAGTGACGATGGTCTTACGGAGGTCATAACGGGCTCTCGTATATTCCTCCATATTCCCGGAGCCAAAGGCGGCGTTACGCGCGTGTAAGGCAGCGCGAACATCGCCGTTAATCCACGGTTTCTGGTTGGGATATATCCGAACCGACTTGGTCGGAACAACGTCATCTATGCACTTCTTCATGAACCCGGTGACCGAGGACCGAGGATGTTATTGTCCGAGGCAACGCGGAACATGTCCCAGTCAGCGCGATCAAAACAATCCTGCAGCATAGAGTCCGACCAGCATTGAACCTCCCTCACAGCGATTGGTTGCTGCTTCAGTCTCTGCCTATAGGCGGGGAGTAGCTGGATAGAGCGGTGGTCTGATTTGCCGAACGGTGGGCGGAGGAGGGCCTTGTAGCCATCATGGAAGGGAGTGTAGCAGTGGTTGAGGATCCGCTCACCCCGTGTGTTGCTCGTTATGTGTTGGTAGAACTTCGGGAGAACCTTCTTCAGGTTCGCCTTGTTGAAGTCCCCCGCCACGATGAGAGCAGCCTCGGGGTGTGCCGACTCCTGTTCGCTGATAGCCCCATACAGTTCCTTCAGCGCTGTGTCCGTGTTGGCTTGTGGGGGAATGTAAACAGCGGTCACGGTTACCGCTGTAAACTCCCGAGGTAGCCAGTATGGACGGCACATAAGCATCAAGTACTCCAGGTCCGGGGACAGAAAGACTTGACGGGATGTACATGACTTTGGTTGCACCAAGATCTGTTTATCATGAGACATACCCCCCCTTCGCGATCTTTACCGGAGAGAGCCTTTGTGGACGGAAAATCCCGTCGTCTCGATAGCTGCGTCGGTAACCCCCTCCGACATCCATGTCTCCGTAAGGCAGATGATACAGTTGTCCTTAGTTTCCCGGTGGAATTGAATACGAGCCTGTAGCTCGCTTAACTTATTGTCCAGAGACTGTACATTAGCCAGTAGAGGTGGGTAGTGGGGGGCGATCGGATCGACATCTCAGCCTGACTAGCCTAACTTCCCTCGATTCTTCCTGCGACGCTTGCGTGTAATCGTGCCCAAGATGGTCGGAGATGATCCAGCTGTGACTTCGGGTGGGACGTCCGAGCCGAAAAAATTGAAAAAACTCCGGTAGGCGGCGAGCGACTGTTGATCTGATCTCCAGAAGTGTGCAAAAGTCATAAATGAACGTGCTGCAAACTTTCTGAACAAAGATAGTCGCGATAAAAATAATAAATAACAAAAAACTGCGTCGTCGTGCGGGAGCTCGCGACACGGCAGCCATCTCGTACACCGCCATACTCCAATTGAGAGCCAATTGACTAATTTAATACAATTAAGAATTAAATGTCATGAAAAGGAAACGTACGTACAATGCAACCACACCATATTTACACATTTATTACATAATATTTACAGCTCATTCCTACAACTTGAGTACAACAGAGGTGAAGTGGTCGTAGCTGTCGTACACTCGGTTGCTCAGACCTTTTGATGGGGACCTCATTTTTACAGGGCATAAATCATTTGTTTTGTATTTTTTATGTCCCTGGGTTGGTGTGCCAGAGTGCACAGACGGGATGTTTTGCACCTGCCACAGTTTGGCTCCGACTTCTGAAGGGTTTTCCTTCCGCTTCCGCTTGTGTAAAAATGTTTTTTACGTGGTGAAGTTTGCGCAATGGGTGTGCGCAGTGTATGTGCGCAATGGATATGCGCAGTGGATGTGCACAGTAACTGTGCACAGTTACTGTGCACAATGGTTGTGCGGTGTACGTCGGTCGTAGACAGTTAAGTGTTCTCATTGTTCTCGTTCTCAAACTCAATTTACCTGGGGGCCGCTGGAGGTAGAGTCTGGGTGAGGCTGGGCCGCATCAAATATTCCACAAAAAAAGGGTTTCAAGTATTCCAAAAACAACTGATCCAATCTTCTCAATCTTTAGTAATGACAGTTCAGAACATGAACGGTTCTTCAGAACATAGGCTTCTCTTACCTACTCCTTGCTGCCAGAGACCTGGCAGCGCTTCCTCTTACACAGCTGAGCCACATTTGGCTTGAGGGAGGAAGCAATTGAGACCCTCAGTATGGCTTGAAGATGCTTAGCAGTAAGTTTGGATCTGTACTTTTACTTATTAAAGTTCATGGTGGAGAAGAGCTTTTCACACAGATATGTGCTCTCAAAAAGGCACATGGTCCGCTTGAACATCCTGGAAAGCTCAGGGAAGGTGGGGGGCAATTCTCTCAAAAATTGTCCAAGCTTGTCTGCTTTTCCACGCACCTCCCTGAACTTGGCTTTGAGTTCAGAATTGCACTGCAGGTCAATGAGCTCCATTTTAAGCACAGGAGGGGCATCTTGCACATAGAAGGAGAAGGGGTCAGCAAATATTTGAAAATTGGCTCTGTGTGTCCTGAAGTCTGCAAACCTGTGATCAAATTCCTCCTGTAGCTTTACAATGGCATCAGCATACTTCTCACCACTGAATGGTGTGCCCACATCCATGAGTGCCTTGCATGCTGGGAAATTGCAGAGGTTTGTCTGAGAGAGCTGGGCTTTCCATAACACAAGTTTTGTGGAGAATGCTCTGACGTTGTCAATGCTCTGACGAATGCCCTGGCCTTGTAATTTCTTGTTCAGTACATTCAGCTCCTGTGTGATGTCAACAAGAAAAGCTAAGTCCATGAGCCATTTGGGATCACTTAGCACAGGAACAGCGATCCCATCCTTCTCCATGAAGGCTTTCACTTCTGCTCTCAACTCAAAAAACCTCTTCAAGACGTTTCCCCTGCTGAGCCAACATACCTCGGTGAAGTAGAGCACATCCTCATATGCTGACTCTATTTCCTCCAAACTGGCGGTGCTTTAAGCCCCTGGATCTGATATGGTGGATGCATTTCACAACGACAGACATCACATTGTCAAACTTCAGGCATTTGCTGCAAGGGCCTGCTGATGGATAATGAGCAATGGCAATGGCCTCCTCCACACCCTCCTCTCCCAGTTTTCTTTGAACAAGTAACACCAGTCCATTTCTCCTCCCTGTCATTGATGGCGCTCCGTCGGTTGTTATTCCAGCAAACCTCTTCCATAGTAAACCGGCATCCACAATGGCATCACACAGCTGGCGGAATATTTCCTGAGCGGTGGTCTGGCCATGCATTGGAATCACTTAGAGCAACTCCTCCATCACTTCAAAATTGTCATCAACACCGCGGACATACATTGCGAGCTGCGCAGTGTCAGTGATGTCTGTGCTCTGAGTAAGAGCGACTGAGTATGCACAGAAATGTTTGGCTTTCTCACGCAGTTGATGGTATATGTTACCTGACAGGTCAGAAATGCGCTCTGCCACTGTGTTGGTTGAAAGGCTGATGTTGCTTAACTGACCCTTATTTTCCGGACAGACTATACTTCCAGCCTGTAACATGCACTTTTTGATGAACTCGCCGTCTTTGAATGGCTTTCCTGCCTTAGCAATCATCTCACTCACCACGTAGCTAGCTTCGACTGCCGCATCACTCTCTTTGCTTGCTTTCTTGAAAAAAAAGATGTCTACTGTTGCCTCAGTAGACATGTTTTAAGATTGGCGACCCGGTCCTCTCTCTCATCTCCCTGGTATTTTGCATACTTCTCAGCATGTCTAGTTGAGTAATGACGTTTAATGTTGTATTCCTTGTGCACCGAAACTTTCTCTGTGCATTTAAGACACGTCGGGGTTCCCCTGTGCTCAACAAAAAAATATTCCGTCTCCCACTTTTCCTGAAATTGTCTGTGCTCGTCGCCAACCTTTCTCTTCACGGCAGGTTTTGAGAAAGACATGACTGGGGCTGGGTGACAAAAAACCCTGCATTTAATAATAATAGAAAAAAGGTTCATAATAGATTTACTGATAGATTCTCATTGTTAAACTATAAATACAATACAGAAATAAAGGCATACATTAGTACACACGTAACTGATATACATACATTAATTCAATTAGTCTACGTGTCATACATACACTTACATACATACACACATTTGTATGTTATGCTACTAATTTAACCCTTTTATCAAAACAAAATACAGTTTACCATTTTACCATCAAAGGCACATAAAAACACAACTTAGTGTAAAAGTACGTGCAACAAACACAACAACATTCAATTGTAATAATCCTATACATAATAATGCTAGTTAACCTAATATTTTGGTTAAATAGCATTGGGTATACTGCCCCCAGAGGTTGTACCACTCAGGGGATGGGTCTCAAGCCCAGGGCAACGACTCGTGCAACGACTCGGCAAAAAGGTGCGTGTGAGAAAAACGCGCGGGCCGCACTAACACTAAACTTTGATGTCAAGTAGGGGGCCACAAAATATCGTCCAGCGGGCCTCGCGAGTTTGAGACCCATGTTAGAGGCTACTGCCGAAGTACACTACCACTAACCAATCAGACCGCGTAAACCATAATTAACCTTACATTTTTTTAGGGTTCAGTCCTAAGCAGAATACTCTTAAAACATGTACTTAAAACTGTACTTATACTTGCCACCTCTGACTGTACGATATAACATAAATTTTGCATTAAAAATGCGAACATTCTGCGTGCGCACGGCTTGTCCCTCCGCAGTGTCCGTACTGACCAATAGTTCCTGTAGCGCACCACTGAAAGAGACGTTTTGAGCTGCAGCTGAAGGTCGTGTATTTAACTCGTGAGTATTCTGATAATTGAACACTTAAATGTACATTTATGTCCAATACGTTTACACCACAGTACACCACATAAACTGGTGATATTTTGATCATTGTCATTTATTTCTATAGAAATCTATGTATACATTTCGCCCTGTCCTTTTTCTTGGTTGTGTGCAGCTAACTAGCTTAGTTTAGCTTAGCATGTTGTTAAATCACAGAAACGTACGCTGATAGCAGGCTATCTAAGCTACGATACCTCGGTTCTCTTTCAATCATATATTTTTAAACGCATTTTGCGCCATCCGGTTCGAGTATTGTTTTTCGTAGGGTGTTTGAGCACCGCTCACTAGAGCAATATGCGGTTAGTGACACCAGTCATCCCCTGAGTGGTTGTCGTGTTAAACGCTCTGAGGTGGATTCAGTTAAGTGATCACGTTAAGTTGAACACTGTAACATTGAACACTGTAACATTGAACACTGTAACATTGAACACTGTAACATTGAACACTGTAACATTGAATACTGTATCAGTATACAGACTGACTCAGGGTTACAAAGGTCACATGGTACCAGGCTGGCCTGACTTGGCACCGCTCGCTTTTCTCTGACCAGTGTAGATTCTGCGAACACACCTGCTCTATCAACATGCTAAATCAATACATATTCTTTCATATGGCCACTGGTACTTAATATATTTTGTGTATAACTAATGTCTCTGGCCTAACATAACCTTGTTGTGCAGAGGGTGTGAACACTGTATATTGGGTTGAAAGATCCAGAACAAAGTTCACCAATCAAGTGCTCTGCTTCCACGGAGAGTGACTGATATAAAAACGTGACTGGCTGTCACTGTTCCCTGTAGCTGTATTGCAGTGGGGCAACACCGTTTGGACAGTGTAGCTTAGTCCATACTGGTCCAGTATTCCTCCACAGAAGTTCGGTCAGCTAGGAACCAGCCAGGTGTCAAGTAGTCAATGTATTGAGCATTTCAAACAGGTTACCCAAAGAGTTAGTCTGTAAGCGGAGCACACAGACTCCATCTGAATGTAGTACTCTGCCTCTAGCCTATTTCCCCCCACTCATCGAGTGGCGTTTGTTGCTTGCTGTAGTTAAAGGAGTAAGTGATGAATCAGATTTTCAAAAATATAAATTTTAGACACTAACTTGGAATGTGCTGGATTATTCAATCCATCTTTGTCAAGCTTCAGTTGACATTCCTAATATTTAAATCTAAATCTGGAGGTACTGCCCACTGGAGGTAGCAGTGGGCAGCTATTGTGTGTGTGTGTGTATACAGCACCCAAGGAGCAGTGTAGGGGTCTGGTGCCTTGCTCAAGTGCCCAGGAGGTACGTAGCTATCGAACGTAGCTGTATAAGACTCTCGTAGAGTCGTACCGGTGAGTGATGAATGATTATTTTTTTTTTTTCATATCTTCAACTCTGTTCAATGGATGGGGAAGGAATAGGCTAAAGGCAGAGCGCTACGTTCTGTGTGTTCATGGAGTAACCCAAAGATGTATGTTGCACTTGCTTTACTGGGGTGCAATACACTCTACCACGTTCTGGAGTTCTTGTATACCTGCTAACCTCTCCATTTCATGATAATCCGATGTTAAGCAGACCAGTGAGGGTGTTCTTGGAGCTGCTAGACACACGTATCTGCCACCGGAATCTCTTGTTGTTGACAGGAGATTCTGATGGGTTGTATGTAGCCTGGTGTATAGAGTAAAACACCTGTGTGTGTGTGTGTGTGTGTGTGTGTAGGTGGTCATGTCTCTAGCTAAGCCATTGATGCGGGGTCTTCTGGGGAAGAGGCTGAGGATCCATCTCCCCGTCGCCTTCGCCGTGTCCCTGTTGACTGCTGCCGTCTTCAAGGTTAACACCTCCCCCTACAGGAACCAGTCTGTCTCTGTCTGGTCTCCTTTTGTCTCTACACTAAAACCTGAATTATTCTTTGCTGATGATGTGAAAATCCATGGTGAATCTATGACAGCTTGTCGACGCACAAGTATAATTTGGCCTTTTTAATGATGTGTGTGTGTGTGTGTGTGTGTGTGTGTGTGTGTGTGTGTGTGTGTGTGTGTGTGTGTGTGTGTGTGTGTGTGTGTGTGTGTGTGTGTGTGTGTGTGTGTGTGTGTGTGTGTGTGTGTGTGTGTGTGTGTGTGTGTGTGTGTGTGTGTGTGTGTGTGTTCGCTGAATGTTCTCCTTTCTCCCCCCAGTACACGGTGTGTGACCCCAGGAAACAGGCGTACGCTGAGTTCTATAAGAACTATGATGCCGTCAAGGAGTTCAACAATATGAGGGAGGCGGGCATCTTCGAGTGTGTGCGGCCCTCTGGAGAGTAGACTTCCTGTATGTGTCTTCTGGCGTCTCAACTATTTCCTGTGTTCCACAACTAATAAACACCACAACTATACATTAAAGAGCCCCTAATTTACCACCCGGGTGTGAGTAATATTACAAGCTGTTCCAATATCGTTATGTATCCACCCGGGTGTTTCATGACTAGGTCTGTCTACCAGCCTACCCAATGGACTGTACCAACTGGTAGACTTGTCTATCCATCATACATCTGTGTGGACACTCCCACATGATTTTAGTCATAGCAATTTTGAAATGTAGAAATGTTTAATCAAATGAGAATATGAATGACCTTGCTATTAAAAGCTACCAATCCCAAGAATGTTTTCATTCAAATAGCCTTTGTTTTGATCTTGCCTGACCTTACTGGAGGTGGACAAGAAGGGTTAGTCTGTTGCTCTCCTTGAGCACATTTAACTTTATTTACAACTTTGTTGTATTGGTATAAATGGCAGTTGATGGAAAAGAGAAGTGAATGTAATCATTTAGACAAAGCAGCCTGCTGATGTTTCTCTCTCCCCCCCGTCTGCAGCGTTCCTGTGTTCATTCCTTGACGGAAGATTCTCTCTGTGGTTCTTTACTGAACAACGCTATGCTGTTATGTTCCTCTACAAATAAACTATTCTATTAACGTCTGCTCCGTGTATGGGTTTCTATTGGTTGAACTGAATGGCATGGCATCAACATGGTTGTTTTACCTGTGGAGAGGAAGTTGGTCGCTGAACCGCTTCCTCTTCCTCCCCACGTGAACATGCTTGGCCAAGTACATGGTCGTTCGTTTGCTACAATGTGTCGCGAAGTGAATTTTTATGTATAATTGTCTAGCAGTTTAAGGCTATAGACTATAGTATAACGTATACTATTTCGCAATTTATTAGCAGTTTCAGGGTTACACGACATTGTTTGTGGTGTTTCTGCGTCCTCTAACGGCGTGTCCGGGTACTGCAGTCTTTGTTCAGCACTTGCGCTTCCTGGTACAGAGAGAAGTGAACTCTGCTGTCAAGCAAACTGTCTGCCCGAACTAAAGTACCTGTGATCCGGTTAGGATGAGACCCAGAAGACTGGGAATACGGCCGCTCGGCGGTGGGAAGTAGTCCGAAGGTTCCTCCTCCTGTTTTCCAAAATGTTGCAAATCAAGGATACGTTTTTGCGAGATCAAACTCTGCTAGTTGCTACTTGCTAGCAAGTTCCCGTGTTACTCTGCTATTAGCTTAGCTCAGAGCTTAGCACACTGCATTGCCTTACACATTAGTTTAAAAGCTTTTAACGAAATTAACAAATTTGACCCGAAAAGGACAACAATATGGAGAAGGACAAGGTTCAGCTGAGAAACCACCCTCGCAGGTAAAAAATAAAGCTTTTCCCATTGACAACTTGGTGGACTTTTAGAAAAATAAAATATGTTCTCTAAATATAGCGAGACAAGTATGTTTGTCCACCGTTTTAAAAGGCCTGAATTCGAGTATGATTAAGTTTATAGGAGGGACACATCACCCTGTACTTGATTGTAATGTTGATTGATTTGGAGCTTGAAGCTGCTGCACACGTTTTGGATTGCATTTTGTCAAATGTAACATTTGGACACCATCTCATTCGAGGTTAACTGGACACTGGCTGTACCTTATTGCGTTACTACTCAGTACGATATACTGTTACTCAACAGTTGAGTGTAATTGTTAATTTATCCGCGTTCTTGGTATTGCACGTCTTTTCTGCAGACCGATCTCGGCGTAAATGATAAATGTCGTGCGTCCAGTGTCTATAGCACACCGGTGAGATTCGATTAGGATTATAAATAGTCTCTTATGTGTCTGTTAGACTATACGTTTGTTAGAGGTGCACCTGCATGTGTTGCACGAAAGGGTTAACCCTTAACCCCTAACTCTAACCCCCCAACGCTAGAGTTGCAATTGTTATTCCAAGTCAGTTCTCGGGTTATATAACAGATCAATGCTGTCTCCTCTTATCAGGGGTCCTCCTGCTTTCACACTTAACTGTGTAGCTTCTCCACCTGCTTCACACACGTGTCATAAAGCTGTCTCAGTCTCATAGAGAGCATTATGTATTGACTCCAATCATACACATTTTGAGAGTATAGCTTTAATACATGTTCGGTGGTATTGTATCACATCTGGTTTATATATATATATATATATATATATAGGTATAATACAATGTATAGCAACATATGTCCACCTCCATGAGAGTATTTGTAATGTCCTTAATATGCTGCTAGATAGATCACCGGAACACTGTTCATGACAGTTAACAGACCCGGTCATAGTGGCGGTCTTATGTTTATGAATTCTTAAACTCAACAAAGTGAATGAGCTATGCTTTAGAAATACAATCATACAAATGCAAGTATCTCAAAATAGTGGCATATGCTTTATTGGTCTTTCTACTTCCACAAGTACTCTTCTCTTCTCTTTCTCCCCTTCTCTCTGTCACTATAGTTTTAGACTCGCATTATTTAAAATGTAATACTTCCTCCTCTCTGTCTCCCTCTCTGTCTCCCTCTCTGTCTCCCTCTCTGTCCTCCTCTCTGTCTGCCTCTCTGTCCTCCTCTCTGTCTGCCTCTCTGTCTGCCTCTCTGTCTCCCTCTCTGTCTCCCTCTCTGTCTGCCTCTCTGTCTCCCTCTCTGTCTCCCTCTCTGTCTCCCTCTCTCCAGACACCTAAAGAAACTGAGTGAGGACTGTCTCAACAAGCAGCCCGAGGAGGTATTTGATGTCCTGGAGAAGTTAGGAGAAGGGTAACACACACACACACACACACACACACACACACACACACACACACACACACACACACACACACACACACACACACACACACACACACACACACACACACACACACACTCATTTCCTGTTAGTCAACCCACTTCCTGTTCTCTACATGACTGACTGAAGACACCACTGTGTGTGTGTTTGCAGGTCGTATGGCAGTGTGTTCAAGGCTCATTTCAAGGAGACTGGGGAGATTGTTGCCATCAAGCAGGTCCCTGTGGAGTCGGACCTCCAGGAGATCATTAAAGAGATCTCCATCATGCAGCAGTGCTGCAAAAGGTACACCTGCTGACACACCTGTAACGGGTACACCTGCTGACACACCTGTAACGGGTACACCTGCTGACACACCTGTAACGGGTACTCCTGTGGACACACCTGTAATGGGTACACATACTAGATCATGGTCTCACCTAAAGCAAAGCAAACCTGTAACCTGCCTGGTTCAGCTTACAGGTACACCCAAGCCCAAGCCCCACCTTCTAAACGTGTGTGTGTGTGTGTGTGTGTGTGTGTGTGTGTGTGTGTGTGTGTGTGTGTGTGTGTGTGTGTGTGTGTGTGTGTGTGTGTGTGTGTGTGTGTGTGTGTGTGTGTGTGTGTGTGTGTGTGTGTGTGTGCGTGTGCGCGTAGCCCCCATGTGGTGCGTTATTATGGCAGCTACTTCAAGAACACGGACCTCTGGATCGTCATGGAGTACTGCGCCGCCGGATCGGTGATCGACATCATACGACTCCGTGGAAAGACGGTACACTCACTGACTCTCTCTCTCTCTCTCTCTCCCTCTCTCTCTCGGGCTCGTGTAGCTGTATTAATGTGTGTGTAATGTGTGTGTAGATGAGTGAGGAGGAGGTGTCCACCATCCTCCAGTCCACTCTGAAGGGTCTGGAGTATCTCCACTTCATGAGGAAGATCCACCGGGACATCAAGGCTGGGAACATCCTGCTGACAGGCGAGGGGCAGGCCAAGCTGGCCGACTTCGGCGTCGCCGGGCAACTCACCGTAAGGAACGCCGTCTGCTAGCGCTTAGCACTGACTCTGTGCATTTGTTTCACAAATGACACGCAACACAACACAAAAGAGTTTTTTTTGACAATGTACACCTTGAATGGTGTCTAAATATAGAAATAAATACAGAATTATATGAATCAATTTATTAATGATTGATATATACGTGTGTGCGTGCGTGCGTGGTGTGTGTGTGGAAGACGACATTTAAGGTGTGTTTATAATGTGTGTTGTGTTGTGCAGGACACTATGGCCAAGAGGAACACCGTGATCGGGACTCCGTTCTGGATGGCTCCTGAAGTGATCCAGGAGATCGGTTATAACTGTGTAGCAGACGTCTGGTCCCTGGGCATCACGGCTATAGAGATGGCTGAGGGGAAACCCCCCTACTCAGACATACACCCCATGAGGGTGAGTGTGTGTGTGTGTGTTAGTAGTATATTAACATTGTGTGTCTTAGTAGTATATTAACAGTGTATGTATAAGTACTAACTGTGTGTATTTGTACTCGCGTTGTGTGTTGGTAGTATATCAACTGTTTGTGTGTTTTAGGCTATCTTCATGATCCCCACCAACCCCGCCCCCACCCTGCGGGACCCCTCTCTCTGGTCCCTCCTCTTCATCGACTTCATCGCTCAGTGTCTAGTGAAGAACGCAGAGAACAGGGCTACGGCCACACAGCTTCTACAGGTATTACGGTACTACTACAGGGCTACTACAGGCCTTCTGCCACACAGCTACTACAGATACTACTGTACTACTACAGGGCTACTGCCACACAGCTACTACAAGTACTACAGTACTACTACAGGGCTAGTGCCACACAGCTACTATAAGTACTACAGTACTACTACAGGGCTAGTGCCACATGGCTACTACAAGTACTATGGTACTACCACAGTACTACTACAGGGCTACTGCCACAAGATACTACAGGTACTAAGGTGCCTCTACACTACTAATAGAGGGCATTTTATTTCAATTTTAAAAATTGTATTCAGTACAGAAAAACTTAAAATAAGATTAAAACTCGTAGTAGTGCTTATATAACTTAGTGCTCTCTCTCTCTCTCTCTGTCTGTCTCTCTCTCTCTCTATCTGTCTCTCTGTCTCTCAGCATTCCTTCATCCGCTCAGCTAAGCCCAGCTCCACGTTAAAGCCTCTCATCAATGAAGCCATGGAAACCAAGCTGAGGAGGCAGGAAGAGGCAGAGCAACGAGACCAGGAGGAGGATGACAACTCGGTACACACACACACACACACACACACACACACACACACACACACACACACACACACACACACACACACACACACACACACACACACACACACACACACACACACACACACACACACACACACCACGTCCTTCTGTTGAGCTAGTCCAACGAGACCACTAAAAACACATTCACATCCTATGCCCACGCATAGGATGTCATTAAAAAAAAATCTAATATATTTACCAATATTGCAAAAATGTAACTTAAAACACATTCACATCCATAGCCCCCGCCCCCTCGTTAATTAGAACAACGATGACATTCGTAACCCCGCCCCCTTGCTAAGATGGTCCAATCAGGCGGTGTGTTGGGGTTGCAGGACGAGGACGAGGTGGACCAAGGCACCATGGTGCTGGCCGGGTCGGCGGGCAGCGACACAGTACGCCTGGGAGGCACGGGACCCTACCCCGGGACCCGGGGGGAACTGGACACTGGGACTATGGTGTCCCAGCTGGGGACCATGGTCATCAACTCTGACGAAGAGGAGGAGGAGGACGGGACCATGAAGAGTAAGGAGTCAACACACACACACGCACATGCACACGCACACGCGTACCTCGATAGATGGGTGGCTAAATGTTAATGCTCACCCTTCCCCACCAGAGGTTGCTGTCGCAACACACTCGGCATTCCCGCTAGGAGAGCTTGATAGTTGAACTGTATTTATTAACAAGTTTTGTTGATATATTTATCAGATGTTTGTACACAACATCGTGTGGTGCCTCTGTTTGTCCGCGTGCTGAAACATTAGCGTCTTCCCAGGTCAGTTGTAACTGATTTCGAAGGGATTTTAACGTGAACATCAAAGTGCTGTGTCATGTGACTGAGATGGTTCTTGGAGGGTGTGTGTGTGTGTGTGTGTGTGTGTGTGTGTGTGTGTGTGTGTGTGTGTGTGTGTGTGTGTGTGTGTGTGTGTGTGTGTGTGTGTGTGTGTGTGTGTGTGTGTGTGTGTGTGTGTGTGTGTGTGTGTGTGTGTGTGTGTGTGTGTGTGTGTGTGTGTGTGTGTGTGTGTGTGTGTCATTTCCCAGATGTTAGCATATTCTTTGGTCTATTTTAAGCAGTCTATTTTTAGAATTCTTTAATCTATCTATTCTTTATTCTGTATCTCAAACAAAGTGTAGTGTACTGTACGTTGCATTAAGGATTGAACAACAAAATGGAAAGAGACTAGTTTCAAAGTGTGTTCATAGTGGATTAAGATCAGTTTCATTTGTCTTTGAACATTTGCATTGGGATTATGCCAGTTTACAAATATTGGGATTATATGTGATTTAGATGAGTTAGGAATGGCATCAGGTTGGATTAGGAGATGTTCTGACTCTTGTGTACCTCATTGTAAACTCTCCCTTGTGTCTGTGGTAATATGCAACACACACACACACACACACACACACACACACACACACACACACACACACACACCCTTCCTGTGTTACTGTGTTAGTATAGATTTGAGTCTGATGGGGTTAGTGCTACATTAGCACAACGCTCAGCCTTAAGCATCACATTAGTGTGACCACGCTAGTCTGGTTATGTGTGTGTGTGTGTGTGTGCGTGGATGAGGATAGTAGGGGTAGCAGGTCAGTTATTGATTCCCATTGCTAATTGTTCTGGAGAATAAAAAAAAGGTTTTCATTAGCACTAATTAAAACCACACACACACACACACACACACACACACACACACACACACACACACACACACACACACACACACACACTGTGTGTGTTAGAAGGGTTAGTGGCGGTCATTGTAAATGATAATTCATTGTGAATGAATTATCCTGAAGAAGGAAGAGACGGAACATCTCTGTGTTCACTGTAGTCAAGAAACACCGTGTTGAGTTTCAGGTTCCAGCTACAGCCAACACTGAATCAACTCTCCCTCTGTTCCATATCATGACTGTTTTGCATTTCTTGAGGCCAGGTTGTATGATATACAATCTGAAGATATAAAGGGCCGTAGGATATAATGAGAGAGTAGTCTGAGGTCTCCCTGAAGGGCAGAGGCCATATGACATCAGGAAGAACTTTGAAGGGTGCAGCATGTAAAGGTTTTAAAGGTCACAGGTTCGATCCCTTCCCCCTGGTAGAGATCTGTATCCCTCTCTGTCTGTATTTACTTCAATATATGTATTGGCATAAGGAATGTTTGCCAAAGCAAATTAACAATAAAACCATAAAACCACCAAGAATCTGTATTAAGAATTATGGTAAAAGTAGATTAAAAAAAAGCAGTTATTGCATTCTTTGCATTGTGCTCCTACAATCTCACTTAGAAATTAGTTTAGTGATGGATTTGTGGATTCTTTAGGGATTAGGTAAGAGAGGGTTACATTTAGGTATTAGGGTAGATATGGTCAGATTAGGTGTTAGGTTAGAGATTGTTAGTTAAGGTGTTAGGTTAGAGATGGCTATTTTAGATATAAGGTAAGAGAGGTTTAGTTTAAATATTAGGTTAAAGATTAGATAGTTATGGGGAATATTACTTTTAGTTATCAAGCAGATGTCTACCCAAAGAGACTTCAAGGGAAGTCAGATTCATAAGGAGAATGTAGGGCTGAGGGGTATCTTGCTGTTCAGGTATATTGGGGTTTTAAATCCCGAACCTTTGGGCTGGGGCCCTAACCACTGGAAGACCATCCTTCATGGGTCTGGAGGATTTCAACTTTACACGATGCAGAAGGAAGAGGGATGTAGACATTATAAATATTGTTTTTATGCAGTATAGTTAATTCATCAAACCAACTGAGGGCCTGTTGGCAGGGCTGGTGGTGGTGTTTATGATGTCACCATGCAACCCCCTTTTGGTTTGGGCACATTGCCCGAGCTGTATGATCAAACTTTACCACTGCTGCTTGGTTTTGTTACTCGAAAGAGCTGTCCAACATTGTGTGTGTGCGTGTGTGTGTGTGTGTGTGTGTGTGTTATAACAAGGTATGTGTACATGTTATATTATAATGTGTGTGTGTGTGTGTGTGTGTCTGTGTTCCAGGGCGAGGGGAGACTCTGCAGCCAGCCAAGCCTTCCTTCCTGGAATACTTTGAACAGAAAGAGAGAGAAGCCAACAGAGGAGGAGGAGGTGGAGGAGACACAGACAACCGCAAACTCCCCCCCGACGGAGACCTAGAGGTGGTGAGTCAGCAGGAGTGTGTGTGTGTGTGTGTGTGTGTGTGTGTGTGTGTGTGTGTGTGTGTGTGTGTGTGTGTGTGTGTGTGTGTGTGTGTGTGTGTGTGTGTGTGTGTGTGTGTGTGTGTGTGTGTGTGTGTGTGTGTGTGTGTGTGTGTGTGTGTGTGTGTGCGCGCGCACGGTAAATACAGACCTGCACATACTCTCGCACGTGCAGGTCTGTATTTACCTAGTTTAGAATTTCAACAGTTTGTTTTGGTCCAGAATTTGACCCCATGTGACCCCTTGTGCTGTTCAGCTTCAGAAGATAAAGCTATAATATATTTTTAGACTGATAAGTTTTTTGTACATATTCCTGTACATAAATCTTGACCTGATCTTGGGGTGGGACAGCTAGCCTGGAACGCTTACAGCAGTCACAGCTGAGCTCGCCGTGACCTTTAGCTTAGTGGTGTGCAGTGACAGTTTTTTTGATGCTGGTTTTCGATCGACGTCAGGGGAAAAAAGTCCCAATAAGAGTTATAGCCAATACTCTGGGAAACCTTTTGGGAGATGCGTCGGCCATATCTGGGCTCCCCACTGCCAGAACAGACCTGATCAGGTTAACAACAGTGACTAACAGGCCGCTTCCTCGCCGAACGAGGCCACGCCTTGGCAGCTGAACAGAGATCATGGCCACGTCCCAAGCCCGCTAGGACCAAGTGCTTGCTGGATTTACGATGCTGCCGGCCCGGGAAAAACTGTGTCCTATTACTAAATTACTGATTTCTCGCCATAGGATGCAGTGATTCTGCAGAGATGGAAAGAAGAAGTTGTTGAAACTATGAATTAATTAAACTAATATATTTTTATGGTTACTTATGGGTGATGGTCTCCATGTGACGTAGTAGCATGTACAGAAATAACCGGTCTCTAACCCCTACCCGCTCCTTAATGACCTCTCTCTCTACTGTCTAAACTCTACCTTCTCCTTAATGACCTGTCTCTGTACTACAGTCTGACCCCTACCTGCCCCTAATGACCTGTCTCTGTACTACAGTCTAACCCCTACCTGCCCCTAATGACCTGTCTCTGTACTACAGTCTAACCCCTACCTGCCCCTAATGACCTGTCTCTGTACTACAGTCTAACCCCTACCTGCCCCTAATGACCTGTCTCTGTACTACAGTCTAACCCCTACCTGCCCCTAATGACCTGTCTCTGTACTACAGTCTAACCCCTACCTGCCCTGAATGACCTGTCTCTGTACTGTCTAACTGCTACCTGCTCCAGGCCTTGAGTGTTGAACTTGTGTGTAGATCTGGGCTATGCTAAAGCGTTGTGCTTCTTATTTTAGCTTCATTGATCCAGGGTAATAAATAGCGGCGCTGCTGGTAAATGCTCACAGCTAGTGTGGTCTCCTGGGGGGTCAGCTAAAACCATCCAGATCTTATTCAGCAATACAATAGATCTAGCCTAGTGCCACCACTACTGAAATGCTGTCACCATTGGTTCAAACGGGGGTCATCTATGTGGATCAAGGGTCCTTGCCTAGTCTAGCTTAGCAGATTTTTAAACAAAGCTCCTTTGAATTTTAATGTAATATTGAATGGATAGATGTTATGGGATACTGTTGAAATAGTGGAGTTGAGCAGCTGAATTCATTGTTTAAAGGGTTTAAAGAGTCGGCGCACACAAACTAATCTGTACCGCAACGTGGTTTGTAATGGAAACTAAGCGGTTCTGGCCTAATTCTGGTCCAAATGAGATGTAAACCGAGGACCCGTGGTCAAAGATGCCCATGGTACTCATCACTAGAGTAGTCCTGCTAACCCTGGTGTGTATACAGGGGTGCACACAACATTTTTGGTTCTAGTTCTGGTTCTAAAGGGAGCACCTGGAGATGTTGGTTGGTACTCGCCCTTTACGTCGTCATCACTACCCTCCGGACTGCTCTCCTCACCGTCTTCCTCTCTTTCAAACATGGTAGATGACGATGTTGGCCTTCTTCTTTCTCCCTTGTTGAGCCTGCGATTAGCTGTTCGCATCCATAAGTCAACAGCTGGCTTTTGGTCAAAAATTCTCTAAGATGATATGCATCAAGGACGAGAGGCGAGAGTCTGACAGACGGGATCTATCTGGATTGCCTAGTCTTCACTATGTTGACCAAGTTATACCCAGAGGAGGTTGCGAAACATTTTCCTGCTTGCTTTAAATGTTCTAACCGAGGACTCTCTGTCAACAGACAAGCTGGCCTCATATTTCTGAAGCATGTTACCAGGTGTTGTGTTACCAAAAACTGTGGATGTTTTGCATTTCTTGAGGCCAGGTTGAAGGATCAAAAATAAAACAATGTATCACATGACTTGAGGGATTCATATCTATTTTCAAACTCATGAAGTAGAGCACTCAATACATCAACCTTGCCCATGCATCAGCATTTCTCTTTCCTGTTCTTGCCCTCACTGACCAGCAGAAGTGTGTCAGCTCTCCATTAGCTACCATGAGCTCATCTTTGCGTTCACCAGTAGTCTTGCTGGAACCTGAGGGAGGTGAACTGCTAAATGTTTCAAGTGTCAAGCTTGTCGGCTAGGAAACACAGAAAATGCTCTGTGCAGACATGTTTTAGGGCACTGTCATCACGTGTAGCCACTTGAATCTGAATGGCAGGTAATGGCCTCCACATCTCCAAAGAGTCTCTTGTCTCCATGCAGACCATCTAATGTTGTGAAACGTTCCTAGTTTCACAAAGACAATGCCACTCTCATCCCATATCTTTTTTAGTTGTTCTCTTCTTCTTGCTTCCCCTTTCTGTGAATCGATTCTGAACTGCGCGATGCAGGTCTCCCCCTTCTCCTGAGTGATATGCACGCCCCACATTTACTCCAAGCCTCTTGAAAAGCACAATATCCTCCTCCTATGAACAAATAGGACATGTTTCCCTTTGTGGAAGGCCACCAGAAAAATATGACACGGAGCTTAACTGTATTCTTCATTCAGTTTGTCCTGCTACCGGTCATATTGTGTCCCTAAATATATATACAGTATATATATATATATATATATAGCCACTTATACATATATAGCCACTTTTCCGCAAACACACGTTTTTGTTCTCTCTCTCTCTCTCTCTCTCTCTCTCTCTCTCTCTCTCTCTCTCTCTCTCTCTCTCTCCTCTCTCTCTCTCTCTCTCTCTCTCTCTACTCTCTCTCTCTCTCTCTCTCTCTCTCTCTCTCTCTCTCTCTCTCTCTCTCTCTCTCTCTCTCTCTCTCTCTCTCTCTCTCTCTCTCTCTCTCTCTCTCTCTCCTCTCTCTCTCTCTCTCTCTCTCTCTCTCATACACACACGTCCCTACTCACATGTGGGGGTCGTCACGGAGTGAACCTCAAACCTGTGACCCATCGACTCTGTATCCTGATTTCTCCCAACCAATGGCAGTGTTTCCTATAAATATACTGTATAGCTCCACCAGGAGGATTATATTGTGAGTGTTGGTGGGCTGGTTTAAGCAGTCTCACCTGAGCCGAGTCAGACTGACCAGACTCTTGGGCTGGGTAAGGCTGCACTCCTGTGGTGCATCGGGTGATCGAGGCACACAGGATAAACCAAACCCCTGCTGTTCTCTATATTGACGTGCGTGTGTTGCTGTGGTTGTAGATGCGGTCGTGGACCGTAGATGAGCTGCGGGCGCGGCTGGCCTCCCTGGACCCCCAGATGGAGCAGGAGGTAGAGGAGATCCACCAGAGGTACCAGGCCAAGAGACAACCAATCCTGGATGCCATACAGGCCAAAAAACGTCACCAGCACAACTTCTGAAAGCACCCCTCCCCCCCTGTCCTTGTCATCTCCTCTCTTCTCCCCTAGCCTTCCCTCATCCTCTCCCCTCCTGCTGTGTTGTTTCCTCTCTCCTCTCTCATCCTCTCGTCTTTTCTTCTCCTACCTCCCTTTCTTACCCTCAACTCTTCTCCCCCCCCCTCTTTAAGCAAGAACCAAAGGTGCGCGGCGTGTGTGTGTGTGTGTGCGTGTGTGCGTGTGTGCGTGTGTGCGTGTGTGTGTGTGTGTGTGTGCTTGCCTGCCTATCTTCGGTACACCTGCTGTAGTGCTTGGTATTGGTATGTCCTCTGTTCCAGTAATGAACATCTTCACTGCTGAATGTATGGACCTGAATGTACGGAGCTGAATTTGTCGACGGTTCAGCGCTCTCTTACACATCTTACACCTTTTTAAAGATGCCTTCAGATCCCTGCTCTGTGCTGCTTGATGTCATTTACACACCGGGACGTCGTTTTGAGTATTTTTGACCTTGTTCTGGTCGCCATCACTGTTTACATGCTGGAATGGAGTGGTGGGGAATCCAACCAATCTGGAGCTCAGATTTATTTTCGCACAGAGCAGTGATGTCATTACCCGCAGACTTTTGTTTTTGAAAGTGGAACTCTTACAACCAGTTAGAGATCTGGGTGCTTCCTGTTTTTATTTTGAAAGCAGAACTCTGGGTGCTTCCTGTAGATCTGAACACTGGTGGAGGAGTGTTATGTTAAAAATAAGAGAATGGCTTCTTTCATCATCCCCTGCTAGCCTCTGACTTGACACCCTGGATGTGCTAACATGTTAGCTGCTAGGTATAAGCCACTAGCCGGGCGGGAGAGTGCTTCTGTCTGTGAGGTTTCACGCTATTCGCAGTTTTGTATTCGGTCAAATACAACCTTAGCTTCAAATATTCCTTCAAGACGAGCCTACGTCGGGTTGCGTAATTGGTGGCTAGTGTTGCTACGTTAACCCCGTCCCTCTGGGTCTGCCAGCTCCATCAAACAAGCGCTGTCATGACGCACAGCAGTGTGTTTGACTTCATCTGCCAACGTCCTACAGGGAATCTGAATTGGTAACGTAAATACCGACCTATACAGAACATATGAATAAAGTTCCACCTAGTTACTGGTACTTCCTCTAGCAAACAGGAAGTTAATATTTAGAGTGCATGTGAACTAAATACTCAGGTCATAACCAAGCTCAGGTAAGGATTATTTCTGTGAATATTAAGTGCATTAAGGATCACTATTGATGAGAAGATTGTTTATTGGCTTAAGTAACAACCAAACTACTTTATGCCTTCATTTAGTTTCCAAATAGGGATATTTAAGGGATACGGTCGCATTTGTTAATTTTTTTTAAATTTAAAGTGGATGTAACTAGTTTGGAGGTGTCGTTATGTCCGGTTTACCTCCTGGTTTGGCTCGCAGGACTGGTAGTTTGTAGTTGTTTGGTTTCTGTTCTTCTCTTCTATATGAGCTCTTCCACTATGAAATCAAAAGTTCTATGTTGCCTCACACGCTTTGTTTTGTTGTTGTGATTTTCTGAACAAAAGTTGAACATATCAGTTTGAGTGTGGTTTATTTTTGTTATTAAATTTTGATGCTGGAATTTTGTGTCTGGGCAGATGCTGTAATGACAATAATCAATAGACATAACTTATTTAATTGAGTAGTGATCACTGGATGTGAGTGAGCCATGTGGACCACAAACAGCCCTGAGTGTGAACGGTTCAGATGTGATGGGCTGTATGGCCCTTTTTGGCTTCCAGTAGTAGAAATACATTTTTGATCTGCACACTGTGGTCAGATAGGATCCCCAGATAACGACACACAGAGCTGGAACTAAGAGAGAGTTGGCAAACTGACTTTTAATCAACATTAAAATACAATCTCTCGACAATTAACGTCTGGTATTGACTGACTTCAACCATCCGAGACGGTGACTGATTGGTCTGTGTGTCATCGGCCCAGCGGTCGAGCTGTTCTGGGCCTCCAACAGGTCCCCCATGTTAGTTCTGTTTTTATTGATTTATTTTCATGTTTTGGTTGGTTATCACATGCTGTATTTTGTGAAAGGACAAAAGTATTTTATGGTAATAAACAGATGGTAAAAGGACTTGTGTTGTTTGTCTCCTTGACTCTTCATCCCCTTCTTCACATCTGCATCCTCGCCACCTCTCCATCTACTTAATAATAGTCATTAATAACAGTTGAACTATTTTATTCTAAATGATATCCATGTTGCTGTTTTAGAATGTTTTGAGTATTTGATATTCTTGCTGTAAAGATTAGTGCTGTACAGAATACATGCCTTATCGTTATTGCTATAACGGTTGTAATACATTTGTGGAATATAATACACAATACACGTAACATTGCCTTGATGTGAAAGGAGGAGTATTCTGGTAGTTTGTTTGGGAGGAATATTAGTGGATATAAAACACAGCCAGTTAAGTCTGGATATTTTGTCCATAACTTTAATTTATCATACTGCAATCAAGATTCAAGATTCAAGATAACTTTATTTATCCCGAGGGAAATTAAGGTGCAACAGTTGAAACAGGGGGAATAAATGCACACAAAATATACTAATACCTAAAACTAAAAACTAAATAACAACAAACTAAACTAAACTAGTATAAACAAATTCGAACTAAATTAACTCTAAATGAAATCTAAATGTATTGATAGATGAATTGCACAATTTACTGTATTATTACAGTAATACGTAGGTATATATATGGTATATATATATATATATAGGTATATATATATAATCAAATGTATTGAGTTGAAGTCAAATAGTCTATTTGAGTCACCAGTTTATCTGTAAATATCCAAGATAATATAAACCCTGTCAATGTACTGTCATACCCCTACCTGCTCCTTAATGACCTGTCTCTGTACTGTCTAACCCCTACCTGCTCCTTGATGACCTGTCGCTGTACTGTCTAACCCCTACCTGCTCCTTGATGACCTGTCGCTGTACTGTCTAACCCCTACCTGCTCCTTAATGACCTGTCTCTGTACTGTCTAACCCCTACCTGCTCCTTGATGACCTGTCGCTGTACTGTCTAACCCCTACCTGCTCCTTAATGACCTGTCTCTGTACTGTCTAACCCATACCTGCTCCTTGATGACCTGTCTCTGTACTGTCTAACCCCTACCTGCTCCTTAATGACCTGTCTCTGTACTGTCTAACCCCTACCTGCTCCTTGATGACCTGTCGCTGTACTGTCTAACCCCTACCTGCTCCTTGATGACCTGTCGCTGTACTGTCTAACCCCTACCTGCTCCTTAATGACCTGTCTCTGTACTGTCTAACCCCTACCTGCTCCTTAATGACCTGTCTCTGTACTGTCTAACCCCTACCTGCCCTTTAATGACCTGTCTCTGTACTGTCTAACCCCTACCTGCTCCTTAATGACCTGTCTCTGTACTGTCTAACCCCTACCTGCTCCTTAATGACCTGTCTCTATACTGTCTAACCCCTACCTGCTCCTTAATGACCTATCTCTACTGTCTAACCCCTTTCTGCCCCTTAATGACCTGTCTCTGTACTGTCTAACCCCTACCTGCTCCTTAATGACCTGTCTCTGTACTGTCTAACCCCTACCTGCTCCTTAATGACCTGTCTCTGTACTGTCTAACCACTTTCTGCCCCTTAATGACCTGTCTCTGTACTGTGTAACCCCTACCTGCTCCTTAATGACCTGTCTGTACTGTCTAACCCCTACCTGCTCCTTAATGAGAGAGAGAGCGAGAGAGAGAGAAATGTTATTTCTCTTTTGGACATCCCATGTTTAGCCTCCTGCCAAAATAGCACTATGAATATTTAATCTCCCCTATCAGTCTAATCTCTCTGTACACCTCTATTATTTCTCTGCTGTCTCTCTCTATGTTCCCTCTATCTACTCTCTCTGCATCTATTCTGTCTTCATTCTCTCTCCCTCTTTCTCTCTGTGTCTCTGTCCACCTCTCTCTCTCTCTTTCTCTCTGTGTCTCTATCCACCTCTCTCTCTCTCTCTCTCTCTCTCTCTCTCTCTCTCTCTCTCTCTCTCTCTCTCTCTCTCTCTCTCTCTCTCTCTCTCTCTCTCTCTCTCTCTCTCTCTCTCTCTCTCTCTCTCTCTCTCTCTCCAGCTGTAGTGTGTTGCTTAAAGAAGGATAAAAAGAGACCAACTTCTTGTTTTCTATCACCATCAGATCCCTCACTGCTTAATTCAAAGGCACCTTGATGTAGTTTAAATGTAATAAAAATATATTTTTTTTTTATTGTGGCATCTGTAATCCTTTCAGAGCTGGTTAATAAAGACCTCAGAAATGATTCAAGTAATTAAAAGTCCAATCACATCTTTGTCAATAATATTTATCAATACATTTTCTTATTGATGATTGATTAACATCAGACCTCAAAGAGTGATTCGATCCACTGCGACTATCATTTTATTCAGATTAGAAGACCCAACAGACAACCCAAATTAATATTGTCACCAATGATTAGTCACCATTTATTGTTTGAATTCATTTATTTGAAGTAATGAAGATGCATAGGATAACAGGGACCCGCTCTACTAATATATGTCCCCCTAGAAACAGTATTCGCTGTCTCTGGTTCCGGTCTGAACCCGACCAGATGGCTTTGGTATCAGGGCCAGGATGATCTGGGTCCTAAAGTTAGGGAGGTAGTTAGGAAGGTATGCAGAGTTGACCATTCATGGTTTGGTACTAGCTATTAGAAAATATTACAATAATATATTCAAATAATGTCAGTAAGGAGAGGAGCAGGATCATTGTTATTTTGTTAACACGTGAAAGCATTGACAACGACACACCCACACCCGCACACAGCCATAGAGACAAGCAGAGAGACAGCCGACTGTGTGATTAAGTAAGGCTGTAGATGTCCTGAAGGTTTTTGTTGACGGAAGGTCTGCTCTTCATAACTTCCTCAAAACAAAAGCAGCATTCAAACACCGATCAGAGTATCAGCACAGGACTGTTTTATTATTATTGCTACCACTTAGTGCACTAAGAGGCAATACTAATCTCTATCCTGTTTTAGTGCTCCTAAAACCTTCTAGCAATTAAACACATCCACGGTCGTCCACACAATCATTGGGGCAAGGATAGTGGTGAGGGTTTAGGGGTTGCTCAGTTGAGGTTATAATAGACCAAATGCTGCTGTTTTGGTCTTTTTTTATTATTGTAATGGCGGCAAATATTATATTCTAGGCCCGCCCGGTTTCCATTGACTTCAGTGAATTAATATGTATTTGTCCAACCTATTCTTCCAATTGTCCAACCTACTCTAATGATGTTTTGCATACTTGCTACACTGAAATGTACTGACCTGATTTTGTTAGTTGCAACAACAAAAATACAACATTTTATCCCACTGTCCCCAGGGCCAGCTTGAACCATCCTACTAGCCAGATAGGGCCTGCGGGCCAGCGGTTTGACACCCCTTGGTTAGGGTCTTCGACTCTCAGCTGAAAGGTTCTGGGTTTAATCCCAGATTTTGTACAGAGTCCTGTAAGCAACCTAGAGCAAGACTCCCTCACCACTACCTGCTCTTTAATGACATGATGTGTCTGAATTTACTGTAGGTCACTGAATAAAAGCATCACTTTTATCGTGAATGATACATCTGGAAGCTTTTCAAAAGAAAAGACTGTTAATTGATATACTTTTGATAAGATATGTCTAACTTCATATTTTAGATGCCGTAAAACTCACAGACTAGTCTAGTCTATTGTGTAGCTGTCGTTAAAAACATGTCTTAGCTCTTTGGATCGTAATACATGCTGCATTACATAAAAAATATATATACACTTAAGCTCCTTATGGATATCTTGTAGACGTCATTGGCTGGGAGACAACGAGAGTTTAGCATTCGAACATCCTGCCATTGCGTCTGCCCTGTGAAGGGTAAAGCAGGGTATTGAGATAGATGACAGGGTGTATAATGTTCCCTTCACTCCCCGTTTAGTCCAGACAGTCTGGTGAGGGGAACCAGGACTAGAAGATGGCTTCTTAATGTCAAGATGACCTGACCTTTATCCATCAGATTAAATTCTACTTTTTTTTTGAGAGTGGGAAACTGTTCAATTATACGTGTGTATATAAGTAACTGGTACTCATCAAGTCATTTTTAGTAATTGTACTTTTACAGCACTCCTCCTCCAACACCACTCCTTCTCCCAGTCAACACCACTCCTCCTCCCAAGCCACACCGCACCTCCTCCCAGTCAGCACCGAACCGTCCTCCCCGTGTACGAAGGATGCTCTACATAGCTGTAGTTAACCACGCCCCCTTCCTCCTCAAAGTCCACATCATCATCCATCTCATCCTCATCGTCGTCCACGTCCAGACAGCGGCTGTCTCCGTCTGAGAACTGGTCCTGCTCCTGGGGGGGCCGGCGGGCCTGCTGCTGCAGCAGCTGGTGGGGGTCGTGGTTGCGTACCGAGGCCTCCAGGGCCTTCTGCTTGCGGTAGAAGTGGGAGAACTTGTTGAAGATGAGGGTGATGGGCAGCGCCACCACCAGGGTGCCGCCCAGAATGCAGCCGCTGGCCGCCAGCTTCCCCGCCACCGTCACAGGAACCAAGTCGCCGTAGCCCACCGTCGTCATGGAGACCGTCCCCCACCACCAGCATGCTGGGATGGTGTCAAGACCCACGTCCTGTAAAGGAGAGAGAGAGAGAGAGAGAGAGTATTATATAGAGTATATATATATATAGTATAATATCATCTATTAATAATAATAATGAGACAAGAGTGAGGTACCTCTTCGTACTCTGCGGTGTAGGCCATGCCAGAGAACACACAGACCCCGACTCCCAGGTACAGCAGCAGGATGCCCACCTCACGGTAACTATGCTGCAGAGCCAAGATGGAGGACCTTTAGACCCCGGCCTTTCTCAATTCCTACCTTTAGCCTAGCATACACTAGCATAGCATTGCATAGAATCGCGCTTCCAGTCCTACCTGTAGCCTAGCATAGCATAGTGCTTCAAGTCCTACCTGTAGCCTAGCGTATACTTGCATAGCATAGCATAGCGTAGCCTATTGTTCACTAGCATAGTGCTTCCAATTCTACCTGTAGGTTAGCGCACACTAGCATAGCATAGTGCTTCCAATCCTACCTGTAGCGTAGCTCCCAGAGATCGGAGGCCTGTGGAGTGTCTGGCCAGCTTCAACACCCGGAATATTCTCATCAAGCGAAACACCTGAGAAAGGAAAATAGGACAGAATGAAGGAGGACATTTGGTGATGGATATTTATACTATTTTGAATAGTTTATAATATCCAGTATTGCTCTAGATATTTGGCACCTGAATGAGTTTCCCCAGGTCTCCAAGGTCTGAGTCTGTCCCCAGAATGAGGTCAAAGGTCAGGGTGATGTAGATGGGGACCACACACACCATGTCTATGATGTTAAGAGGGTGGCGGAAGAATTTCCTCTGGTTAGGAGCCAGCAGCAGTCTTGTCACGACCTTGATGAGTGATTCAAGATTCAAGGTCTTTATTAATTTGTCACATGCACATGAACACACATGAACAATTACAGGAAGCAGTCACAATTACATTCTAAAATCTAAATAATCCTGTTGGCCTTATTTGCTATCAATTTTATTTGATAGCATATAAGATTCTATATAAGATTTTAAAATCTGAAATCAATCTCACAGCTAGTGTGCGTAGTTAGCATCTCGCATCAGCAGCTAAAATGTAGCATTAGCAGCTAGCATTAGCATCTTGCATTATCAGCTAGTACTAGCATCTTGCATTATCAGCTAGTGTGAGCAGCTTATATTGGCAGTGTCATTCTCACCTCGAAGGTGAACCAGCAAGTACAGAAGACCTCTAAGACCTGCATGATGGGGTCTTCTATCAGCTTCCCTTCCTCGTCGAAGCTCTGGAGACGGGGGGGGGTTCTCTGGTAAATCTGTACCTTATTAAGTTCTCTCTGCTGTGGTATGTGATATGGAGCATGTAGCATACAGCACTGGCCTGATTTGATTTACCTGTATTTTTAAAATAAAGCTTGAGGTACTTCAAATGAGTGTACCGAGCTAGCATTGTGCTTTCTGTCCAACCTGTAGCCTAGCATACACTAGCATAGTAGTATGTAGCATTCAGCAATACCTACCTGGTGTTCTGGCATGCTGTAAGCATGTGGCATTTAGTAGTACCTACTTGGTGTTCTGGCATGATGTAGCATGTAGAATGTAGCAGTACCTACTTGGTGTTCTGGCATGATGTAGCATGTAGAATGTAGCAGTACCTACCTGGTGTTCTGGCATGATGTAGCATGTCGAATGTAGCAGTACCTACCTGGTGTTCTGGCATGCTGTGGATGCACATGGCAGCGATGGAGGCGAGCACTACGCTGATGGACAGCAGGCTGAACACCTTACTGGGGATGGAGTAGCCTGGGTTCTCCAGGGTCAGCCACAGACAACGCCTCACGCTACCATAGCGCACTTCCTGGAAACGCAGCATGTCCCTAGCGACCAAAACAAAAGGAGGATCAGCAGACGGTTATTTATTTTTTACATTAGAGTACTGTTGTTACATGAGTACTGTAATGCATTTAAACACCATTAAAACCAGGTAAATTAACCGGAGACGTGTATGGAGACGCGGCCCTTAACAAGCAGGGCTGCGACTATGGTGGTTATTCCCATTATGCATTGCGTTACACAGATCCAAATTGAACACCTTAATTGTGTTATGTAGAGGTGTACCTGTAGATGTGTTGTTGTTTACCTGTTGAGTTGTTGTTGTACAGCTGTTGTTAAAGTGGTGAAGTATTGTTTACCTGTTCAGGTTACATTTACCTGTTCAGGTTACATTTACCTGTTCAGGTGATGTTTACCTGTTCAGGTGATGTTTACCTGTTCAGGTGATGTTTACCTGTTCAGGTGACGTTTACCTGTTTAGGTGACGTTTACCTGTTCAGGTGATGTTTACCTGTTCAGGTGACGTTTACCTGTTCAGGTGACGTTTACCTGTTCAGGTGATGTTTACCTGTTCAGGTGATGTTTACCTGTTCAGGTGACGTTTACCTGTTCAGGTGACGTTTACCTGTTCAGGTGATGTTTACCTGTTCAGGTGACGTTTACCTGTTCAGGTGATGTATACCTGTTGAGGTCTGAGATCTCGTCCACAGACGTGTCCACGCTGCTGACGTCGCTTTCGTCGTCCCAGCTGCGATGGCGGCTGCTCTCCAGCTTGCGGTCATGGTAGCGGTAACTACAGCAAGTGTCCAGGAAGAACTCGTTGATCCCCCAGTATTCTATCTCCTGGCTGCAGCCAATTCGAAAAATAAAGCATGATGTCATTTCTTAGGAGAGAACAATCACAGCATACAATCAGTGTTGATATACAGTAAGACGGTGCTATCATCCAATCACTTGGAACTACTTTATGTTGCCAAGTTAACGTACTTAGCTAAATCAAGAAAAAACTGTTGATGTAACAGCATAATCAAGAGGAAAATACAGGCATTAGGGCATCAGTGGCTGGTAGAACAGGTAGCTGGTGTCTACGTTGTCACCTAACTGCTCCCGACGAGCTGGCTGGTGTATGAATGTGTGCATGTGTGCATGTGTGCATCTGAGCCATTGTGTATATGTGCCAAGTGCTTTGAGTGTCCACAGGTTAGAAAAGCCATATACAGTTGCAAGAAAAAGTATGTGAACCCTTTGGAATTACCTAGATTTCTGCATAAATTGGTCATAAAATGTGTTCTGACCTTCATCTAAGTCACAACAATAGACAAACACAGTCTGCTTAAACTAATACCACTCAAACAATTATATGTTTTCATGTTTTTATTGAACACACCATGTAAACATTCACAGTGCAGGGTGGAAAAAGTATGTAAACCCCTATGCTAATGACTTCTCCAAGAGCTAATTGGAGTCAGTCAAGTCAAGTCAAGTCAATCACAGTTATAGTCTCAAAGGGCTTCACATGCCAGTCAGGAGTCAGCCAACCTGGAGTCCAATCAATGAGACGAGATTGGAGGTGTTGGTTAAAGCTGCCCTGCCCTATAAAAAACACACACCAGTTTTGAGTTTGCTATTCTCAAGAAGCATTGCCTGATGAACCATGTCTCGCACAAAAGAGCTCTCAGAAGACCTAAGATTAAGAATTGTTGACATGCATAAAGCTGGAAAGGGTTACAAAAGTATCTCTAAAAGCCTTGATGTTCATCAGTCCACGATAAGACAAATTGTCTATAAATGGAGAAAGTTGCTACTCTCCCTAGGAGTGGCCGTCCTGTAAAGATGACTGCAAGAGCACAGCGCAGAATGCTCAATGAGGTGAAGAAGAATCCTAGAGTGTCAGCTAAAGACTTCCAAAAATGCCAAAGTTGAGTTGTTTGGAAGGAACACACAACACTGTGTGGAGAAAAAAAGGCACAGTACACAAACATCAAAACCTCATCCCAACTGTGAAGTACGGTGGAGGGGCATCATGGTTTGGGGCTGCTTTGCTGCCTCAGGGCCTGGACAGATTGCTATCATCGACGGAAAAATGTAATTCCCAAGTTTACCAAGACATTTTGCAGGAGAACTTAAGGCTATCTGTCCACCAATTGACGCTCAACAGAAGATGGGTGATGCAACAGGACAATGACCCAAAGCACAGAAGTAAATCAACAACAGCATGGCTTCAACAGAAGAAAATACGCCTTCTGGAGTGGCCCAGTATGAGTCCTGACCTCAACCCGATTGAGATGCTATGGCATGACTTCAAGAGAGCGATTCACAACAGACCTCCCAAGAATATTACTGAACTGAAACAGTTTTGTAAAGAGGAATGGTCCAAAATTCCTCCTGACCGTTGTGCAGGTCTGATCTCCAACTACAGGAAACGTTTGGTTGAGGTTATTGCTGCCAAAGGAGGGTCAACCAGTTATTAAAGGGTTCACATACTTTTTCCACCCTGCACTGTGAATGTTTACATGGTGTGTTCAATAAAAACATGAAAACATAGAATTGTTTGTGTGGTATTAGTTCAAGCAGACTGTGCAGACTTGTCTATTGTTGTGACTTAGATGAAGTCACATTTTATGACCAATTTATGCAGAAATCCAGGTAATTCCAAAGGGTTCACATACATACAGTTTTCTTGCAACTGTATGTATATATATATATATATATATATATATATATATATATATATATATATATATATATATATATATATATATATATATATATATATATGCAGTCCCTTCAGTGGCTTAACATAAGCATAGGTTATGCAGTACTGTATGCTAAACACACAGCTTGTCTCTGCATAAACTAAGACATATTATAGAGATATCAGGTTCGTTCTAGATGCAACACATCGGCCCCTAGTTCAATAAGTCTAACTGTCACGTTAAGTCTGCAATCTGCAATCTGCAAACCAGATGATGGCGGCCAAAGAGTTGGTTAAAGACCTTGGTGATTTAAAAAAAAGACGGTGGTGTTTATACCTGAAAGAGAAGACACACAGGTCCTCCATGATGTGTAGTTTTCCCGTCTGGTAGAAGTGAAGAACATAAGAAAAGAGGCCGGGGTTCCTGTCAAAATAAAACTCCTTCTGCTGCACATCGTAGTCATCACACACCTGATGGATAGGCAGACAGACATAGACAGATACATTCAGTCAGTCTATAAATGTACAGGATAGCAGGATAGGGTGGACCTAGGGTGGAAGGATCGAAAGGATCTGGTTTCGATCCCAATCATCCACAGTTTATCCTTGAGTAAGATGACCCCCTCCCACCCCACCTGCTCCTCAATGACCCCGGAGAGTGTCTGACCTGTAGGATGGCCTCCTCTGTGTCACAGCTGAGCAGCTTCCCCAGTCTGGTCTCTGGGAAGTTCCTCAGGGTGCTGGAGCAGAGGCTCCTCTTCAGCCCGCCCACGTTCACATGCACGAGCACCTCCTCGGGGTCCTGCTGCGTCCAGCCCGGGAGGTTCCCCCGCACCATGGCTACCTAGCAGCCCACACACACACACACACACACACACACACACACACACCACACACACACACACACACACACACACACACACACACACACACACACACACACACACACACACACACACACACACACACACACACACACACACACACACACACACACACACACACACACACACACACACACACACACACACACACACACACACACACACACACACACACACACACACACACACACCAATCATCAATCATCGCACATAGGCACCCGGATTGGTTGGAATTTATTTGTGTTGTGTTCCTGAATTCCTGCAAGAAGATCTCTGCATTCTTTCACCAATTCACTCACGAATGTCCAATCTGAGACTAAGGTAATACAGGTCTTAACAAACATAATTCTTTCTGATCTTGCTACAACTAACATAAAAAAAAAAAAAAACTCTTAATGTGAGATGAACCAAGATAGCACACGATACGATATGGTTATATTATTGTATAAGTAAAGGAGCTGATAATCCTTTCCTCTAGTCTCCAGGTGTTGTGTGTGTGGACCAGAGACGGCCCCTGTTTGGACTGAAGACAGTCTGACCTGGACATCATTCAGGAACATGATCGCGCTAACCGCCTTCACTGTGAAACACAGGAAATGACCTTGCAAGAGACAGGTGTTAAACTAATGTACACCTAATGGAGTTAGACACTGCATTGTCTGCTCTACCGTCCTCTCTATACTTCTCTCACCTCCTCTCTTCTCCTATCTCTCAAGGCCTTCACTACACACCAAAGCTCAAGCGTAGAACACACACACACACACACACACACACACACACACACACACACACACACACACACACACACACACACACACACACACACACACACACACACACACACACACACACACACACACACACACACACACACACACACACACACACACACACACACACACACACACACACACACACACACACACACACACACACACACACACACACACACACACACACTAAACCCATACAATAACCAGCGAACATAAACTAAAGCCATACAATTCTGACAGTAAATGATCAGTCAATGTCAAAGAAAACACACACTTCAACATACATCTGGAAGCGAGCTGCTACTACTTACTAGTATTACTACTTCTACTACTATAACACACACATACAAACACACACGCACACACACACGTGAGCGCTCGCAAACACACACGCGCAAACACACACGCACACAAGTCAGGTTCACATTTGAGGTTTTTTTAGCTGTACTTTGTCTTTTGCTTTATTCTTTAGCACTTTACAGTTACACACGCATGCCCGCACACATACATGCACACACAATCTCTCTCTCTCTCTCTCTCTCTCAATCACACACACACACACACAGCTTATCTCTGAAAGAAAGATAGACAGTCAACCTCTCTCTCTCTCTCTCTCTCTCTCTCTCTCTCTCTCTCTCTCTCTCTCTCTCTCTCTCTCTCTCTCTCTCTCTCTCTCTCTCTCTCTCTCTCTCTCTCTCTCTCTCTCTCTCTCTCTCTCTCTCTCTCTCTCTCTCTCTCTCTCTCTCTCTCTCTCTCTCTCTCTCTCTCTCTCATTACATGAAGACTGAATGTCGCTCTCCCATGGGAGTTACTATGCATGTCCAGAAATACATTCTATCTATAATTCATCAGGGAGTAGCTCCTCCTTATGACATCCGAGAGAAACAGCACGCAACATGTATCAGATTCATTCACAATTAACAATAGGCTACAGTCGTATGTCGTATTTAACACATGAGAAATCAACAAAACAACAAGACTTCACTTCAACCAGGTCTAATGTAAGTGATGAAGTGATACCAAGTGGCATGTTCAAGATTAAACAAGTAAACAAACTCACCTTTGGATGTTCTTACACTGCGCAGGAATGTCCCACTCTTGACTTTGCATTATCTTACTTGTGTCAGCCTTTAACGGCCATCTAACACCATGATCAGTTTATTCTTTAGACTCACTTTAACTTAAACTTAGACATGATTGAATTAGGAATATCTATATTAAACCCTATGTTTTATAGAGGCAGTGTGCCGAAATCGCATCTCCTCTGTCCAGGTATCCCCAACCCTCCCGTCCGCGCGCTGCTCGTCATCCGACGGGACGCTTCGGTGTTTTCCGGAAGCCTTCGACGTGTTTGTCCTCTTCGGATACGTTAATATTAATCAATAGGAACAACGTGTTTTTTTTTTAGTAGTTTAGTTTAGTCGTTTATAATAACCCTAAACCTTCCACGACCCTACATAATTAAAAAAGAATGTGATACACATATATTAACTGGTTTGCTTGAGTTGGTACTGTTATATGTCTTATATTATTGTTGTAATGTTCTGAATCCTTCATATGTGGAAACGGTTTAGTAAAAATGCACACTATGAACAAGAAAAAGCTTTGTGTGTGTATTCAATAAAAAAAAAAAGGGTTAGCTAAGCATAACGTTACTAAATCGTTATCTCAGGGTTGAGGATTTATAACATTGATTTGCCCCTTTCCTTCAGTGGTCCCAATCTTTACTGGGACGCTGTCGCCATCTGGTGGCGGACCTGTGTCATTACATTATACGAAGCGCTACAACAACGCTAATGCGACTACGTATGGTTATACCCCTTTTAGAGGTAAGTGGGAAAGCAAATTACAAAGAAAAACTTTAGAACTTTAGAAAGTTTAGAACGATTAACATTTATTGTTACATAGGTGTTGGAACTGATACTCTCAATGATATTAAGTATACAATCTACATTCTTCAATCTCGTATTCTTCTTTTATGAATGTTACAATCTATGAGACCATTGTTTAATGGTCTAGAACAATGTTTAATACAAATAATAATAATAATAATAATAATAATAGTAATAATAATAATAATGCATTTTATTAGCATTGCAAATTTTCTTCACAAGAATCTCAGAGTGCTAGCAAACAAACTCAAAAGAAAATGACTAACAATAGTGAACACTCATTTTAACAACAAGTGTGCATTAGTGTGCGCTACAAGCTGTTGAACAGCAGCTTCTGTGATGAAAGAAATGTCATCTACTTAATATTTTTGGAGCTCTCTCTTGCCCCTGCGGTCGCTCTCTCTCTATTACCCTCCATCGGTCTGACTCTCTCTCCCGCGGTGGGCTTCAGTCTCGCCCCCACCAGGCCCGCCGCGGCGCCTGCAGGAGACCAGCCGTCGGAGCTGGATGCGGAACTTCTGGTCGCGCATGCCGTAGATGAGCGGGCTGAGGAGGCGCGGCAGGATGTTGGTGAGGATGAAGGAGGTGAAGAGGATGGTGGTGCGCCACTGGGGCATGGCCCCGAGGAGGAGCAAGTTGGTGACCGGTGAGACGTAGCTGAGCATGCAGATGAGCAGCTGGAGGCCGTGGAGCAGGATGGTGTTCCTCGCCTTCACGGCCGACACTCGGCTGGCGGCGGAGGCGGCGGAGGCGGCGAACAGCACCTTGAGGTAGGTGACGGCCAGGGTGAGGCCCACCGCGGACAGAAAGAGGACCTGGGTGGGGACGCCCGGGGGAACACAACCTCTCATTCATCGTCCACTCATCCAGCATGGGGTGGTTAAAAACCCTTTTACCTCGGGACCCGAGAGACAGTGTCCGTGGGACCCCAACCAACTGCACACCAAGAAAATTCTGAGCCAACCGATGATCTTTTCGTTAAACGCACTCAGAGCGACCCACCTCCAACTTGAACTGAATGCTGCTGAATGCGCTGAATACTGGATGATTGATGCGGTGAAACCCACATTTCCCGTCCGAGATCAATAAAGTTCTGCAGGTGTGTTGATGCTGTAACCATAACCACCCACTGCCCCCCTAACATCCCTGCAATGAGTGATCACTGTTCTGGGTTCCTTCTCAAGGTTCCTTCCCTCTGGGTTTTGAGTTTTTCTTGTTGTATAGTGTGGGGCCTGTAAAGTAATTGGTTAATGGACTGCACTTTACAACTAGCCTCACATTCCCCATTCATAGACACATTCATGCATTCACCAACATTGAGCCAGGTCGCCAGGAGCAGTTAGGGTTAGCTGTCTTGCTCAGGGACACCTCGACACTCGGTGCCAGGAGGCACCAGCGATTGAACCAGCGACCTTCTGATTGACAGACAAACTGCTCTACCCCCCTGAGCCACTTCCTCCTTGATGTGAAACTTGTGTTTGTGTGATTGATGTCCTGACTTTAACCTGGACTCGTACACGCCTTCGGTCACTTAATGGTCTCTAGTTTGATCCTAAGCGCCTGCTCTGTGGTCTCATCCAAAGAATCCAAAGAAAGAAGAATGGCGATAGAAGAAGGATCTGTGGATTTAATGATTGCCGGTCTGCTGAATGACAAAATGTTATGTTTTCAATCGTGCTTCTTTGATCTGCATCCTTATATACAATAAACCAGTATGAAATAAATGACAACAAAGTATTTCTAAATCTATCTCCCATGGTTTCTCATTCCAAGGAAAACCGGATATGAGGACTGAACATATGGAGATACTGGAGAGGGCCGTGCAAGACTGTTCTAGATTGTTCTGGAGTCTGTTGGACTGTTCTGGACTGTGTTAGACTATGTCGGACAGTTCTGGGCTCAGGAGGATGCTGAGTGTTGTGGTATAGAGTCAGCTCCCACTATTTAAATGCAAATTCCAATCTCTTGGAATTTCAATCTTGAGCTATGTAAATGGCAAATGGTAAAGAGACTGCATTAATATAGCACTTTTCAGACCTGTGGCTGCTCAAAGCGCTTTATATCGGAATATATCGGAAACAGAAAGAGATTTCCCTCCACCACATTATGAGTGTGTGCCGTGAGGTACCTGTGAGACAAGGGTGTTGGTCTTCTGCTGGGGCATGGTGAAGATGCCGGTGGTGTAGCAGAGGACCATGCTGGAGAACCCGGGCCCAGAGCCAGGGGAGGCCAGCAGGAGGAAGAGATTAGTGAGGCCGGGGAGTACGCACACGCCCCAGATGAGGGCGATCAGGGAGTAGGCGCGGCCCACGGTGCACAGCCGGGGGTGGTGCAGCGGTCGACACACGGCGATGTAGCGCTCTACCGCCATGCAGGCTAGGTTCACGGGGCTGTTACTGGGATACACAGCACTGCTGGGATACAAAGGGCCGCAACCACCCTGGGCACCATCTCTTCTCCCCCCTGCGGTCTGGTCGCTGCTTCCGCAGAATCAAGGCTACCATGTTCACAGGCAGTGGGCCTACTAAACTGCTTGGAGTGCTGCCACTATCATAACATTGTCATCCGTATTACATTACACTATCATACACTACCGTACCTTTGCTGGACTTTCTGGACTCATTACAGTTACTGTTCTGCTCTGTTCTGTATTCATGATGCTGCTGCACTACTGGCACTTTAAAATGCTTTTTAAATGCTTTTCTCACAATCATCATATGTTTATCGTCCAGCAGTCACTTTATTGTTATTTTTATTGTGTACAGTATTGCCATAGTATAGTGTTGTATAGTGTAAGTATGGGACATAGTATAGTATATACTGTACAATTGTAGGAAAGTCATACTGCAGGAGGGATTGGGGAGAAAGCTTTCCATTATACTTGTTGCATATGGCAATTCAAAATCTTGAATCTTGAATCGACTTCTATGACTACTGCTAGTACTACTGCTTGTGCTAGTACTACTACTCCTCCTAGTACACCAACCACCTACTTGCTGGTTGTCATGGCGATCAGGATCAGGACGTAGCAGGAGGCGAGGGTGAGGGGGGTGGTGTAGGTGAAGATCTGCATCATCACAGTAATGCTCAGCATCACCATGTCGTTACACACCAGGTGGATGTACAGCACATACCCGAGGAGAGGAGAAGGGAGGAGGAGGAGGAGGAGGAGGAGGAGGAGGAGGAGGGAGGAGGAGGAGGAGGAGGAAAGAGAGGAGGGGAGTTTAATTTATTTGATTTCAACTTTGTTTAACCAGGTTGGTCTTATTGAGAGTACACATATATTTGTTTTAGAGAGGCTTGGCCTAGACCACAGTATAACATTGCACTGTTACCACATACGACAAACCAACCACATTTGACTTTTCTTTCGATACCTGGGGTCCCTCTGGAACTCCTGACACTTGAAGTAGATGAAGACGAAGGAGCCGTTGATAAAGTTGATGACGACACTGAGGAACACACTGATGAAGTTCTTGACGAAGGCCTCGTTCAGATTGTCTGTACGTGTGATGTTCATGTTTGACCAGCTCTGCCTTTATTTCATCTGATATGAGTAAATCATAATAATACATTCAATCAGAATACCGAAATGCAATCTGAATACCTACAGAAATACTTAACTGCAGCTCACAAAATACATATACATATACATGGACATGCGTACATATTCAACTATCTATCTTGACAGCTTGACATTCAAGAATAGAGGATTTTAAAAGTGATGTTGTTCATTTTCAAGTTACACTTCATTATAGTTAGTAGTGATACGGTAGATTGATGGACTGACAGAACGACAGAACGACAGATAGATAGATAGATAGACAGATAGATAGATAGATAGATAGACAGATAGATAGATAGATAGATAGATAGATAGATAGATAGATAGATAGATAGATAGATAGATAGATAGATAGATAGATAGATAGATAGATAGATAGATAGATAGATGAATGCACACAGAAGGATCCACAAATGTATTTCAGGATTTATACATGAATTACTCTCTCCACTTTCCACATATAAAAAACAAGGTTCACTGAGTATTTATATTTCTACATTATAAATAAATGTAGTAAGAAATCCACAAATCGATGTATTTAAAAGTATTTGCAATTGTCATCAAAAACATATTTGGATGTTGTTACATTTACATTAACTTCATTTACAAACTACTTAGTTGAATCAAGTCGAATGAAGTTCACACAAAAGTAGTTTGAATATAAATGTACAGAAACATACAAATACGTTTTTCATGAAAATTATATAAAAATACTTTTGAATGGATATATTTGTGGATTTATACTGCATTCATTAAAAACAAGAAATATGTATGTGTGCATCACATCAGAAATACATTTGTGAACCTTATTTTTTTCAAATGTATGAGGAATTGTATTTAAATAGAGATTCATTGATATAAATCCCTAAATACATTTGTTAAACATTCAGTGTCTAATCATTCATATTGAGACCGATTCCATAGATAGATTAATAAACAGAACAATAAATAGATAAAAAAATAATAATAACAATTATTATCTATATATATATATATATATAATATATATACATGGATAGATGGATTGTGACAGACATACAGACAGACAACACAGACAACTTACAGCAGGTGCTGGTCTGTGCCAGAGGTGGTAGTCTGAGGAGTTGGAGGTGGGATGTTGTGTGTTATATAGACACGTGAGAAGGTTGTCTGCCTGAGTTTAGGGCGGTACTTCTGTGTGTTTCTTTGTTCCCTAGCTGGCCTGGTTCTGGTTTGTTTTGAACATACAGCTAGGTGTCATTGCACTTGATCTCTTGGATGAGATCACCAAAAAAGAGAAACAGTGTATTAATTGTATTGGTCTCAGAATGTTCCCTTCATATGTGGGGGTAAAAATAGACGATAAAACAGGTTTTTACAAAAGCTTTATAATAGCAACGAGATAACAGTGGGAATATTCAGTGTCCTCCATAGAGCAAAGTATGACTTCATCACAAATATCCCAAAATGTTGTATCAGGCACGTTGGTCTTTTGTATTTCTTCATCTCCCTCTCTACCCCCTCGCCTTCTGTCCCCCTCTCTTTCCCTCCATCGGTCTGACTCTCTCTCCCGCGGTGGGCTTCAGTCTCTCGCCCTCCCCCGGCCCGCAACGCCTGCAGGAGAAGAGCAGGCTGAGCTGGGTGCGGAACTTCTGGTCGCGCACGCCGTAGATGAGGGGGCTGAGGAGGCGCGGCAGGATGTTGGTGAGGATGAAGGTGGCGTAGAGTATGTTCATGAAGTCGGTGGGGAAGGCCTTTATCAGGTGCATGGTGAGGATGGGCGAGGCGTAGGAGAGCACGCAGAGCAGCAGCTGGACGCCATGGAGCAGAATAGTGTTCCTCGCCTTCTTGGCGGACGCCTACAAGGACCAACAGTGCTCAGTGGGTCACCTCATCCCCAACCTCAACTTTCATCTGAAATGTTACTTTGATGGGGAACCGTCACGCTCAGCTGACAACTGAGAAAAGTAGTTTCATTGACATCATGGGTCAACTCCCGGACATATGATATCAATGGTCCAACTTTTACTCAAAAAATGTTCCTGGGAGTTGATATTGCAGAAGATGCAGGCTTATGACTCGCATATATTAGAAATTAGCGAAGCTTGAAGATTCCCCTTTCCAAATTTCCAAATTCAGCTCGTCCCCCCCCCCCACACACACACACACACACAGACACACACTCAGCTAGTGTTTATAACCAAGATGGCCACACAGTGAATAAGGCCCATGCTTATGTAACGGAAGCCAGCTGGTGCTGAGTAAACCTCACAAAACTAGGGGCTGTGGGTTTTAGCTTCCCTTGTAGAGCGTCTGCCTCTCATGCCAGGGGTCGTGAGTTCGAGCCCAGGTGTGGGACACTCACTGTTACACTTTTATAGATCCATCACACACACTCAAGATCAGCCTTCCTCTTTAATAGAACACCTCCACCAACGATATTGCAGTTTGTTTATAAGCATTTTATAGGCAGTTTTCTCATAAAAATGTTAAATGTATAATGTAATTTATGTCACTTTGTCATAATGTCATTTATTTTAATAGTACATGACATATTATGTTGTAAAAGAGGTCTAAGAGGTGTGTATTGTGGGTTTTATTGAGCTTCCACACCTGGTCATCACCGGACGCTTTCTTGGCTGCAAAGAGGACCTTCAGGTAGGTGATGACGAGAGTCAGGAGCACCATGGCTATCAGGACCACCTGGGGAGAGCCAGACCACCACCTCAACACACACACACACCATGGCTATCAGGACCACCTGGGGAGAGCCAGACCACCACCTCAACACACACACACACCATGGCTATCAGGACCACCTGGGGAGAGCCAGACCACCACCTCAACACACACACACACCATGGCTATCAGGACCACCTGGGGAGAGCCAGACCACCACCTCAACACACACACACACACCATGGCTATCAGGACCACCTGGGGAGAGCCAGACCACCACCTCAACACACACACACACACCATGGCTATCAGGACCACCTGGGGAGAGCCAGACCACCACCTCAACACACACACACACACCATGGCTATCAGGACCACCTGGGGAGAGCCAGACCACCACCTCAACACACACACACACACACACCATGGCTATCAGGACCACCTGGGGAGAGCCAGACCACCACCTCAACACACACACACACACACACCATGGCTATCAGGACCACCTGGGGAGAGCCAGACCACCACCTCAACACACACACACACACACACCATGGCTATCAGGACCACCTGGGGAGAGCCAGACCACCACCTCAACACACACACACACACCATGGCTATCAGGACCACCTGGGGAGAGCCAGACCACCACCTCAACACACACACACACACCATGGCTATCAGGACCACCTGGGGAGAGCCAGACCACCACCTCAACACACACACACTGTACATACTACAGACATACACACATACTACAGACATACACACATACTGTACATACTACAGACATACACACACACTGTACATACGACATACATACATACATACATACTGTACATACTACAGACATACACACATACTGTACATACGACATACATACATACATACTGTACATACGACATACATACATACTGTACATACTACAGACATACATACATACATACATACATACATACTGTACATACTACAGACATACATACATACTGTACATACTACAGACATACATACATACATACTGTACATACTACAGATGGACATACATACTGTACATACTACAGACATACATACATACATACTGTACATACTACAGATGGACATACATACTGTACATACTACAGACATACATACATACTGTACATACTTCAGATGGACATACATACTGTACATACTACAGACATACATACATACTGTCCATACTACAGACATACATACATACATACTGTACATACACACATACTGTATGTTGTGCATACTGTACATACAGCACATACTGTACAAACATAATGCACAGTACATACAAATGTACATCCAACTGTACGGATAGCCTGCACAACCATTTGAACTCATTTAAATGTATAGTATTGTGAGAATCAAGCCCAAATAGTGTTCCAAGTTTATTTACTATAACAAGGTAAACTAGAGGGCACTCAGTAATGGTAATGGATGCTTTTGTATAGCGCTTTTATCCAAAGCGCTTTACAAGTCATGCCTCTTCCTCCTGAGCTATACTGCTATACTGCTGAGCTGTACAGCGTATACCTCCACCACACCAAACAGTGTCCTGATTGAGACATCCGGATTTGGATCGGGATTTGGATCGGGATCTGCGCCCTAATATAATCAACTGTTCCTTGGCCCAAAAGGAATCTAACCACCAAGATGCATATAGATGCATGATACATAACTTTCCATCATAACCTTTTGAGTTATCTTGCTAACAGACAAACCGAAAAAAATAAAACAGGGGCTAAAACATAACCTCCATTTCCATCTTCAATGGGGGATAATTAAACAGGAGTTGAAATATACTTCTAGGTACTTAGATAATTCCCAGGATACAATTTTTTACTTTGTCCCAGAGGGTAACTTCCTATCTCACAGAAGGCTGTGTGCTTCTGAAAACCCCTGCTACGATGCACGGCATGATGGGAGATTAAATAGCCACAGCTGACCCACTTCAGTGCTAAATTGGCTCTGGCCAACTAAAGCTATAGTACTTAAAATATATATAGCTTTTTGGTGTTTCCTGATCTGCGCCAAAATCGAAATTAACTGTTAGTACAAACAAACAGGGGCAATGGTGAAGGTAATAAGGCTTAAGCCTTCCATCTGTCTAACTCTACTTGACATTGGTGTGATGTAATTGGCTGATTGACAGTGTCAGGTGATGCTGATCAGGTGACCAGCATCACGTGACCCCCACCTGTATCGCGGTGGTCTTGTCTTTGTGTTGGCGGGTGGAGAAGATGTTGTCGGCATAGCACATCATGGTGAGGGAGAAGAAGGAGAGGGGGCGGGTGATGAAGAGGATGATGATGTCAGCAAAGGCAGTGAGGAAGGACACTCCCCAGATGAGGGCGATCAGGGAGTAGGCGCGGCCCACGGTGCACAGCCGGGGGTGGTGCAGCGGTCGACACACGGCGATGTAGCGCTCTACCGCCATGCAGGCTAGGTTCACGGGGCTGTTCCTGGAATACACAGCACTGCTAGCACTAGTGCTACTTGCACTAGTGCTAGTAATAGTACAGTAGTACTACTCATCTTTCTTTTTGTGGAACCGTTTATTTCTTTATCTGTGATATTGTACAGTATTCATATTTCATCATATATTGCAATTGGATTTATTGATGGACTGTCCACTTATTAATGTGTCTCTGAGTGTATTGATTCATGCAATTGAGTATTCAAAGTTATTATTTGTGAAAGGTGCTAAACATATACCGTTTATTTTTAGATATTTTCACAGGAGATTGGAGTCTGATCAGTCTCAATATTAATGAATGCACACAGAAGGATCACAGGACAATCTATAACCAAGATTTACTGCAAACGTGGACTATATTTCTTACACACACACACACACACACACACACACACACACAAGTGACAAGTGGCTTACTTGTTGGTCGTAACCATGACGACCAGGATGGTGCAGCAGAAGGCCGTATTGGTCCTCTCGCCCACAAGATAGGTGAGCACCTGGAGTAGGACTGAGCAGGTGAGCATGATGATGTCATTTACCACCAGGTGGATGTACAGCACGTACCTGGAGGGAGAGGGAGGGAACGAGAACAGAGAGAGAGAGAGAGATTTGATTCATTAGAAGATAAATTGCTATCAGGTAAGCAGTGACGTGTGTATGTGTGTGTGTGTGTGTGTGTGTGTGTGTGTGTGTGCACCTGGGGTCCCTCTGGAACGCCTGACTCCTGAAGTAGATGTAGATGAAGGAGCCGTTAATGGAGTTGATGGCGACGCAGAGGAAGACACTGATGAAGTTCTTGACAAAGGCGTTGCTGAAGCCGTCTGGTCTCCTGGTGCTGTTCATCCTGATGACACCTCACCGGTCAGCCTCAGCTCAACTTTATTGGTACAGCCTTTAATAAACACTTACAGTCTTAGGCCCAACATGATATGATGCCCCCCCCCCCCCCCCCCCCCCCTCTTAAGTAGTGATTCTAAAACTTCGGGTCGGGACCCAAAATGGGTCATGATCCAGCTGGAGGTGAGTCTAGGCCTGACAGCCCACGGTGCCCTGGCTCTGTACCAACATTGCCACTTAATAATTATAGTGCTGCTAGCGATGGGTCAAATGCATTGTACAAAGCAAAGCAACAAAGTGTGCTGTAAGACTGTGTGTGTAATGTAAGACAAAGTTATTAGAAAACAGTTGATTAGCAATGATTTTTTAAATTTAAAATCCATCATAACTGTGGGCTTGTGTGTTTATCTGATACACTAAAAGAGAGTGAGCAAAGTCCCACCGCACCTTTGTATGTATATATACAGTATATTTTTGATCAACTATTTTAATTATGTACTACATAGGGCCACTGCAGTATGTATATTTATCATTGTACTCATATTTGGCTATTTAAAATCTGTTAATTTAGTTTTGATATCATTTATTTTTTTCTTTGCTGTAAAGAGTGACCGTGAGGATTGCTACACAATGCTGCTGTACTTGTGCAATAACAATAAAGGCCTTCTGATTCTGACTCATTGCTGAGCATTTGTTATTACTTAACACTCTGGGTGTAACCGCTACTCATCACCCAGCCTTCTCAAATACACTCTACACACACACATACACACAAACGACACTCTACACACACACATACACACAAACAACACTCTACACACACACACACACACACAAGCGACACTCTACACACACACATACACACAAACGACACTCTACACATTACATACACTACACACCCTACACAAATACTAGTTCAATATGTTATCAGCCTACAACAATGGAATAGGATTCTAATAATGATACAAAGGTTATCATTAATAATAATTGTGAACCTAATATTAACCCTTATAATAAGTATCCATATATAATATTTTATAATGATCACAAATATAATAATAATAATAATAATAATAATAGGTTGTTTTAAAAACAATGTTCCTGCACTAAAAGATATTCATGATCACAATAATAAAAGGAAATCATCCTAATAATATGATGAAATATTCAAATCTTAACCATTAAATTATTAACTTAAAAACGTTCACTGTAGACATTGAAAATAAATATGAAACTGAGTAGCATAGAGGTGTGAGGACAAAAAAATGTAAATTGCATAATTTATGAGAATATATGTATGAAAATATATGTATGAAAACAATGAAAACACTCATTGCATGTAGAAAATCTACAGCTCCATTAGTCTATTTATTATTTGATATATTATATATACATATATATATATATATATATATATACAGTATATATGTTTATTATAATATTATATTGTGTTTCTCACCTGTTGTCGCACTGGCTGAGCGTTTCAGAGACTGGCTGGGAAGAAACTTTAATATACACACTCTAACTCCGCCTTTATTTCCAAAACTAGATCCTCAGATGAATCCATAGGTTAATGAGGTAGGTCATGTTATTATGCTAGGACTTGTGAGGTGTGTGTGTGTGTGTGTGTGTGTGTGTGTGTGTGTGCGTGCGTGCGTGCGTGCGTGCGTGCGTGCGTGCGTGTGTGTGTGTGTGTGTATGTGAGCGTGTGTGTGTGCGTGTGTGTGTGCGTGTACTGTCAATTCAATTAAAGTTTTAATTGAGACTCAACTTAACTGCAAACAGTAGTGTTTTATCACAAAGAAACCCTCCAACTCTTTGAAGGTGTCTAGTTTGTGTAAATGGAAGGTACTACCAGGTTCTGGAGGTATAGAAGTGAATTTTTTGATCCATGTTTTGAATTACATAACGTCGATCAGCAAAACAAACCCACCTAGACTCCCCTTCTCCTTTCCTCCTTGTGATTATTGACTATCAGCCAGTTACTAAGGAACCTCAGGCTGACCCAACGTGTTGACAACCTGTATAGATATGTGATCTGCTGATCATATAACATCTGATCAGCTACACGCAATATCATTTGAAGATATTGATCACAATTAAATATTCATCAGATTCATTATTGACTTGATTGACAATAATTTGTTTCAGTGTTCAGTGAGTTTCAGGATTAAATATTATTTTAGAGGCCACCGGAACCTAGAGAGGATTAATATGGAGCATTTTTATGATATATTACTATATTATTGAGTGCCGTTTAGTAAGATTTTATTTAATAGAAACTTGATCTGTGTCTCTTTTTAAACTGATCATTTTCTCATACAAATAAACCAATATCACAAAATCAGGTTCAGAGTTGTAGTTCACTTTGTCCATGGTTAACATTAGCATATAGCTTGGGAGACTGTAGGCTAACATGAATGTATAGCTAGGAATTGCTTGGCTAACATTAGCATATTGCTAGAAAGCGCTAGGCTTACATTAGCATATATATATATGAATTGCTAGGCTACCATTTACATATAGCTAGGAATTGCTAGGCTAATATCACGATATTGCTAGGAAAAGCTAGGCTAACATTAGCATATAACTATGAATTGCTAGGCTAACATTAGCATATAGCGAGGAATCACTGGGCTAACATTAACATATAGCTAGGAATCACCAAGTTAACATTAGCATATAGCTAGCCATTGCTCAGCTGACATTAAAGTTTAGTGCAGCACAAATTCGGAACCCTATCTTGGATGGCAACAAAACACGACCCAGGTGGAGTACACTGTGGCGTTCTGTCCCTTCGAAAATAATTTTTTGAATAATTAATCAATTTTGATGAGGCAATCATTTTAGTAACAGTGACAAAACGGCATAGATAACAATGTTTGAAGATCATAGAAGACACACTGAGATGCTTAAAATAGGCAGTTTTGGGACCTAAAAAATGCGCACGGCCGTGATTTCAAAATCGCCAAAAATGTCTGTGATTCGGCTTTTGCTCCCTACAGTCCCATCACGTTGACATTTCTCCTTAAGTCCCGCCTTCTCGCATGCCACCATTGGTCTGTCATGTAGGATACAACTTAAGTCCTTCAGCCCCCCCAAAGAGACCAGATAAAGATAAAAAATAAATAATGCCGTTCTGTTTACATCTGTACGGCAGTCTCCTCACTGCCAAAGGTACAGACAAAAAGATCCAGAACAATAAAGATAAAACATTTAGCGATATTCTCCAAGGATAATTATTCATTATATATATTTATTTATCTGATCCGGTGGGGCCAGCCGATTAGTCTTCCGAGGGAAGCGTCCCAACATGTGCTTCTTCTTTAGTCAGCTTTTCTGCTCAGTGAATCTAGAATACCTTGTGATTCCTCGTGATGCAGAGAACACTGAAGACCTGCCTGACCAGGACGTCCACCACCATGACCCACATTGTTCCCCACGCTGGACCCAGAGGCTCTTACTTGACCTTGGGGTTGACCCTGAAGGGCGGGGCCCTGACTCTGCCGGCTCCCCCGGTCCGACAGGTGAGGTAGTGGATCCAGAATCTCCTGAACTTCTCGTCCCGGAAGCCGTAGATGACGGGGCTGAGGAAGCGGGGGATGATGTAGACGAGGAGGAAGAAGACGTAGCGGATCTCCAGGCCCAGATGGGGGAACAGAGAGATGAGGGACGCCTGCAGCGACGGGACCACGAACGCTAACAGGCAGAGCAGCAGCTAGCCGGACAGACAGCACATAGCAGCGGCCTGTTATGTTACGTGAGCCACACAGACAGCACATAGCAGCGGTCTGTTAATGCATTAACATTACACTGTACATTGTACACTGTACCTTATGCAAGTGACAAATTAACCCAATCCAAATCTGAATCTGTTACAGTATGTATAGTGTTTATAGTGTGTACAAGTGACATGAATTATGTGGTTGTTCATGTTCTGTGGTTCTCAGATCATGGTTCTGTGGTTCTGTTGTGGACACACACCTGCCCTCCGTGCAGCAGTACGGTGTTGCGAGCCCGCTGGACCGACGCCAGCGTGGTGGAGGCGGCCTGGGCGGCCATCATGATCTTGCAGTAGGTGTACAGCAGCGTCAGCGCCACGAAGGACATGTAGCTGCTGTCGAACACACAGTTCTTGTAGTAGATGGAGCGGTCCCTGAAGAGCAGCGAGTGGTCGCAGAACATGGACGAGTGGAAGAACTCGGGCGGCTCCTTGGCCAGGGTGATGAAGAGGTCGGTGAGCGGGGGGGCGGCCGCCAGGAGCAGGATGACGCCGATGAGGAGGAAGGTGCGCGGCACGGTGCACATGTGGCCATAGTGCAGCGGGTAGCAGATGGAGAGGTAGCGCTCCCCTGCCATGCCCGCCAGGATCAGAGGGGTGGAGCGAGTGGTCAGCACCGCCGTCATCACCTGCACACACAGGGGGAAGACATGAACCAGCATGGTACAGCAGGATGGCTTAGGAGGTAGAGCGGTCGCCTCACAACCGGAAGGTTGCTGGTTCGATCCCCCGGCTCCTGACGAGGTGTCCTTGAGCAAGACACCCTTACCCTAACTCGCTCTAGAGTGGTGGTGGGATTCAGTAACCCTCTGAAATTTAATACTGAAGAAATTTAAGAAAGAATTTCATAGCCGGCTCGACGATTGGGCCGGACCAGCTACTCCCAACGGCTAGCCGTTCATGGAGGATATATACGGTACTGTACTGTACAAACCCTTACTGATGTGAACCCAACCCTAGACCTAACTCAAAATACAATAAATAACTAACTACTAATAAATAACCCTGGACCTAACGCACCCTAAACAATCCTTACTAGGTTAGAGATGGCATGTTAGAGGTGGTTACAGTTAGATTACATTCAAATGAGTTCTCCTTGCACAGCACAAGTACAGTACAGCGAAAAGAAGTTGGCATCCAACCACATGTAGCTAGAGTAAAAATGTAACAGTAAAGTGCATGATAATATACAATGTACAGTGGTTAAATAGGATGTAAAAACTGTCCACTAGGTATAAAAACAGGTATAAAAACGGTCTACTAGGTTTAAAAAACTGGTGTGGAATACAGTATATTTATGTACAGAGATAGAGTGTCGTACACTATGGCAGCCAAACTGGCTGGGGATTTAGGTTTAGGTTATAGATGGTTAAGGAGAAAGATGGTTACGTTTAGGTTAGAGGTGGTTAAGGTAAGAGATGGTTAGGTTAGAGGTGGTTGAGTTTAGGTTAAAGGTGGTTAAGGTAAGAGATGGTTAGGTTTAGGTTAGAGGTGTTTAGGTTAGAGGTGGTTAAGGTTAGAGATGGTAGGTTTAGGTTAGAGGTGGTTAAGGTTAGAGATGGTAGGTTTAGGTTAGAGGTGGTTAAGGTTAGAGATGGTAGGTTTAGGTTAGAGATGGTTGAGTTTAGGTTAGAGGTGGTTAAGGTTAGAGATGGTTAGGTTTAGGTTAGAGATGGTTGAGTTTAGGTTAGAGGTGGTTAAGGTTAGAGATGGTAGGTTTAGGTTAGAGGTGGTTAAGGTTAGAGATGGTAGGTTTAGGTTAGAGATGGTTGAGTTTAGGTTAGAGGTGGTTAAGGTTCAGAGGTGGTCAGGGTTGTTGGCTACCAGGATGCAGCAGGCGGCGGCGTGGATCTGTCTGAAGACGTAGCTGACCACGTACAGTGCGGTCACCAGGCTGAGCTGCATGGCGTCGTTCACCACCATGTAGATAAACATGATGTAGCGTGGGTCCTCGTAGAACACACTGGGACACAA
>CM051002.1:16777474-16802401 GCA_027704905.1 Muraenolepis orangiensis
TGTCGCGCACACCGTAGATGATGGGGCTGAGGAAGCGCGGCAGGATGTAGACCACGAGGTAGTTGGTGAAGCGGATCTCCAGGATGCGGCCGGGGAAGAGGAGGTGGAGGACCACCTCCACGCTGGGCGAGATGTAGGACAGCATGCACATGGCCAGCTGCACGCCATGCAGCAGGATGGTGTTACGGGCCCGCTCGGCCGACGTCTTGTCGGTGGAGTGGGCCCGGGCGGCGAACACGATCCTGAGGTAGGTGTACACCAGCGTGAGGAACACGCAGGAGAAGTACAGCGCGTCACAGACCTGCCGCTTGAACGTCAGCACGGGGTCCCTGAAGACGTTCTGACGCAGGCAGAACACGGACCGGTGGAAGAAGCCCAGGGACTCGGTGGCCAGGGTGACGAAGAGGTCGGTGATGTCCGGCGCCACGGAGATCATCCAGATGGCGCCGATGAGGGCGTAGGTGCGCCGCGCTGTGCAGATCTCAGCGTGGCGCAGCGGGGCGCAGATGGCGATGTAGCGCTCCACCGCCATGCTGGCCAGGTTGACGGGCGTGTTGCGCGTGGTGAAGACAGCCAGCAGGATGAAGACGCAGCAGAAGGAAACGTTGATCCTGTAGTAGACGTAGCTGAGGATAAAGAGCAGGACGGTGACCGTCAGCTGAACCGCGTCGTTCATCACCATGTGGATGAAGAGGATGTAGCGGGGGTCCTCGTAGAACACCTGCAAACAGAGAGAGAGGAGAAACATCATGTGTCTGTATAGCCTCCTGGTCTAAACATTGCATATCTGTAGACTTTCTGGTACCCGGTGCCTGGTGTCTGAAGAAGGGTGTGTGTGTGTACCTTGTGTCTGAAGAAAAGTGTGTGTGTGTGTGTGTGTGTGTATGTGTGTGTGTGTGTGTGTCTACCTGGTGTCTGAAGAAAGTGGCCACCACACTGCCGTTGATGTAGCTCAGCAGCAGCCAAACGAAAACCACTATGAGGTTCTTTACCACAGCAGTGGTCAAGGTGTCTCTTACCAGCATCCACTGGGGAAGAGGGAGGGAGATCTTTTTACATTTTTGTTCACAATTAACCTACTATTTTAAAACATTTTATATTAATGAGTACTTCCAAGTTCCCACTGTAAATAATTTTTTTCATTCCTATTATATTCTTCACTTTTAACCTTTTGGGGGTTTTTTTTTCACATACAAAACGTGGAAATTACAATGTTTCCCATGCCACTAAATCTCTATGGATTTGATTCAAAGGGCTTTGATTGTTTGTGCCTCTGTCGTGAAGCGTTGAGGGTCTCAACACATGCTGTTTCGCTTATCAATGATTTCAATGATGTCATTTTACTTTTACGGACAGGACAGGTGGAAGTCAGACGGGCACAGTGAAGACAGGACATGACTGTGTATATATACATATATATATATATATATATATATATAAAATTATGCTCATATCCCACACATACTCTATAAGTAATTTTATACTAGTAGACGTTACTTTTAGTAACTGTAAACTCTATATTATATTACCATGCACTTTACTGCAACATTTGCACTCTGGTTAGATGCTAAATTATTTTCGCTGTACTGTACTTGTGCTGTACAATGACAATAATTTTAATGTAATCTAATCTAATTGAATTAGGTTGAAGAACAGTAGGAATATACACAAGCTGGTAGCTGAACTAAACCAATGATTATACATTATTATTCAACCTGGACAGTTTGGTCAAACCTGCAGAGAAGTAACGTTGTCTCCTGGACCCAGCGAAGAGTTCATCCTTCAAATACAGCACCTGGAAGAGAGAGAGAGAGATAGACGTCAAGGCACACGGCAAGAGACGGAGGGAGAGAGAGAGAGAGAGAGAGAGAGAGAGAGAGAGAGAGAGAGAGAGAGAGAGAGAGAGAGAGAGAGAGAGGAGAGACATCAAGAGAAAGATAGAAAGTGGAGAGACATTAAGGGAAAGAGAGAAAATACATTTTTTAATAGACATTCATTTTCTGCACCACCTTTTCTTTTGTTCACATTGTTTCTGATTCCTAGTTTTCTGGTGGGCCCCACATTTAGTTCTTTGTTCGAGTTTTAATGATGAGATTCTAATGTTCAATCTTACTTCTGTATTGGACACTACTCATTTCAAATGAATACACATATTTAGCTAATTAAAGACAAATCAAAAGATATCAATATAAAATAAATAAAAATAAAAATATTAATAAATCTAATAATATATACAAAAACATTACTATACACACTTTAAATCAAATAGTTGACCGCACAATGGTTAACACATTGATTTCCTTGTTTTTTGTCATTCCTGAAAAAATACATTTAAAAACAGGAGAATTAAGACAAATATGATATATATGATATGATAAAATATAAAAACAATTGCTGGATGTTGTTTTTAGATATACAACATTCTAATTTAGTTTGTAGTTTTGTCAGGTTTCAGTATTTATATTAAACTTGTATAAGATATTATTATATTATTTATATTATATTATTATTTCTGTAATAGGCTGTAATATTATTTATTCTTATTAGTAGCAGTAGTAGTAGTAATTGTTGACTTAAATTAAGAGGATACAATTAACTAACAACATATTTTGTTGAATTATTGAGCAAAAGTTATTGAGTAAATTATTGAGTAAATTTAAGCACAGTACACAGAGAAAGTTAACACACATTACCTCCACATCACCACAAGGTCCAACCCTCCCCCACTCACCTGTGGCCTTAGAAGACAGTCACCGAGCAGCTAGACGCCTTTTATATGCGTGTAACATAACAGAAATCAGTGTCCTGACGACACAGACGTAAGTCAATGTGTAAAGTTGTCACAGAGACACATTGATCTTCGGGTTAACGAGACTGACGCCTTACCACTGGGGACCCAGTGGCCTTTCAACGCTTTTTCCTACTTTCATTGTATTTCTTCATGTAGTTTAAGATTTGAAAGTGGTGTAGAACATTGAAAGTAAATGGTGTAGAACATTGATCCTGTAGGCAGGGAATATGTCTGATGAACATCTATATTTCAATGTATAAAATTGTCACACGGTGACAAAGCCAAATTTGTCCACAACCCGAAGTCAAATGAAAGAACACTACTTTGACACCGTCGCAGATCAGGTTAAAATGGAATGGATGGGGTTTGAATCCATGATCTTCAGTATGCGAGACCCATGCCTTACCACTTAGCGATCTCGACACACTTATTGAGTATGTCCATTTATAAATCATTAGTTGTCACAAAGTAATAAAGCCAATTGTGTCCAGATCCCAGTGTCAATTCAAGGAACTTAGTATAGAACACTTCTCCTTTCACCTTTCACTTTTTTTCATACTTTAATTTTATTTCTTCAAATAGGAAAGCCATATGATCATTCTAAGTATGTCAATGTGTTAAATCTTCACATAGCATAACATGTGGGCAATGTTCTCAACATCCCAGTGTAGACCACTTAATGTTCAAATAGACCTTTATTGGCATGGATGGGGTTTGAATCCATGATCTTTGGTTTACGAGACCAACGCCTTACCACTTGGCCACCACGCCACACATTCTAAATTCAACTCTATTTTTATAACATGCAGACAATTTTGCCAAAAATAAAGCAGACATGCTAGAATTATGATGACTACAACATTAAATGTTTACTTTTATATCTTTATGTAGGCAGAGTCAATATCTGTTTCAATGTGTAAAGTTGTCACATAGCATAACATGTAGGCATTTTCGTTCACATCCCAATGTCATGCCTTGGAGTATGGCGCGTATGGCGCCGTACGAGATGGCTGCCAGTTTTTTGTTATTTATTCTTTTTATCGCTATAACAATTTTAGTTCAGGAAGTTAGCAGCACGTTCACTTATAACTTTTGCACACTTCGGGAGATCAGATCGACAGTCGCTCGCCGCCTACCGGAGGTTTTTCATTCTTTCGACTCGGACATCCCGCCCAAAGTCACAGCTGGATTATCTCCGACCATCTTGGGCACGATTACACGCAAACGTCGCCGGAGGAAGCGAGGGAAGCGAGCCGGCGAGCTAGTCAGGCTGAGATGTCGATCCGATCGCCCCCCACTACCCACCATTCTACTGGCTAATGTACAGTCTCTGGACAATAAGTTAAGCGAGCTACAGGCTCGTATTCAATTCCACCGGGAAACTAAGGACAATTGTATCATCTGCCTTACGGAGACATGGATGTCGGAGGGGGTTACCGACGCAGCTATCGAGCCGACGGGATTTTCCGTCCACCGGGCGGACAGAACAAAGGCTCTCTCCGGTAAAGATCGCGGATGTCTCATGATAAATAGATCTTGGTGCAACCAAAGTCATGTACATCCCCTCAAGTCTTTCTGTTCCCCGGACCTGGAGTACCTGATGCTTATGTGCCGTCCACACTGGCTACCTCGGGAGTTTACAGCGGTAACCGTGACCGTTGTTTACATTCCCCCACAAGCCAACACGGACACAGCACTGAAGGAACTGTACGGGGCTATCAGCGAACAGGAAACGACACACCCCGAGGCTGCTCTCATCGTGGGGGGGGACTTCAACAAGGCGAACCTGAAGAAGGTTCTCCCGAAGTTCTACCAACACATAATGAGCAACACACGGGGCGAGCGGATCCTCGACCACTGCTACACCCCCTTACGTGATGGCTACAAGGCCCTCCTCCGCCCACCGTTCGGCAAATCAGACCACCGCTCTATCCAGCTGCTCCCCGCCTATAGGCAGAGACTGAAGCAGCAACCGATCGCTGTGAGGGAGGTCCAATGCTGGTCGGATCAATTGGACTCTATGCTGCAGGATTGTTTTGATCGCGCTGACTGGCACATGTTCCGCGTTGCCTCGGACAATAACATCAACGAGTACGCGTCGTCGGTCACCAGGTTCATCAAGAAGTGCATAGATGACGTTGTTCCGACCAAGTGGGTTCGGATATATCCCAACCAGAAACCGTGGATTAACGGCGATGTTCGCGCTGCCCTACACGCGCGTAACGCCGCCTTTGGCTCCGAGAATACGGAGGGAGTATAAGGACAGAGTGGAAGATAAATTCAAGAGCCACGATGCGAGGGGTATGTGGCAGGGGCTGCAGACGATAACGAACTTCAGAGGGGGAACCAGTTGTGTAGAGAACTCCTCTACCTCCCTCCCAGGAGAGCTAAATACTTTTTTTACTCGGTTCGACGTAAACGGCAGCCCACCGAAGCCAGCGCCGCCTGAGGAGACCAGCTTGCTGAGCATCTCGGAGGCAGATGTGCGCCGCACCTTCAAGCGGCTGAACATCCGTAAGGCGGCAGGCCCCGACGACATCCCGGGCCGCGTCCTCAGAGCATGCGCAGACCAGTTGGCAGGAGTCTTTGCAGACATCTTCAACCTCTCCCTGTCCCAGGCTGTTGTCCCCACGGTCTTCAAGATGTCCACCATCGTGCCTGTCCCTAAACAACCCAAGGTAACATGCCTGAATGACTATAGACCTGTAGCCCTCACCTCGATTGTCAGCAAATGCTTCGAGAGGTTGGTCAAGGACATTATTTGCTGTGTTACCTGCCACGCTGGACCCATGGCAATTTGCATATCGTCAAAATAGATCCACGGACGACGCAATTGCCATGGCCCTCCACACTGCCCTCTCCCACCTGGAGGGAAAGAACTGTTATGTGCGAATGCTGTTTGTGGACTACAGCTCAGCATTCAACACAATAGTTCCTGCCAAGCTCGACACCAAGCTTAGAGGTCTAGGCGTGCCCCCATCCACGTGCAGCTGGATACTGGACCTCCTGTCAGATCGCCGCCAGGTGGTGAGGATGGGCAGCACCACATCAGAGCCACTGACCCTCAACACGGGAGCCCCCCAGGGATGCGTGCTGAGCCCTCTCCTCTACTCCCTCTACACCCACGACTGCATGGCTATGCACAGCTCCAACGTCATCGTCAAGTTTGCTGACGACACGACAGTGATGGGCCTGATCGCCGACGACGACGAGACAGCCTACAGGGAGGAGGTCGGATCGCTGGAGCAGTGGTGTCAGGAGAACAGCCTCGCCCTCAATGTCAAGAACAAGAACTTGTGGACTTCAGGAAGCAGAGGGGAGAGCACAGCCCTATCTCCATCGGCGGTGTTGCAGTAGAGAGGGTCAGCAGCTTCATGTTCCTCGGTGTGCACATCTCCGAGGACCTCACATGGTCCACACACACCACACACATGGTGAAAAGGGCCCAACAACGCCTGTATTTCCTCAGGCGTCTGAAGAAATTCAGCATGGCCCCCGCATCCTGAGAACATTCTATAACGGCACCATCGAGAGTGTTCTTACAGGGTGTATCACCGCCTGGTATGGGAACCGCACTGCACTCGAGCGCAGAGCGCTTCAAAGGGTGGTGCGGACGGCCCAGTATATCGTTGGAGGTGAGCTCCCCTCCCTCCTGGTTATATACAATCAGCGGTGTGTGGCCAAGGCCAAAAAAATCATAAAATACATTGCCCACCCCAGCCACGAACTGTACTCACTGTTACCGTCAGGCAGGCGATACCGCAGTATCAAGTGCTGTACAAATAGGCTTAGAGATAGCTTCCACAGTCAGGCCATCAGGCTGCTGAACAAGGGCGTATAGCATATAACAATGTATATTTTATTACATTGATTTATATATACATATTGCTCTTTTCTGTGCCGATATTTAGCATTTTATAAATTGCATTTTTACTTTTATTTTTATTTTTATTTTTTTACTTTATTCTATTTTATTCTATTTTATTCTATTTTTATCTATTTTTATCTTATTTTAATAACTGCTGTCTGTCGTCGGTATTGCACATAAGATTTTCACATCACTGCTTTATACTAAACTGTGAAGTGACAATAAACTTGACTTGACTTGACTTGACTCAACTTAATGAATATTGTGTAGGCCACTTTGCATTTCATGTTAAAATAAACTTTTGTAGGCATGAATGGGGTTTGAACCTATGACCTATGATGGTCTGTTGACGAGAAAGACGCCTTACCACTTGGCCACCATGCCTCGCACTTGCCTCTGCCTTATTTGCCTTTCAACTTTTTTACATAATTTCATTGGATTTTTTGATGAAGTCAAACAATATAATCATTCTACATATGTCAATTCATAATGTTATTCCCATAGCCTAATTTCATCTCCCAAAAATGTTACTTTCATTGAATTTCTTGATGTAGGCAGTCTATTTCATGTACTGTATAAAGTTGTAAAGTAACACCTTCTCCGTCTCTCCGCCTATGCGATGGATCTCGTTCTCGGCCTTGCTTTGTTTGACATCACAAAAACTGGTCCAGTCCCTAGTCAGCGGGAACACATCTCTGGTTCGATCGCAGAGTCCCTCCACCGGTGGAGCATTGGCATGCAGTCCAGGTCCAGTGCTATATCCCTGGGGACATTAAGAGGAACGATCCCTACACTCTCTCCCTCGCTATAATTTTTGTTTCTATCCTGGCCCTCAGCCATGCATGCTTAACCTGTAATAGAGTAATTGCTTGCAGAATCCCAGGTTAGGTATCCCGGATGAAAATGAAATTGTCGTGGCAATTTCCTATGAGATATTGCATCTAGGACAGACTACTACTAGACTACTAATACTTCTAAATGCAATACACACAATAGAATATAACAGTATATTTAATGTCTGCATACCCCAGTCTCCTCTCTAGTAGAGTGGACCCCGGACATAGTGTTACAGGGTCTTTTAACACAGTTTCACCCACTTACATGAATGATATGTCATTTCTCAAAGACTCAACGACTAGTACTTTTATTAGTGGGACAAAACAGCTCCGGAAACTGAGACTGAGTAACAGGCTCCCATAACAATAACAGTGAAAGTTGTACAAAAAGGATAAAACAAAGGTATATAGGGATTTTCCATTACAAATACTCCAAAGGCACGAGACTAACTGGATGTTTAGTTGTTATTTAGAAGCCGGCTGTGTGATTGTCACAACGTTTTGTGTGTTTGTGCTGACTTTACACATCAGGTATCTCCTGAGATACCTCCGGAACATGTGATCTCTGACTCCATAAACTATGGGGCTTAGAAAGCGTGGCATAATCTGAATGAAGATGAAGGAGCTGAAGACAATCGCAGTTTTTTTTAACGGGAAAAGGTAGAGCAGGGCCGACTCGAACATTGCCCGTATGTAGTTCATCATGCACAGCAGGAGCTGGAACCCATGTAGCAGAAGGGTGTTTCTCGCCTTCTTCACGTCTGCGTTGGCCGCCTTGGCCGCAAACAGAACATTGAAGTAGGTGTACAACAAGGTGAGCCAGACCACAACCAGACAGATGATGTGGGAGGTGTTCCTCTTCTCGTTGCTGCTCCGGAAGACCATGTCCCGGGTGCAGAACATCCTGGAATGGAAGAAGTCTGGCGGCTCCACTATCACGAGGAGGATGATGTCGGGTAGGATGGAGATGGCGCTCGCCCCCCAAATCAGAGCAATCAGGATGTAGGTTCTCTTTAGGGTGCAGATCTGTACGTAGCGCAGCGGGAAACACACAGCGATGTAGCACTCGATCGCCATGCCAGCCAGGTTGAGTGGGGTGTTGAGGGTGCAAAGAATGGAGATGACCAGCAGGATGCAGCAGAATGAGATGTTGATGGTGTAGAAGATGTAGCTGATGACATGCAGAAGCCCGCCAAGCGACAGCTGGATCATGTCGTTGACAACCAGGTGGATGAATAGGATATATCGGGGGTTCAACTTGAAGATCTGCAGGAGACACAGGTAGTAGCGTGGTCAGAGTGTTAGCAATTCAGTAAATAAATCCTCAATATAAAGCCTATTTTTGTATACTCCTGTGTTAAATCAATACTCGACGAATAAAAAATGCTAGTATGAATATTTTATCATTTCATTCAAAGACTTTAGTGCAAAATGAAAATAACATTTTCAAGCGAAACGAGAATAAAGTCTAGCCTCCAATATGAAAACTAAAATAAAATCTTAAAGTTAATCATAAAACAGTTTCATGTATAGCAGCTATTAGGGCAGGGCAATATGGGCAAAATCAAGTATTGATATTTTTGACCAAATCGATATTGATACTGCCACAATAATAATAATGTAGGAATAAATATTGGTGCTTTCGCAAAATATTTAAATAATGAAATTACCATTACCATTACCATTACACCTTATCACTGATAGACACATACACGCAGAATATGATTATTGTTTTCAATCACTCACAATTGTGGTAAAAGTTAAAAAGTTAATGGTAACAGGGTTACATACCTTGCATTTAAAATAAATGGGTTTCATTGCATTGCTTATGTTTATAAATGTCTTCCTCACCTTATAGTATATCATTCCATACCCCCATACTATATATACATATATATTTTTGAACAATTCAAAACATATTGTTCTTTTTTGTTCATTTTTATTGTATTAATATAGTTTTTTTATAGTATTGTTTTAAAAATTCATACTGCGGGAGGGAATGGGGAGTAAGCATTACATTGTACTTGTTGCAAATGGCCAATAAAGCATCTTGTATCTTGTATCTTGTAGACCTTACCTGCCCCTTAATGACCTGTAGCTTTATTCAGTGTCAAACCCCTACTTTGACCACTGTCTTAGGGTTATGGTGGTGTGTGTGTGTGTGTGTGTGTGTGTGTGTGTGTGTGTGTGTGTGTGTGTGTGTGTGGACCAGTGTACCTCATGTTTGGCAAAGGTGTGAACCAGGGTGCTGTTGATGTAGTTGATGGTGATGCAGAGCGCTACGACGATGACATTCTTGACAACGGCTGTAGTGAGCATATCCCTACCGAGGACAGCTGAGGAGGAGTTTGCCACTGCCAGGGTCTCATTCAGCGCTCTGAGGTCTGATGCCCGAAGCCTGGAGGAAGAAATTAAGCAGCAACATTTGCTCATATGTTAATATTACATTGAAATTTTAGCCTTTTGGTCATTTGTAAATAAATGAAAAAAGTTGACATAATACTAGTGTTAAGATAATGTGAGAGTAATTCAAATACATTTCAGAGGAGTAAATGTAGTAAATATCTAGTAAATAACCATACATGTTCATCTCTGTATTGTATAGCTGTTGCTAATACTGCTAAAGTAGTCCTGCTTAACTAAGCGTATCATATAATCCATATGATTAAACAATGGAACATAACGTCATGTTGAAAGTCAAAGAAGTGCAGAAGAATAACATGGTTTATATAGACCCTGTTAGAGTCTAGGGGTTTGTCTAGGGGTGTGTGTGTGTGTGTGTGTGTGTGTGTGTGTGTGTGTGTGTGTGTGTGTGTGTGTGTGTGTGTGTGTGTGTGTGTGTGTGTGTGTGTGTGTGTGTGTGTGTGTGTGTGTGTGTGTGTGTGTGTGTGTGTGTGTGTGTGTGATTATATGTGTCTGTGGGTGTGATTTTCATCATATGAAATCCTATTTCATCATATTTCATTTTTATAATATGTAGACCATTTTCCCAATGCAATGTGAATGCACATGCTGCAGAAAGAAGACCAGAAGAACCTGTCTACAATGCTTTGATTACATTTATGTAGTCAGGCAATTCGACCAATCTTTTTATTTAAATGTGTAAAGTTGTCACAAAGCCATAAAGCTACATTTTGTCCACATCCCAGTGTCACCAGAAAGAGCCAGACCACTTCAAACAGACGGGATTTGACATTTTATTTTATACTTTCATTGTATTTCTTCATGTGGGTAAACAATAAACAATGTTCATTCTAAGTATGTCAACGTACAAAGTGCCACATCCCTGTGCAATGTATTTCCATAATATGTACACTGTAATACCCTCGAAGCACAGGCACAAGTGGCTTTCTCATAACGGGTTTAATCCTCTTCGAATCCACCATTAAAACTACACATAAACAAACAGTATAAATGACTAACATAGTATCATGTTAGACACACAATAACATTCACAGCATGTTGAGATGACTTTAGCAAAGTAATAAACGTAAAATAAATACAAACACAACAACATACCTCGTTGGCTGCATGCTCTGAAAACAGAGGGAAGTATTCTTCAGTCCTTACAACTTTATAAGAATACACTTCAACTAACGGAGCTGTGAAGGTATCCGTGCGTCTTACTCTCAGTTTCTGGTCTCTCTCTCTCTCTCTAACTCAGGCGAGAACAGCATAACGAGACGTGAGCTTGGACTTAAAAATAAAAGACTAAATATTGCATGCATGAAATATTACAACAAATAATAATTATTAAACTTAGAAAATACATATTACAGTTAAATTATGAACATGTAAAAGCTTACATACAAAATTTGGCCAACATTCCAGTGCGATGTGAAAGCACATGGTGCAGAAAGAAAACCAGAAGAACCTGTCTAAATGTTTTCTTACTTTGATTACATTTATGTTGAACCTGTCTAAATGTTTTCTTACTTTGATTACATTTATGTTGTCAGGGAATATGACCGATCTCTTTATTTCAATGTGTAAGGTTGTCACAAAGCAAAATTGTCAACATCCCAGTGCCACCTGAAAGAACATTGCGTAGATCACTTCCCAGTTCAAACAGACATTTATAGGAATGGATGGGGTTTGAACCCATGATCGTTGGTTTTATAAGACCCTACGCCTTACCACTTACCACAATTTTGTTATTCATACTTTCATTGCATTTCTTCATGTGTGTAAACAATATCATCATTCTAAGTATGTCAATGTATAAGTTAATATATATGTATATGTTAAGTTTTTTCATAACATGTAGGCAATTTTGCCAACTTCCCAGTGCAATGTGAAAGCACATGGTAAAGAACAATGACAACAACTTGTTAAAATGTTTTCTTACTTTCATTACAATAACGTAGGCAGACAATATGACCAATATCTGCAAATGTTCATTCACTTATTTTCCTACTTTCATTGCCTCCCAGACAGGAGAGGACATGAAGGAATTGAGGAGTGGCGGGATCAGTCTGTGCAGGATGCAGCAGAGTGTAGGGCTTCAGTTCATCATCACCAGTCCAGTGAGTCCAGGGGATTGCCAATGCGGAAGGTCAGTGCAGCTGGCACACTGCACCAGCACGTCCGCTGGATCAGTGTGCCTCGAGATCGTGCATGGTTTTTGAAGGGAGTGCTGGCAGTTTTACATGTGTTGTTGATGAACATGAACATGATGTTGTTGATGGCACCCTGTGCCAACACCGCTCCAACCGAGTCCTTAGAAGTGTCAGTGTAGATCTTGAACGCAGGTGTGAAGTTTGGCAATGGATCTGATTGTACTTTTACCTTATTGTACTTTTACCTGAACTCACTGTACTTTTAGAGTGTTTTAGTGTGTTGCAAGTAAGTTGTGCTTCACTCATTGGTCTATTAGTTAGTCAAGTGGTCAGGTAGTGCTGAGTGCTAAGTGTTGTGGCCAATTGAAGGTGGTTTCACCCAATCTAGGTCAACTGCCTTGTTAGTCGTGTGGGAGGGGCCTGCACAAATCAAGGTTTGCTTTATGTGCATAAATAGTCAGTTGTCTCAGCTTCCTTCAGTGTTTGTTTCAACTACTGAAGGGACTGAACTTCTTGACCCATCTGGAATAGTTTGAGTATATTTGTGTTGCTAATCAGGTTGATACTAACTGTAACTAGAGTTTTGCAAGTAAGTTGTACTTTAATCATTAGTCAAGTGTAGTCTGAGTATATTTAGTTGCATACCAGGTTAATACCAACTGTAACTCGAGTTTGTCAGGTTTATCAGGTGATACTATCTGTAACTCGAGTTTGTCAGGTTGATACTAAGTATAACTAGAGTGTTGCAAGTAAATTGTTCTTCACTCATTGGTCAATTGTTAGTCAAGTGGTCAGGTAGTGCTTAAGTGTTGTGGCCCATTGAAGGTGGTTTCACCCAATCTAGGTCAACTGCCTTGTTAATCGTGTGGGAGGGGCCTGCACTCCGAGCAGACTGCCGCTTCCTGAAAGCGGCAGTCAGACAAAGGCAAGGCAGAATAAGACTACAGTCGACTTTTTCAAGTTCGACTTGAAGGCAAGGCAGAATAAGGCTACAGTCGACTTTTTCAAGTTCGACTTGAAGGCAAGGCAGAATAAGGCTACAGTCGACTTTTTCAAGTTCGAAGGCAAGGCAGAATAAGGCTACAGTCAACTTTTTCAAGTTCGACTTGAAGGCAAGGCAGAATAAGGCTACAGTCGACTTTTTCAAGTTCGAAGGCAAGGCAGAATAAGGCTACAGTCCACTTTTTCAAGTTCGACTTGAAGGCAAGGCAGAATAAGGCTACAGTCGTCTTTTTCATGTTCGACTTGAAGGCAAGGCAGAATAAGGCTACAGTCGACTTTTTCAAGTTCGACTTGAAGGCAAGGCAGAATAAGGCTACAGTCGACTTTTTCAAGTTCGACTTGAAGGCAAGGCAGAATAAGGCTACAGTCGACTTTTTCAAGTTCGACTTGAAGGCAAGGCAGAATAAGGCTACAGTCGACTTTTTCAAGTTCGACTTCTTCTCAGGTCGGCATCTTATTGTACTGTAATCTACCATGTGTGGCATTGCGGTACACACTTATTTTCGGAGGTCACACAGACGCTGGGTCACATCCAGGCGCCGCCGTGATCCCCCAAACCTCATTTACCCTACTCTGTCTACCCATGTCGAGCTAGTGGTAACTGGGGGGCTTTGGAATTGCCAGTCGACAGTGCAGAAAACTGAGTTAATCTCAGGCTATGCATCCTTGCTTGCCCTGAACTTCTTTGCTCTTACTGAGACTTGGATCAGCCCTGAAAACACTGCCTCGCCTGCTGCTTTATCAGATGTGTATTCTTTTTCTCACACCCCAGTCGCAAGACGAGGCGGTGGTACTGGTCTGTTGATTTTGCGTGACTGGAAATACTCCCCGTTTCCATTCCACAGTTCTCCCCCTCTTCATTTGAATTTCATGCTGTAACTGTTTGTTTTCCATTTAAGCTCATTATTGCAGTTGTTTATCGTCCACCCGGCCCAGCTGGTGACTTCTTGGAGGAGCTTGACATGCTGATCTCCCACTTCCCTGATGATGGTTCTGGCCTCATCCTTCTTGGCGACTTCAACATCTTGACTGAGAAGTTGGACCCTCTTCTCTCCTTCCTCGCCTCCTTCGACCTTTCCCACCGCCCCTCTCCTCCGACCCACATGGCCGGCAACCAGCTGGACCTCATATTCACCAGACACTGCGATACAGGAAACCTTTCAGTTACTCCATCTGTCCGATCACTTCTTCATGTCCTTCTCCCTCTTCCTCCCTTCCCCCCCCTCCCACTCTCCCCCTACCAAGATGGTGACGTCCCGTCGCAATCTCCGAACACTCACCCCTGCCGATCTCTCCTCTTCTGTTCTCTCTGCCCTCCCTCCTCCTGATTTGTTCTCTGTTCTACCCCCTGATATTGCCACTGCCCTTCTTCTCTCTACCCTGTCCTCCTCTCTGGACACTCTCTGTCCCCTCACCTCCAGGTCTGAACGTCTAACTCCACCTGCCCTCTGGTTGTCGGACTCAGTGCGTACGCAGAGGCGGAGCCTCAGAAAGGCGGAGCGCAGGTGGAAGAAAGGAAAAACCCCAGAGGACCTTCTCCATCTTCAAGGGCTCCTGTCAAACTTCTCCTTGGTGCTTACATCCGCCAAAGCTGCATTTTACTGTTCCAAAATTCAAAGCGCAGCATCTAACCCTAAAAAACTGTTTGATACTGTTTCCTTCCTCCTCCATCCCCCTCCCCCTCCCCTCCAGCTCCTCCCTTCTCCCGGATAATTTCACCAACTTCTTTGACAAGAAGGTCAACGATATCCGATCCTCCTTTCCTGACCCCCCGGCTGATGCTCGCATCAACCACCCATGTCTTCCCCCCACCCTCCCACATCCCTCCCTTACCCATTTCCCTCCCCTCTCCACAGATGATGTTCTTCACCTCATCACATCCAGCTGCTCCACCACATGCTCACTGGATCCAGTTCCCTCCCCTCTGCTTCAGTCCACTGCACCTGAACTCCTGCCCTTCCTGACACACATCATCAACGCATCTCTGACGTCTGGATGCTTTCCCGCTGCTTTCAAGACTGCCAGAGTCACCCCCCTCCTGAAGAAACCAACACTCAAGAACTACAGACCGGTATCCCTTTTGCCCTTCTTATCCAAAACTCTTGAACGTTAATTAGTTCTTGTATCTCCACCAGAACTGCCTCTTGGACCCCCACCAATCTGGTTTTAAGGCAGGTCACTCGACAGAAACTGCCCTTCTGGCAGTAACTGAGTCGCTCCATGTTGCTAGAGCAAATTCGCTCTCCTCGGTCCTGATACTCCTGGATCTGTCTGCAGCATTCGACACTGTGAACCACCAGATTCTCCTCTCCACCCTTGAGGGGATGGGTGTCTTGGACTCTGCTCTCGCCTTGTTTGCATCCTACCTGATGGGTCGCTCCTACCAGGTGGCACTGGGAGGGTTTGTGTCGGAACCACGCCGACTGACTACTGGGGTTCCACAAGGATCGGTCCTGGGTCCTCTTCTCTTCTCCCACTACACAACGTATCCTACCACTGCTATGCTGACGACACCCAACTGGGCTTCCACGCAAGTGGAAACACGCATTGCCGCATGCTTAGCAGACATCTCAAATTGGATGTTGATGCACCAGCTAAAGCTCAACCTGGACAAGACTGAGCTAGTGTTCTTCCCGGCAAAGGGCCGTCTGCTTGCCCCCTCACTTAAGGGCCTGTGTGGCCGATCTACGCGGTCACGGCTCTTCTCTGTCCTGGCCCCAATTTGGTGGAACAAACTCCCCACGGAGGTCACGACTGCAGAGTCACTCCCCATCTTCCGCCGCAGGCTGAAAACCCATCTCTTCAGGACGCACTTCCCGGATCCTTCCTCGTAGCGTCAATTAATTCAGTCAAAAGTAGATTACATATTATAGATAGGTATATATTGTTCTAGATATTGTTGCATATTGTTTGCCAACTTATTGTACTTTTTCCCTTAAACTTTTGCCTGAATTATTGTACTTCTACCTGAGCACTGGTTCAGTTATTGGAGACTTGACTTCTTGTGACGAGTTGTTCTCGTACCTTCCTTTGTTGAAATACAGTACTGTAAGTTGCTTTGGATAAAAGCGTCTGCTAAATGACTGTAACGTAATGTAATGTACTTTTACCGTAGCATTGGCTCAGTTCTTGGAGACTTTTTAGGAATTAATTGCACTTTTGACTTCTGGTGACGAGTTGTTCTCTTACCTACCTTTGTTGAAACACACTATTGTAAGTCGCTTTGGATTAAAGCTTCTGCTTAATGACTGTAATGTAATGTAATGGATCATCCGGTGAGGAAATGAGCACCTGCTGAAGGTAAGTGAAAGCTCTTCCCTCTGCTGTGCTGTGATAAGTGACTGGTCCAGGGTGACAGGAACGGCAGCAATGTGGCTGTATCCACACTAGTGGTACATGGGGGGGGATATAGCCCAGGTACAACCCTCCTTTGAGCTCGAGTGCCTTCCCAGTGGGACTGAGGATAACGTGACACCATTTTTCACACATTTCACCGTGTGAGCGATACAGAAGCATATACAATCAAATCACAGTGAGCACCTGCTGAAGGTAAGTGAAAGCTCTTCCCTCTGCTGTGCTGTGATAAGTGACTGGTCCAGGGTGACAGGAACGGCAGCAATGTGGCTGTATCCACACTAGTGGTACATGGGGGGGGGATATAGCCCAGGTACAACCCTCCTTTGAGCTCGAGTGCCTTCCCAGTGGGACTGAGGATAACGTGACACCATTTTTCACACATTTCACCGTGTGAGCGATACAGAAGCATATACAATCAAATCACAGTAAACTACAATTGTAAGTGTTTACTTTCTTTATTGCATAATTTTTTAATTTTAACTACTTATTTTATCCCGAGGGAAATTAGTTCTCTGCACCCATCCTAGTGTTAGGAGCAGTGGGCAGCCATTAGTACAGCGCCCGTGGAGCAGTGTAGGGGGTGCCTTGCTCAAGGGCACTTAGGCAGTAACCTGGTGTTTCCGGGTCGTGAACCTGCGACCTTGCGGCTCCCAAGCCAAGTCCTTATCCACTGAGCTATTGCCCCCCCTAATGGTTTGTACAAGGGACTAACATTGAGTTATTTTGAGAGAGGGATTAACAGAATAATGCCAAATGTGGCTTCATACGCAATACGTCATACGTGTTCTAAACATCTGCAAAACAGTGAAAATGAATCGTTTAACCTTTTTGCAGATAATAACAATGTAATTCAGTTATTATTATTATAAAGAAGTGATGGTGTAATAGTCCCAGAGTTGACCCATGCAGAAAATTGTATCAGACAACAGCTATGAGTATGTGTCAGTTCTAAATTAAAAAAATTACAGTAGGGTTAATATGTTCAGGTGTTCAAAAGCTCAGTACAAGGCTCAGTCATAAGGAGGTCTTCAGAGTAATTTGAGGGTCAGTAATGTTCTTCTTTCTACACAACAGGTGGCTTTTCAGGTACTTCCGGAAGGTCTTGTCTCGCAGCCCATAGACAATGGGATTGATGAGACGAGGCAAGATCTGGATGAAGATAGACACAGTGAAGCGAATGGCGAGCACCCCAGAAGGGAGGAGTTTGGTGATACCATTTATGATCAGGTTGGAGACGTAGGTGAGCATGCAGAGGGACAGCTGGAAGCCGTGGAGGAGCACCGTGTTCCTGGCCTTCTTGGCATCCGCCGAAGCAGCTCTGGCAGCGAACAGGATGTTGAAGTAGGTGAAGAAGACGATGACCCAGACAATGACCAGGAAGATGATGTTGTAAACGTGCCGCTTGTCTTTGAGGAAGGGGTTTCTGAACACACTGTCTGCAAGACAGAAGACCCTGGAATGGAAAAAACCTAGGGGCTCCGTCCCAAGGGTCACAAAGAGATCTGGTATGACGGAGAGCCCGCTCATCACCCAGATCAAGCCAATCACCAGGTAGCTCTTCTTCACAGTGCAGATCTGGGCGTGGCGGAGTGGAAAGCAGATGGCGATGTAGCAGTCTACTGCCATTACCGCCACTGTGAGGGGTGTGTTTAGGTTGGCCAGGATGGCAATGATGATCAGCAGGATACAGAAAGACACGTTGAGGGTAAACAGTATGTAGCTGAGGACCTGAATGAGGCCGAACAGGGTGAGAAGGATCATGTCGTTGATGACCAGGTGGATGAAAATTATGTAACGGGGGTTCATGTAGAAGATCTGGACAGAAAGATCATAGGTTAAAACTCAGAAGGTTGAAAAGTAAAGTCATTCAGTAATTCTACATAGAACCATATAAGATTAAAAAAAACATTTATTCATAGAACGCATTTCTGCGGGCAGTGCTACCGCATGGATCTTCGTGGGAATAATAAACACAACAACAAAACATACATAAGTGCCGCTCCTTTTACACCAAATTAGAGGCTTACTTGTCATTGTAAGCCATTTCAAAATCGATCCACTGGTGATATCAAAAGTGGGAGTGTCCACATGTACAACAGATAAACCAACTCTCCGGTCCCCTTCCAGGTGGACTGTACCAACCGGTGGGCTGGAGTGAGTCCATCCATCACACGCCTGGGGGCACACTCACACTCGAGATGTCAGCGGATAGTCTTCGAAATGGCTTGCAATCCACCCTCACACTTACACCACTCAAAATCGACACACTGTTGAAACAACACCAAACGTAGAACAGTAATTGAATGTCATCCTTATGCCGTCCGTATGAAAGACAGCTATACATACACTTACATAACCACAAATAAGATGAATAATAATAAAAGTAAGAGGAAGGTATGAGGCTGACCTGATGCCTGGTGAAGGTGAGGACCAGGGTACCGTTGATGTAGTTGATGCAGATGCAGAGCAACACCGTGATGACATTCTTGATCACCGCGGCGGTCAGGGCGTCTCTGGCCTGGGTGGTTGGACCTGTGGCGTTCCTCTCACTCCTTAGCATGTCCATGTGTCCCACGACAGTCCCACTCTCTGCCACAAAAAAACAGCAGAAGAAGAATAGTGTGGTTGTTGAGCAGGTCAACGCCAGGTCAATAGCCTTAAAATAGCAGTAAAAAACAGCCACAATAAATGTAACATTCATAACAAATTTGAGATTTTTTTTCAGCAGCAGAAGTGCGCATGTAGTTGCAACTTTGACGACTAACAACACACTATATAGACTATTAGATTAGATTAGATTCAAATGTATTGTCATTGCACAGCACAAGTACAGTACAGCGAAAATAAAACATTTACATTTCAAATTTACAGTTAAAATGTACAGGTTAAAAGACAGTCTAGGTATTAAATGGGATATGAGCAGCATAATAATAGGTATATATATACAGGTAAGTGGGTATTTAACAGTATGCCGACTATGGACTATCTCTACTTCTGGCTCAGGACTCGCCAAATATTTTTACATTATTGTTGTTACCGTGCATAGTATAGTATTGTATAGTATATTGCATAGTTTAGTATAGTATAGAAGTAGTTTTGTTGTTGAAATTCATACTGTGAGAGGGAATAACAAGGTCAGCATTCTATTTTACTTAAACTTAAACGTTACACATGGAAAATAAAAAACATCTTGAATCTTGAAAAAGTGAGACAATTAACATTTATCTATGAATATTTGAACAATACAAGATTCAAGATTCAAGATGTTTTTATTGCCATTTGCAACAACTACAACGGAATGCTTAAGTACTCCCCATTCCCACTCGCAGTATGAATTTCATACAACAACACTACACTAAACTATACAATATTATACTATACTAAGCAATACTATACTGGTATAAACAACACTATATACTACCCATGATATGCTTTACTATATACTATCAACAACACAATATACTAAACTATGTACTTTACTATACACTATAACAACACTATACTAAAACAATACAGTACACAATAAAAAGAACAATAAAGTGACATATGATATATACATATGTATATTTATATACACATATGTATGATATATACATGATGGTGAAATACAGTATTCCCCAATACAGCACCATCAGATATCTAGAGCTCACTATGTTCATAACCACTGAACTACTGCTGATTTAACCCCATCACACTATGCACAAAAGAAACGGAACTACCTGCTCCACAAATTATTGTCGTAGAGTGTATGTGAGCCAGTGACATCTAGACCAGGAAGTAACATCTGGCAGCCAGCACTCAGACAAGAGTTTAAGTAAGTTGGTTCAGGAAAGGGAGGCATGCCCTTCTGATGTGCACCTGGGACCTGTTTTACTATGCGTACAGACTACTTTGTGTGTGTGTGTGTGTGTGTGTGTGTGTGTGTGTGTGTGTGTGTGTGTGTGTGTGTGTGTGTGTGTGTGTGTGTGTGTGTGTGTGTGTGTGTGTGTGTGTGTGTGTGTGTGTGTGTGTGTCAGTGACAAGCAGTGCCTTATGACTCCATGCATGGTGATGATCATTCAAAAGAGTATGCACCTGTAACCCAGGTTATCTGACTTTACGGAGGTTCCCTGAATGCCTCACTGACTTTAGATTAGATTAGATAAAAATGTATTGTCATTGTACAGCACAAGTACAGTACAGCAAAAATAATTTTGCATCTAACCAGAGTGCAAATGCTGCAGTAAAGTGCATGGTGATATAATATAATTTACAGTTTAAAAGACAGTCTTGGTATAAATTTGATATGAGCATATTAATAGGTATATGTATATACAGGTAAGTGAGAATTTAACAGGTAGTGATCAATGGTATGCTATTATTGAAAGCAGGATACAAAAATATAGATGTAAATGTATATACAAGTGAGCATATATAAATGTATGGCAAATATAAATGTACATACAGGAGTAGGAGCAGTTCTGTCACGGTTACGGTGGTTGACAGGGGGGCGTGGCCAAGGCGCGGGCTTCGGCGGCGCACACATACACCCGCCGGCAATAGGCCCGGCACTATTGCGGCACTTCCTGCTTCCGGAATGTTAAAAATCGCAGAGAAGTGTACTCTTACTTCCGGTAGTTACCCCAGATACGTGACAAACTATGGCCGCCTCCTCTCGTTGCTCCTCTCGTCCAACACGATAGTTCCTGCCAAGCTCGACACCAAGCTTAGAGGTCTAGGCATGCCCCCATCCACGTGCAGCTGGATACTGGACTTCCTGTCCAGTCCAGTTCCTGGATGGGCAGCACCTCAGAGCCACTGACCCTCAACACGGGAGCCCCCCAGGGATTTTTATTCTGCTGTCTGTCGTCGGGTATTGCACATAAGATTTTCACACCACTGCTTTATACTTGTGTAACCTGTGAAGTGACAATAAACTTGACTTGACTTGACTTTACTTGCTGTTATTGTAGTGTACCGGGCTGCTCAACGTCAAAACAAAGACAGCCGTACCTCAGTTTACACAATTTCCCGAAAGACAAACTCCTCCACAAGTCTTGGGTGAGGCTGATAAGGAGGGATGAAGGTCCCTCGTTTCATGTTCTCAGGGGTAGGGCGTATGTCTGCAGTTTGCACTTTGACAAGGAGAGCATATACGTCTCGAAAAGTAGTGTAGGGTATGTGTATGATTAAAAGCACTGGTCCCGACCCCCACACACACGCCATCTCTCATCCGAATAGAGCCACATAATGTCGGGTAAGTGTGTGATTAAAAGCACTAGTCCTGACCCCCACATGAAAAGGTACATTGAAATAATCCAAATCCATCAAATAAATTGCCTATATTAAATACATAGGCATACCTCTGCTCCTACACAAAATCGCCTTTGTTATATGGCGATGTATCCAGATAGAGCCACAAGACACAATGTCGGGGAATTGTATGAGTCGGATTTAGACTTCTTCACTGTAGAGTGTTCATTCACTAGTTGAACCACATCGTCTTGACCAACTTTTGGAAGGTTATGCAGCGATGTTGTCCAGCGATTACTGTCCGCAATGGTGAATGCCAAGGTGAATGCATTAACCGGAACTTACACTGCTTCAGCGATTTTTAACGGGTACTTCCGGCTTTCAACTGTGCCGTGATATAGGCCTATTGCCGATGGTAATTAGGTTAATTACCTCACCTGGGGGTATATATACCATGGCATCTCTTGAGCTCATTGCTAGATTGTACGTTGTACTCCCTGGATGTCACTGTTGTAGTATAATTTCTACTCGGGTGGAATAAGAATCTTTCTCAGAGGTCCGGATACTAAGTTCAGTGTCTTTATTGAACAAAGCATCAAATGAAAGCATCTATACTGCAGCAAGATGTCTTCATGGTGCAGGGAGATGACAGCTAAGGGAAATAAGCTGTTCCTAAGCCTGCTTGACTTGGAACAGAGGTTTCTATAGCGCCTCCCGGAGGGGAGAGGGGCAAATAGTCCATGGTTGGGGTGAGAGGGGTCATCTACAATTTGTTATGCCTTCCTCAGACACCGTTTGTGGTGGGTAGTGTTTATTGCAGGGAGGGGTAGTCCAACGATGCGTTGGGCGGTTTTCACCACCCTCTGCAGCGCTTTCCGGTCGGAAACAGTGCAGTTGCCGTACCACACTGTGATGCAGTTGGTGAGGATGCTTTCAATAGCACACCGGTAAAAGTTTACCAGAATTTGAGGTCAGCTTTCCTCAGTCTCCTAAGGGAGACTGAGGCTGAGACTGGTGAGCCTTCTTTACCAGTGAGGCAGTATTGAGGGACCAGGAGAGGTCCTCAGAGATGTGGACCCCCAGGAATTTGAAGCTGGAGACACGCTCGACCTCCGCTCCGTTGATGAGAATGGGGGCGTGTGCGCCAGCTCTGGTCATCCTGAAGTCGACGATGAGCTCCTTGGTCTTCTTAGTGTTGAGGGCCAGGTTGTTGTCAGCGCACCACACCACCAGGTGCTGGACCTCCTCCCTGTAGGCTGCTTCATCGTTGTTTTTAATGAGGCCCACCACCGTTGTGTCGTCAGCAAACTTGATGATGGTGTTTGTACCATGTACAGGAGTGCAGTCGTGGGTGAAGATTGACTAGAGGAGAGGGCTCAGCACACAGCCTTGTGGAACACCGGTGTTTAGGGTGAGGGTGGAGGAGGTGAGATTGTCTAACCTGACTGACTGGGGTCTGTTGGTTAGGAAGTCTAGTAACCTGTTACAAACTGAGGGGTTGATGTCAAGGTTCTTGGTTTTCATGAGGTCACCAAGTTTGAAGATGAGTTTGGAGGGGATGATGGTGTTAAATGCTGATCTGAAGTCTATGAACAGCATTCTCACATGGGTGTTGCTCTCATCCAGGTGGGAGAGAGTGGAGTGAAGATCTGAGGAAATGGCGTCCTCCGTGCTCCTGTTCTCACGGTAGGCAAATTATAGGTATTTATCCAGTGAGGGTGACAGGCCATATTTGAGGTGAGCCAGGACCAGCCTCTCAAAGCACTTCATGATGATGGGGGTGAGTGCAACAGGGCGGAAGTCGTTGAGGCTCACTGCAGAGGAGTGTTTTGGCACTTGCACAATGGAGGTGGTTTTAAAGCACACGGGGACAACTGCCTGAGCTAGTGACAAGTTGAAAATGTCAGTAAGGACCTTTGTCAGCTGCTCAGCGCAGTTCCTGAGCACGCGACCGGGGATGTCATCAGGACCAGCTGCCTTATGCGCATTTGTTCTGCTCAGTGCCGCACGCACGTCTGTGGGGGATAGGGTGAGGGGTTGGTGGCCAACGGGGAGAGTAGCCCTGGTGGGCAGTTCGGGGTTGTTCTGGTTGTAGCGAGCAAAACATTTAGTTTGTCAGGGAGGGATAAGTCAGCGGTTGGGGGGGGGAGTTGTTGGAGGGATTATAATCCGTGATGGCCTGGATGCCCTGCCACATGCGTCGGGATTGGAATTGTTGAAGTAGTCTTCAACCCTTCGCTTGTGTTTGAGCTTGGCCTGCTTGATGCCCTTTTTCAGATTAGCCCTGGCTAAAGAGTAGGCCAGTGCATCGCCCGACCTAAAAGCAGCGTCACGTGCCTTTAGGAGTAGGCGGACCTCTCTGTTCATCCACAGCTTCTTGTTGGGGAATGTTGTGATCTGTTTGAGGGTAGTGACAGTGTCAATGCTGGAGTTTAATCCAAAACAGAGGAGGCATAGGAGTCGATGTCGGTGTGGGAGTCTAGGGTAGACTGGGAGGAAAACAGGCTCCAATCCGTTTGCAGGAATCGATTCTGCAACTTAAAGTCTGCTCCCTCAGGCCACACTTTGACTGTCCTAACGGTGGGCTTCACACGCTTGATGAGTGGTGTGTACTTAGGCAGCATGAACAAAGAGACATGATCACTCTGCCCAAGGTGGGGGAGGGGGATGGCTTTGTAAGCATCAGCCTTGTTGGTGTAAACATGGTCTAATGTTCTGTCTCCTCTTGTAGAGCAGGAGACATGCTGGTAAAATTTGGGGAGTCTTTAAGTTGGAATGATTGAAATCGCCTGCAATAATAAAGGCTGCCTCTGGGTGGGAGTACTGTTGTTTGTTAATAGCAGAGTACAGTTCCTTCATAGCTAGCTTAGCGTTAACATCTGGAGGTATGTCTGTAGGACTTAGTATATAACCAAGTCAGTTCTTCCCTTGGGCCCAAGACACTGTATATAATTTATGTATTGTTAAAGACGTTTGGTCCATTGTTCATTTCAATGAATTGAAATGAATATTTATACATATTTATGTTTTTTATTTGAATACAATAATTTTCTATTTTCCTAAGTTGTTGTCCTGTGTTTAATTGTGCTGGCTGGAAGCCTTAACTCTTATTTATTTAGCTAAAACCAATCTCCTTAGCGACATTAGAAAGGGTTACAAAAGTGGCGAGCCAGCCAGGAGATTGGTTTATTGTAGCAACTTGATCTTCCAGCCCACAATACACACAATACACACGAAAAATTAGACATGGATGTTTGTAACCGGTTTGATGTTGACGGTCAG
>CM051002.1:16803401-16835901 GCA_027704905.1 Muraenolepis orangiensis
TCTTCTCCCCCTACGGTCTGGTCGCTGGTTCTGCAGCATCCGTACAAGGACATAGCAGGTTTAAGGATAGTTTATATCCACAGGCAGTGACCTACTGAACTGCTAGGAGTGCTGCCACTATCATAACATTGTCATTAACACATTATAACTGTTATACTTTGCTTGACCTTCTGGACTCATTACAGTTACTGAACTGTACTGCACTGTATTCATGATATTGCTGCACTACTGGCACTTTAAAATGCTTTGATATGCTTTATGTACAATTCAAAACATGTACATATGATACATTAGTCACTTTATTGTTATTTGTATTGTCATTTTTACTGTGTATAGTATTGTTATAGTATTGTGTTTTTGAAATTCATACTGCTGGAGGGAATGGGGAGTAAGCATTCTATTGTACTTGTTGCAAATGGCAAATGCATCTCTTGAATCTTGATTTACATCCATAAAAGTACAATTTCAAGTTCTATAATATACAAAACATATATTTTTGTTCAATAATAGCATGTATTACAATACAATATACATTATATAGTTTAATATTAAAGTTATATCATATAAAAAACATATGAGCGGGAGCAGGCTATAGGAGGAAGCCTATTTTAATATTTGATTTGCTAAACTACACAACAATTGGATTGTGAACCATTAGTAACAGCGCCACTTCAGTAGGAAGTCCAGTAACAACTGGGTATTATACCAGGAAACACCACAACTGGGTTTTTCCCTAGCCTATTCATATTTGTGAATACTTGTTTTTCAAGTTCAATGAATACTGGACCAGGCTACATATTCCACTCCAATATTGGCTGTTAAATCTTACCTACAGCACTGTTTTCATTTGTTAAACTTATATTTCTTATTCATAATGCTAGTAAAGACTGTGTTTTAATGGTGGTTTTAAGTGGGTTTAAGTGGTTTTAATTCTAATAAGCCCTTTCAACACAGTTCCTAACATGTTCCTGTTGATGTTGTGTGAAGGCTGAATGGCTGTCATCTGTCAGAGAGATGCTGTGAAGCTCTGGCCTCAGTTCTCAGCTCCAACTCCTCCAGTCTGAGAGAGCTGGACCTGAGTACCAACCACCTGCAGGATTCAGGAGTGAAGCTGCTCTCTGCTGGACTGGGGAGTCCACACTGTACACTGGAGACTCTCAGGTCAGTTGGACTCAATGAGCAAACACTTACAGCACAGGGTTTGATATCAGAAGACATTCAACTGATTCCATGCATTGAGGAGATCTTTAGAACCAGGTGACCATCTCCATCACTAAGGACCGCAACCACCCTGGGCACCATCTCTTTTCCCCCTACCGTCCGGTCGCTGGTTCTGCAGCATCCGTACAAGAACTACCAGGTTTAACGATAGTTTATATCCACAGGCAGTGACCTACTGAACTGCTAGGAGTGCTGCCACTATCATAACATTGTCATTAACATTACACTATCATAACATTGTCATTAACATTACACTATCATAACATTGTCAATAACATTACACTATCATAACATTGTCATTAACATTACACTATCATAACTTTGTCAATAACATTACATTATCATAACATTGTCATTAACATTACACTATCCGACTTTGCTTGACTTTATGGACTCATTACTGTTACTTCACTGTACAACACTGTATTCATGATGCTGCTGCAGTACTGGCACTTTAAAATGCTTTAATATGTTTTATGTACAATTCAAAACATGTGCATATGATGCATAAGTCACTTTATTGTTATTTTTATTGTCATTTTTACTGTGTATAGTATTGTTATAGTATTGTGTTTTTGAAACTCATACTGCTGGAGGGAATGGGGAGTAAGCATTCTATTGTACTTGTTGCAAATGGCAAATAAATCTCTTGAATCTTGATTTACATCCATAAAAGTACAATTACAAGTTCTATAATATACAAAACATATATGTTAGTTCAATAATAGCATGTATTACAATACAATAAACATTATATAGTTGAATATTAAAGTTATAATAATATACAAAACATATGAGCGGGCAGCAGGCTATAGGAGGGAGCCTATTTTAATATTTTATTTTCTAATCTACACAACATTTGGATTGTGAACCATTAGTAACAGAGCCACTTCAGTAGGAAGTCCAGTAACAACTGGGTATTATACCAGGAAACACCACAACTGGGGTTTTCCGTAGCTTATTCATATTTGTGAATACTTGTTTATCAATTACAATGATTACTGGACAATACAGGACCGGGCTACAAATTCCACTCCAATATTGGCTGTTAAATATTTCCTACAGCGCTGTTATAATTTGTTAAACTTATATATCTTATTCATAATGCCAGTAAAGACTGTGTTTTAATGGTGGTTTGAAGTGGTTTGAAGTGGATTTAAGTGGTTTTAATTCTAATAAGCCCTTTCAACACCGTTCCTGTTGATGTTGTGTGAAGGCTGAATGGCTGTCATCTGTCAGAGAGATGCTGTGAAGCTCTGGCCTCAGTTCTCAGCTCCAACTCCTCCAGTCTGAGAGAGCTGGACCTGAGTACCAACCACCTGCAGGATTCAGGAGTGAAGCTGCTCTCTGCTGGACTGGGGAGTCCACACTGTACACTGGATACTCTCAGGTCAGTGGGACTCAATGAGCAAACACTTACAGCACAGGGTTTGATATCAGAAGACATTCAACTGATTTAAGTCAAGTAAGGGGCAAGAAAAAAGTCGCTTAATTATGGAGGAAGAAATGTTGAGAAGGAACACGAGTCGGGGATGGCTCAGGAGTGCAATGGGTGCCATAAGTGACGTACATAGTAATATACATAGTTATGTACAACAAAATGAAAATGAATGGTATGGTTAGATGGGTTAGGGTGGACATGGAACATGTGGAGAACCTCTAGCCTAGTACTTATCGGCAGCAGGGCTAAGCTAGTGCTAGTGCATCCATCTTTTGATTGCAGTCAGGCAGGATTAAACTTTCTGGATCTGGGATGAGTCGTTGGACTTGATAGGAATATAGAGTTGGGTCGTCAGCATAACAGTGAAAATGTATACCATAACTGTGAATAATATCACCAAGAGGGAGCATGTAGATTGCAAAGAGCAGAGGACCAAGGACCGACCTTGGGGAAGACCAAAGCTTAGGTTACAGTGATTCAATTGTGACTCTTCACTAAGAACAAATTGTGTTCTATTTGTGAGATAAGATCTGAACCAGAGAAGAGCCTTTGATGCCAACATAGTGTTGGAGACGATCAAAGAGGATGCTGTGGTCGATTTTGATTGATGGTTTGGTCAGCTACAATTCTTTCCAGTACTTTAGAAAGGAAAGGAAGGTTAGAGATGAGCCGATTGTTGCTAAGTATTTCTTGGTCTCGGCTGGGCTTCTTCAGTAGAGGTTTTATCACAGCAGTCTTGAAAGTAGATGAAACTGTTTCAGTAGACAGGGATAGGTTCATAATGTTGAGCAAAGTACGCCCAACCACTGGGAACAGTTCCTTAAAAGCATTGGTGGTGAGAGGGTCCAGCATACAGGTAGTGGGTTTAGAGGCCTGTGTTAGTTTAGCAAGTTCATCCAATGAGATTGTGCTGAACTGTAGGAAGGTTGCTTCAGGAGCGACACATATTATCTCTTGCATGATGGGTAGGGGAAGCATTAATGTATAATATAATAGACTCATTTTGAGCTCAAAGAATCCAAGAAGTTGCTTGCAGAGAGTGAGGAGCTGACTGTTTGAGGTGTTTTTGCGTCAGGCTTCTTACTGTGTCAAAGATAAAGTTATGGTTGTTCTTGTTCAAGTTGAGACTTGAGAAGTAGGCGTTCCTGGTAGTAGTTAATGCAGCTTTATAGCTGAGCAGGCTGTCATGTCATGCAAGATGATAGACTTCAAGTTTCGTTGAACGTCATTTGTGTTCTAGTCTTCTGCAGCTTCGTTTCAGTGTGCGAGTCTCATCATTGAACCAAGGCGCTGGCCATTTTGTGGTTCGCTTTTTAACAATAAGAGGAGCAGCAGAGTCGATGGCTGCAGATAAGGCAGTGTTAAAGTCTCCGGTAAGACTACCTACAGAGCACCGAAAGTCAGTGAGAGGATTGAGAAAGGTAACTTGCAGTAACTGCCATGGATGCAGTAGTTGCAGGGGTGATGTGACGGCAGCTATAGGTAGCCTGGCACTCATCGCGGGGGCAAGATACCACCACCTGGAAAGTAAGCAGGAAGTGGTTGTATAAAGCTGAGGTGTAAGGTGAGACGGCCAGGTCTGAGATATCAACATCACGGGCCAAGACGAGGTCCAGCGTGTTTCCACCGTTGTAGGTAGGGTGCTGGACAAGCTGTAATAGAAAGAAAAACAGCTAAATATAAAATAACTATAATAGAAAGAAAAACCACGAGAGGATCAGACGGGTTATTCACATGAATGGTAAAATCACCAACAAGCAAAACACTCTAAATATGTTACAAGGTCAGCTGCAAACTCAAAACGTGTGTACGGGCCCGGTGGGCGGTAGACTATAGCTAAGAAACATAAATCTACTGTCCTTTCTTCTTTAGTAGGCACTGAGGAGCAGAAAGCAAGTACTTCAAAGGATGAGAAAGCATAGTTATTGTTCTGCTTCATGGAGAGTTTCAAACTTGAGATTAAAGCCACTCCACCACCTTTTTGTGATTCTCGCGATAAAAGTACAAATTCATAAAAGTACAAATTTAGACCCCTAAATAATTAGTTTTCATAGGAATAACGTACGAATTTTAAGATGTTGTTGCCGTCATAATATAAGGTGTATGTTCAATTCTTAGTTTGTTTATATTACATTTTCAGAATAATAACTTATTCTATATATGGTTGGATTACCTCTCCCTGCAATAAACACTACCCACCACAAACGGTGTCTGAGGAAGGCACAACAAATAGTGGATGACTCCTCTCACCCCAACCATGGACTGTTGGCCCTCCTCCCCTCCGGGAGGCGCTATAGAAACCTCTGTTCCAAGTCAAGCAGGCTTAGGAACAGCTTCTTCCCCTCAGCTGTCATCTCCCTGAACTCTGCACCACGAAGACAGACCCCCCCCCCCTGCTGCCCAAGCCCCTCCCCCCCCTGCTACCCAACCCCTCCCCCCCCCCTGCTGCCCAACCCCTCCCCCCCCTCCCCCCCCTGCTGCCCAACCCCTCCCCCCCCTGCTGCCCAACCCCTCCCCCCCCTGCTGCCCAACCCCTCCCCCCCCTGCTGCCCAACCCTCCCCCCCCCTGCTGCCCAACCCCTCCCCCCCCTGCTGCCCAACCCCTCCCCCCCCTGCTGCCCAACCCCTCCCCCCCCTGCTGCCCAACCCCTCCCCCCCCTGCTGCCCAACCCCTCCTCCCCCCCCTGCTGCCCAACCCCTCCCCCCCCCTGCTGCCCAACCCCTCCCTCCCCCCCTGCTGCCCAACCCCTCCCCCCCCCCTGCTGCCCAACCCCTCCCCCCCCCTGCTGCCCAACCCCTCCCCCCCCCTGCTGCCCAACCCCTCCTCCCCCCTGCTGCCCAACCCCTCCTCCCCCCTGCTGCCCAACCCCTCCCCCCCCCTGCTGCCCAACCCCTCCTCCCCCCTGCTGCCCAACCCCTCCTCCCCCCCCTGCTGCCCAACCCCTCCCCCCCCCTGCTGCCCAACCCCTCCCCCCCCTGCTGCCCAACCCCTCCCCCCCCCTGCTGCCCAACCCCTCCTCCCCCTGCTGCCCAACCCCTCCCCCCCCTGCCCCACACCTCTGCTCAACACCTATAATAATCACCACCAATGTCTTTGACTAACTTAAAAAAACAAAAACAAAAAAAACAACTGTAAAAAAAACCGGTATCACAACTACCTCTATACTATACTATCTCTATACTTTATATACTTATTAATAAGATACCTGTTTACTGTACCTGCCGTATATATTTAAATCTCAACTGTTGATAGAACTGCATATCCCTGCTCCTGTTTATACATTTATATATGCCATACATTTATATATGCTCACTTATATATACATTTACATTTATATATATGTATCCTGCTTTCAGTAACTGCATACCCCTGATCACTACCTGTTAAATACTCAATTACCTGTGTGTGTATATATATATATACATATACCTATTATTATGCTCATATCCTATTTAATTCCTAGTAGACTGTCTTTTAACCTGTACATTTCAACAGTAAATGATATTACCATGCACTTTACTGCAACATTTGCACTCTGGTTAGATGCTCAATTATTTTCGCTGTTCTGTACTTGTGCTGTACAATGACTATTTATTTGAATCTAATCTAATCTAATCTAATCTATATAATATATCGAAACATATGTAGGATGTCGTTGCCCTGATGGTGGAATTTAGAGTTGTTTCGTAAAGTTGATGTAAAGTTAACAGCCTTTTCCTTAAAATGTGCCTTTTTAAGGGAACTTAAATGATTATCTTTGCTGAATATTTGTACATATTAGACAGCAAAATGTTATTGTTTAAAGATATTTTTTTTACATTTACTACACTTCTCTTGTGTTCATTATTGAACAAGTAAAATACTTGTGTTCTTTCAGCACAGTTCCTAACATGTTCCTGTTGATGTTGTGTGAAGGCTGAATGGCTGTCGTCTGTCAGAGAGATGCTGTGAAGCTCTGGCCTCAGTTCTCAGCTCCAACTCCTCCAGTCTGAGAGAGCTGGACCTGAGTACCAACGACCTGCAGGATTCAGGAGTGAAGCTGCTCTCTGCTGGACTGGGGAGTCCACACTGTACACTGGAGACTCTCAGGTCAGTTGGACTCAATGAGCAAACACTTACAGCACAGGGTTTGATATCAGAAGACATTCAAACTGGTTTAAAGATATTTGTAAAAAAAATAAAACTTGTACATTCAACACATGTAAATATCATTTATCAGTCATTTTTCTGTTATTTTTTGGTTTATTTTTATTCTATATATTATTTTTATGGTATTGTTTTGGAGATGTATACTGCAGGAGGGAATGGGGAGTAAGCATTTCAATGTACCTGTTGCAATTGGCAATTGGCAATTGGCCAAAAAATATCTTGTGTGTGTGTGTGTGTGTGTGTGTGTGTAGGTTGTCTGGCTGTCTGGTCACACAGGAAGGCTGTGCTTCTCTAACATCAGCTCTGAGCTCCAACCCCTCCCATCTGAGAGAGCTGGACCTGAGCTACAATCACCCAGGAGACTCAGGAGTTACGCTGCTCTCTGCTGGACTGGAGGATCCACGCTGGAGACTGGACACTCTTGGGTATGGAGTGGACAGCTCACCTTTCAGTGACCATGTCTCCAATAAGAAACCAGCTGCTACATGAAGTGGTTTCACAAAGCAGCTGTAACTCATGTTGTGTACAAAGTGAGTGTGAATGTTTCAACTGCTCTCTCTTTGTTTCCCCCCAGGGTGGAGCACGGTGGAGGATGGAGGCTGAAACCACCTCTAAAGAGCTGTAAGTGTCTGTTACATTTTGTAAGATGAAAATTACAGTTGGTTTACAACGGAGCAGGTTTGAGGTTCAAATGCTGTCCAAACCCCCCCTCACTGAAGCCAGGGGGCAGAGCAAATATAAAACGATAGTTATGTTATGCTAACTCTAGATCTATGATTATAGGCGTAGCTGTCTAGGCTTCGCCTTACAGGCTTCTCCTGTGCACACACCGCGTGCAGTGAGCGTTTTCAGTAATGTTCCAATCCACGTGGCCCCGCCCACATTCCCCACGGCACCGTGTATATAAAAGCCAACGTCGAGCAACACTCACCCTCCACGCTATTTCTTTCAGCAATGGGGGTGCAGCAGGTGGAAAACCAGACGGCAATGCCTATAATCATAGAGCTAGAGTTATGATATCATAACTATGGTTCTATTTCTTATAGGCTATGCTGTCTAGGCTTCGCCTTATGTGCTAAGGCAAAGCTGCGAGCGTAGCCCGATAAATGTACCCCTGCTGGACCCAAGTCCATGGGCACACCGGACTCAAGAAGACTTAAAGTGTTTACACCACATCTCCAATATAAACACAAACCTGCCATGAAACAAACCTTTGAATATAGAGAACAGAGAATAGGGCGAGCCCGGAACTATTCAACTCACGCCTGAATTTCATAATAGAAAAAGGGCGGTAAGTAGCAATATTCCTCCTACATCCGTCCCAATAGGGCGGGAAAACTAATATAAGCAGCCAACCAGCGGCGAGCAACAAGGCTCCTCCTACATATGCACTCAACAAGTGAGGCGGAGGAAGAAAAACAGCAGCATTGCCAGCACTACAAATATGCAAAATACATCAGTTTTCTGCCAGAAAGCGACAAATCAAAAGCTTGCCGGCGCACACAAATTATTCAACTAGTGTGACAAGCCGGCCGGCAACATAGGTGCAAGAAGACTTTAAGCCCTCCCAAGCATATTATTGCACATGTCTATCAACGCAACGCGTATGAAAGACACATGCATATCATCAATAAAGAGATAGCAGGATGTTCCAACAGTACGAATACCTTGTCACTCTTAACCCGACGAGCAGTTGAGACACTGCAGAGTGACAATAGGTTTACGCGAGGAGCAACGTTACGCATGGTAACAGCTCTCAGCAAAAAACCTTATTCCTGTCCCTCGCGAGGAGCAGGGTGCATGGCCCCTGATTCCAACCCAGTGAGAGCGCAAGAAGAGCAGACTCAGAGGAACCACCGGGGGGCCAGCCCCCATCAGTAATCATAATAATTATTAATTATTATTAAACAATCATAATTATTTTTATCTTGACGCCTGAGCGGCCCCAGCACAGCCTCCAGGCACTTTGAGAAGGTGTGCGGGGTCAGCGATTACCCAAATCACAGGCAATGGTATTCGTAGGCCACGCCCATGAAGGCAAAGCCAAGAAATTTCCTGCGAGCCTCGAGAATAGGGACATGGAAATAAACGTCCTCGAGGTCTAAGGACGTGAACCAATTGTGAACCTCATGCATAGGAGCAGAGCTCTGATCGTGACCATTCCGATTTTCCACGCTGCCACAAACTTGTTGAGAGTGCGGAGATCGAATATGGGTCTCATCTCTCCGACTTCCTGGGAACCAGCATGTGTGATCCAAGGGGGGCCCCCCCTCAAAAGGGAGGGGAGGGGGAGCCGTCCGCCAGAAGAGAAACCACAGCATCAGCTGTGGATTCTACAGCCATTTTGTGGCTTGTCGCTCTAGAGCGCCTGACGCACCTGGCGGCGAGCGAAACCCCAGCTTTGCTACGCCGACGAGTCGTCGCTTTACAGCCATAGGACTGAGATAGCCGTAGGACCAGAGATAGCCTTGCGAGACACAACATCCGCATGGATGGTCTAAACTAATCGGAGCGAGACGACTCTCCATCCGGAGAGTCGTGATCGACGTGTGGTTCCTCCACGACGGTGACAGTGTCTGCGTCGTCGCTCTCGTCTCCCTCAACGTCGTCTTGTCCGGTGGGAAGAAGCTCTCGAAGACTTCATCTTCGGTCATGGAACAGCAGACGACTCCTGGCGTCCCTTACGGCGGCTTTGCCGTGGTCTGCGCCCTGGCAACAAAAACACAAGGTGTGTTCGTCGTCCAAGGGGAGCCTTGCCGGGCACTTCGGGCAGGTGCCCTTGGCCCTGGCGCCGCCAGGTCCTGTAAAAGAAAGGTTGTAGTGAACGGTTTACGTCATTCATCCTTTCTTACCTTTTTCTTGAGGACTGCTGATCTCCTGCATTGCTGAAAGAAATGGGAGGCTGAGTGCCGCTGGGCGTGGCCTTATATGCACGGTGCTGTGGGGAATGTGGGCGGGGCCCACGTGGATTGGAACATTGCTGACATTTTTCAGCTACTAACAACGACTGTTATTCTTATGATTATCATCATCCTTATTGTTAAAATGAGGACCATTGAAGAATAATAAAACATATTTATTGTTGTGACTAATGTTTTGAATAATGATTACTATAATGTATTATAATTATGAATATTATTATTTTATCATTATAAATACAAATATTAATTGTAATATAATTATTTATACTACCTTTATTATTATTATTATTATTATTATTATTATTAGAAGTGTTGTTATTATTAATATTATAATAAATATCCAATTAGTATTATTATTAATATCATTACTATTATTATTAACATTAATATTAATGTTAATAATATTATTATTGTTATGTAAGACATTAGAACATAATAATCCTGATACTACTAATATATTGATCACACACACAGAGCCCATGTGGTGACGCTGAGGGACTGAGAACATCAGGAGAACACAAACTACAGTCTGGGCTCAGTTTCTAGGAACAACAACAACAGTTCAGCAGACTAATCATGTCTTGTTCTCCATCAGATGCGTGTGAACTCACACTGGACCCAAACACAGCCCACAGAGAACTCTCTCTGTCTGAGGACAACAGGAAGGTGACGAGGGATGAGGAGAAGAAGCATCCTGATCACCCAGAGAGATTTGACTCCTGGGGCCAGGTGTTGTGTAGAGAGAGTCTGACTGACCGCTGTTACTGGGAGGTGGAGAGGGAAGGAAGTGTTCATATAGGAGTGACATACAGAGGAATCACAAGGAAAGGACGGTGATGACAGCCTGCTTGGAGGAAACAACAAGTCCTGGACTCTTTATTGTTCTGATGATCGTTACGCTGTCCAGTACAACGGTAGTGAAACAGACATACGTCTCCCCCGCCCCTCTGGCTCTAACAGAGTAGGAGTGTATGTGGACCGGCCTGCTGGGACTCTGTCCTTCTACAGAGTGTCCCCAGATGGAGGAGGGTCCTCAGACACACTGACACACATCCACACCTTCCAGTCCACATTCACCCAGGAGGACCTCCTCCCTGGGTTTGGGTTTACAAAATCTACTTCCTCAGTGTCTCTGTGTCGGTTGTAGCAACACACACACACACACACAGAGGATTGAATCCTCTTTATTGGTCACATACATGTAAACACACAGTGAAACGTGTTCTCTGCATTTCACCCATCCTAGTATGAGGAGCAGGGAGCAGTTAGGGTTAGGGTCTTCCTCAAGGACACCTCCACAGTTTTTGCTAGGAGGAGCCGGGGATCGAACCAGCAACTGAGCTAGACTGCCGCCCCTACACACACACACACACACACACACACACACACACACACACACACACACACACACATTCATACATATACAGTATATAGACACACACACACACAGATATATAGAAGTACACACAAACATTAAAAAATGTACACACATAACATTTTTTATAATAAAATACACAAAGATACAAACACAAATACAAACACAAACCCACATATGTATATACACACACACACACACACACATACATACAGACACATTTATAAATGTACACACATATTGAAATACACAAAGATACAAACATATACACACCCACACACACACATACATAAAACACACACACACAGAAACAAACACACACACACACATATATTGTATACACACACACACACAAATATATAGAAGTACACACACACACATTTATATACATTCACACACATACACACATGTAAAAATACACACACACACAGAAATGCACATACATAGAAATACATGTTCCCTTTCTTCAGTTGAAATCCTCCAAGATTAGACCTCTGAACCCTACCTATGCCTTAATGACCTCTGACCCCTACCTGCCCCTAACGACCTCTGACTCCTACCTGCTCCTTAATGACCTCCAACCCCTACCTGCCCCAATGACCTCTAACCACTACCTGTTTCTTAATGACCTCTGACCCCTACCTGCCCTTTAATCACATGTATTAACTGTCAGTATCTTTGTATGAAGCTGTCTGATAAATGATTAATAAATCTTAAGATATGAGGCTGCTTATCAAAGTCATGTTTTATTAATATCTGTTATTGCACCACTAGGGGGCGCTGAATCCACCACCTTCAGGCGATTAGGGTAAATGAGACATAGGTGTGTGTGTGCGGTGTAGGCGTTTAGACTGGTGCTCAACACACACACACACACACACACACGCACCACAGTAAGCAAGTAATCTTTTTACGCAATTCAACCCATGAACATATCCTCCATCAGTCACTTTATTGTTCTTTAGTGTTCATTTGTATTGTGTTCAGTATTATTATAGTATTGTGTTTATAAATCCATACGGCAGGAGGGAATGGGGAGGAAGCATTCTGTTGAACTGGTTTAAAATGGCTAATAAAACATGTTGAATCTTGAAGTGACCAGAAGAAGAGAGCCAACCCAAGACTTAATGAAGGGTTGATCCAAGGTTTGATGAAGCGTATTCATCCTGTCACCACGGTGACTGAATGACTCAGAGACTCACTTGTTGTCCCAAGTGAGACTGAGTCCCAACACGCAGCCTCACTGAGGCTTGACTTTCAACACAGTTCTGGGGAGCTGGAGTTTGTCTTTGGGTGAGGCAGAGAGATGTGGGGGAGGGAGGAGGATAGAGGGAGGGAGGAGGAGGAGGAGGAGAGGTGGTGAGGGAGGGAGGGAGGAGGAGAAGGAGGGAGGAGGATAGAGGGAGGAGGAGGAAGAGAGGTGGTGAGGGAGGGAGGGAGGGAGGGAGGAGAAGAGGGAGGGAGGATAGAGGAAGGGAGGAAGAGGGAGGAGGAGGAGGAGGAGGAGGAAGATAGGTGGTGAGAGAGGGAGGAGGATAGAGGGAGGGAGGAGGAGGAAGAGAGGTGGTGAGGGAGGGAGGGAGGAGGAGGAGGGAGGAGGATAGAGGGAGGGAGGAAGAGGGAGGAGGAGGAAGAGAGTTGGTGAGGGAGGGAGGAGGATAGAGAGAGGGAGGAAAAGGGAGGAGGAAGAGAGGTGGTGAGGGAGGGAGGGAGGAGGAGGGAGATAGGTGGGGAGGGAAGAGGAGAAGGAGGGAGAAAGAGGTGGGGGAGGGAGGAATGTGGGTGAGGGAGGAAGAGAGGTGGTGAGGGAGGAAGGGAGGAGGAGAAGGAGGGAGGAGGATAGAGGGAGGGAGGGAGGAAAAGGGAGGAGGAGGAAGAGAGGTGGTGAGGGAGGGAGGAGGATAGAGGGAGGGAGGAGGAGGAAGAGTGGTGGTGAGGGAGGGAGGGAGGGGGAGAAGGAGGGAGGAGGATAGAGGAAGGGAGGAAGAGGGAGGAGGAGGAGGAAGAGAGTTGGTGAGGGAGGGAGGAGGATAGAGAGAGGGAGTAAAAAGGGAGGAGGAGGAGGTAGAGAGGTGGTGAGGGAGGGAGGGAGGGAGGAGGCGGGACATAGGTGGGGAGGGAAGAGGAGAAGGAGGGAGAAAGAGGTGGGGGAGGGAGGAATGTGGGTGAGGGAGGAGAAGGACGGAGGAGGATAGAGGGGGAGAGGAAGAGGGAGTAGAAGGAGGGAGAGAGGAGGAGTAGGAGGCAGAGAGAAGTGGGCTGGGGAAGGAGGGAGGAGGATAGAGGGGGAGAAGTGGGGAGAGAAGAGAAGGAGGGAGAGAGGTGGTAAGGGAGAGAGAGGAAGAGGAGGGAGAAAAAGGTGGGGAGGGAGAAGGAGGAGGGAGAGATGTGGGGGGGAGGAGGATAGAGGGGAAGAGGAAGAGGGAGGAGAAGAAGGAGAGGTGGTGAGGGAGGGAGAGAGGAAGAGGAGGGAGAGAGAGGTGGGTAGGGAGAAGGAGGAGGGAGAGAGGTGGGGAGGGAGGAAGAGAGGAAGAGGAGGGAGAGAGAGGTGGGTAGGGAGAAGGAGGAGGGAGAGAGGTGGGAGGGAGGAGGAGAAGGAGGGAGGGAGCGGTAGATGAAGGTGGGGGAGAGGTGGGGAAAGGGGGATTGGTTACACCACCCCCTGGTTACAGAGGATAGGACAGGCATCCTATCAGGAAGCAGAGAGCAGGAGTTCACTCAGCACATGTCTGTGGGTCAACCTCCAAGCTGAGGCAGGAGCTCTCTCTCTACTGCACTATACTACACACTGCCATACAAGTACTACCTAGTACTAGTACTAGGTACTAGGTGGTACTGTAGTTTGTGGTGGGCTTTCAGATGTGGCCACAGAAATGCACTATAAGTGAATACACACACACACACACACACACACACACACACACACACACACACACACATCCCGCCTCTCCTGGAGGTCAACCCTGAGCGAGAAGAGAGGAAGCAAGTGGTTAACCTCCTCCTCCTCCTCCTCCTCCTCCTCCTCCTCCTCCTCCTCCTCCTCCTCCTCCACCACTTCCAAAGCTATCCGTCGTCCTTAGCGCCGGTGGAGCTAGCTAGGGCTGGCGGAGCTAGCTAGCGCTGGGCGCGGGGCGGGAGGAACAATGGCAGGAAATGAGGAGAGGAGCGAGGGACTTCCTGTAGGCGGAGCCTGAGTGCAGGAAGGGCACACCCCTGTGAAGAGGAACCTCTGCTAACGGCCTCATTGTTTCACATGTCCACCCAGAGGCACCACTCCAACACACCAGGGGGTGGTGTAATGCTGGGGGTGGTGTAACCAGGAGGTGGTGTAATGCTGGGTGTGGTGTAACCAGGAGGTGGTGTAATGCTGGGGGTGGTGTAACCAGGAGGTGGTGTAATGCTAGGGGTGGTGTAACCAGGAGGTGGTGTAATGCTGGGGGTGGTGTAACCAGGAGGTGGTGTAATGCTAGGGGTGGTGTAACCAGGAGGTGGTGTAATGCTGGGGGTGGTGTAACCAGGAGGTGGTGTAATGCTAGGGGTGGTGTAACCAGGAGGTGGTGTAATGCTGGGGGTGGTGTAACCAGGGGGTGGTGTAATGCTGGGGGTGGTGTAACCAGGAGGTGGTGTAATGCTAGGGGTGGTGTAACAAGGAGGTGGTGTAATGCTGGGGGTGGTGTAACATTGGGGGTGGTGTAACTAGGGGCTGGTGTAACCTGGGGTGGTGTAATGCTGGGTGTGGTGTAACCAACAGTGGGTGTAACCAGGGGTGGGTGTATCTAGGGGGTGGTGTAACCAAGGGGTGGTGTAACCTGGGGGTGGTGTAACCAGGGGTGGGTGTAACTAGGTGCTGGTGTAACCAGGGGGTGGTGTAACCAGGGGGGGTTTAACACTGGGGCTGGTGTAACCAGGGGGTGGTGTAACCTGGGGGTGGTGTAACCAGGGGTGGTGTAACCAGGGGCTGGTGTAACCAGGGGGTGGTGTAACGCTGGGGGTGGTGTAACCAAGGGTGGTTGTAACCAGGGGTGGGTGTATCTAGGGGGTGGTGTAACTAGGGGGTGGTGTTACAAGGGGGTGGTGTAACCTGGGGGTGGTGTTACAAGGGGGTGGTGTAACGCTGGGGGTGGTGTAACCTGGGGGTGGTGTAACACTGGGGGTGGTGTAACCTGGGGGTGTTGTAACCAGGGGGTGCTGTAACCTGGGGATGGTGTAACCAGGGGTGGGTGTAACCAGGGGGTGGTGTAACCTAGGGGTGGTGTAACCTGGGGTGGGTGTAACCAGGGGGTGGTGTAACCCGGGGGTGGTGTAACCAGGGGTGGTGTAACCCGGGTGTGGTGTAACCAGGGGTGGGTGTAACTAGGGGTGGTGTAACCTGGGGGTGGTGTAACCTGGGGGTGGTGTAACCAGGGGTGGTGTAACCTGGGGGTGGTGTAACCTGGGGTGGGTGTAACTAGGGGGTAGTGTAACCTGGGGGTTGTATACTACAACTATAACTAGTATAATATAACTAGTATGATAGGAGAACTATAACTCGAATAATAAAACTATAACTAGTATAAAATAACTAACTTGTTTAATATAACTAGTAGAACTATAACTAGTATGATAGTACAACTAGTATAATATAACTAGTATTATAGTATAACTATAACTAGTATAACTATAACTAGTATAATATAAGTAGTTCAACTATAACTAGTATAATACAACTTGAGCTAGTATAATACAACTATAATTAGTATATAATTACGATAAGTAATAACTAGTAATTGTAGAACGAGTGTGTGTGTGTGTGTGTGTGTGTGTGTGTGTGTGTGTGTGTGTGTGTGTGTGTGTGTATAGGTTCACACATATGCTACTGTGACCCTGCTTTGGCACTGCCCCCTCCACGCTTCCTTGGGCTGCGCCCAGGTCAGAGGTCACACGGCTTAGAACACCACACCCTCCACCCTCAACCACCACTTCCACTTCCACCACCTCCTCCTCCTCCACCTCCTCCACCTCCACCACCACTACCTCCTCCACCACCACCACTACCTCTTTCTCCTTCCACGCCACAACCACCACCTCCTCCTCCATCACCTCCTCCATCTTCACCACTACCTCCTCCAACACCAACTCCTCTTCCTCCACCACCACCACTACCTCTTTCTCCTTCCACACCACCACCACCTCCTCCTCCACCTCCTCACCACCACCTCCTCCTCCACCTCCTCCACCGCCTCCTCCTCCTCCACCTCCTCCACCACCACCACTACCTCTTTCTCCTTCCACACCACCACCACCTCCTTCTCCTCCATCCCCTCCTCCATCTTCAACAATACCTCCTCCACCACCTCCTCCAACACCACCTCATATTCCTCCACCACCACCTCCTCTTCCTCCACCACCACCTCTACCTCTTTCTCCTTCTGTAACACCATCACCTCCTCTTCCTCAATCACCGCCTCCGTTTTCACCACTACCTCCTCCACCACCTCCTTCACCACCACCTCCTCCTCCTCCAACACCACCTCCTCTTCGCCCATCACTACCTCCTCCATCACCTCCTTCACCACTACCTCTTCCGCCTCCACCACCACCTCCTCTTCCTCCACCTCCTTCACCACTACCGCTTCCTCCTCCAACACCACCTCCTCTTCCCCCACCACCGGCTCCTCTTCCTCCACCATCTCCTCCTCTTCCGCCACCATCACCATCATTGCCTCCTCCACCACCACCTTCTCCTCCACCACCACCCCCACCTCCTCATCCTCCACCATCACCATCACCACCTCCTCCATCCCCACCATCACATCCATCTCTGTCTCCGTCTGATTGGTCCTTGGAGAGAAAGAAGATTCCACACTTGCTTGACTGGCCAGATGTGTGTGTGTGTGTGTGTGTGTGTGTGTGGGGGGGGGGGGGACGAGCTTAAGATGTCATCAATCATTCAAACCTTATATTTGAACCCAGCTGAAGGTCCATCTGTATGTCGTTGAAAATAGGAACTCCACACCACATGAAACATATGAGCTTCCTACACCGTAGAAGTCATGAAACAGACCTTTCTAGAAAGTGTCTTTACACCTCAAAGAGAGCTCCTTTCCTGGTGTCTCACACACACACACACACACACACACACACACACACACACACACACACACACACACACACACACACACACACACACACACACACACACACACACACACACACACACACACACACACACACACACACACACACACACACACACTTCCCCCTCTTCCTGACTTCCTGCTGATCCACTCAGACTCACTAACTTAACTTGACCTGCCCCGACGTGTCCGCCCTCGGCCAATCCTGGAGTGTCCAGGACGGTGCGGTGGTTTCCTGTGTTGTTAGTTTCCCCGGAGGAGTCATGTCCCAGCGTCTCTCTCTGAAGAGGTCTGGTAAATCGCTGTCCGTGTCTCAAAAGGTTGACACTTAATAAATGGCACCAGAACTACACACCCAATACAGCCAAGGGAATCCCCTCCCCCCGGCGGCTTCATCCAAACACCCCACACACACACACACACACACACACACACACACACACACACACACACACACACACACACACACACACACACCACAGTGACAACATCCTATTCAAGCAAACATAAGCTAGAGAGTAGGCAGATAGGTAGAGTATGGCAGTTTTTACCCAGAGTGCACCGGGGCGTGTGCGGGCAGTGCGTGGGGGGGGGTTGGTCAATGGCGATGTATTCTTAGGAACAGGAAGAGGGTTGGTCGGCGTGTGCGTCCCCAGCTGGGACCGCAGGGAAGTGAAACTCCTAATTCTCCATTCTCCACCGCTCCATTGTGGTGGGAGGAAGACATCAGGTGGGACAGGGTGGCTTCAACTGAGGGCTTCACGGGCGGAGCTGGAGTTTATGTAACCAAGCAACCAGTTGTTGTTGTTGTTGTTATTGTTGTGATGGTGAAGAGGCACCTAGATGTATCACCCCCCCCCCCCCTAATATTCATATTAAGGTGAGACATGGGTGTGAGTATGTATGAACCTATAACATATAGTCCACCCACAGCTCAGGCAACCCAAGGGTTTGGTGTTAGTAGTTCCAGTAGTTCTATCTCTTCATGAGAACTTTTATTTTGATAGTTCCCAGCATGGACTATCACATTATCAGGAAAGGATAGTTACAGTTATTATTACGTTTACTTTGATACTTCCCAGTATGGGATATTTAATTTATTAGGGACTCTTATTTTGATATTTCCCAATACATGCTATCACTTCATTAGGACTCTTATTTAGTTAGTTCCCAGTATATGATAGAGCTTTATTAGGACTCTTACTTAGTTATTTTCCATTATGTATATTCCATTATGTCCTCATTAGCACTCTTGTTTTGTTAGTTTCGAGCATGTGGTATCTCTTCATGAGGGCTTTTATTTTGTAACTTACCAGTATGCGCAGTATTGTGTCTAATGGCATTAGCTGAGTTTCACTCTGCCTTACATCCTGTTGTTTTCACTGGCCCCGGGCCACCCTTTTGGAATTTGGAGGTGACTAGAACGTGATGCTGTGTGTGTAACTGCTGTGTGTAACTGATGTGTGTAACTGCTGTGTGTAACTGCTGTGTGTAACTGCTGTGTGTAACTGCTGTGTGTAACTGATGTGTGTAACTGCTGTGTGTAACTGCTGTGTGTAACTGCTGTGTGTAACTGCTGTGTGTAACTGATGTGTGTAACTGCTACAGTAAAGGAACCAGGGAAACACATTTGAATAAACCTCAAATATAAACGTCTCCAAAAAAAACAAAACCTGATACGTTTGTGTTACGTTTGTTTAGCATTTAATACAGTCATGGTTGTACTCATTGCTTTCGCTGGCATGAACCATATGTATGCCAAGTACGAGATAATATTTTTTAGCGAGCGGTGGTTAGCCGTCCAATTTCACTACATTTGTCATGGTTCCATCAGAAGCAAAACGGGCGTTTTATGGACAACAGGGAGTCCATAGCCACCCGTGCTAAAATCTGCTAAAAGTTCCTGTTACGATATAAAGGAATATAAAGGATCTTGTTTCTCTTCCTGAACGACTGGAGTATTTGAAACGTTGCGTATAAATAAATAAAAGAAAGACACAAAAACATGTTTATGTGTGTGTTTTTCAAATGTCATATTTACTATTTATCATCCCTCGGTATACTGATCTGGGACCTGCCAGAATGCCTCATCCATGTCATCTTTCAAAATAATCATGTTGAATTGAAGCCTTTATCCGGACACATATGCTCCTTTCCTTGTGGGTTTACAGGTGAGCCCCTCCGTACCCAGGAGAGTCCAGCCGAGGGGTGGACGTTGGTCTGGTCGTTCAGCGGAGGCTTTCTGTCGGGGGTTTCAAGATGGGGGTGCAAGAAGCCAGGAGGTTTCGTGCAACGAATGTCCACAGACGTTGACAGTGACTATAGAAACAGAGACTATAGAAACAGAGACATTGGCCTCGAATGGTCTCGAATATCTCCCTCGATAAACCCCTCCCACACTCTGAGGCATTAGACAAGCCTTGGGTTTGAAAATAGAAAGGAATATGCTAAATAATCGACGGCGATCAGCACCGACTCCAAGTGGAAACGGCTGATGTCGATGCTTACCGAAGTGTCCTGTTGTTTTTCCCAGAGACCTTTTCACACGCATGGTTAAGCTGGCCATCATGACTCCTAGCCCAGTCTCCGGTCCCATCTGTGATGGGTTAGTTCAGACATCCTGTAGCGAGTTCTGATCGGACGGGGTCGGGGAGGGATGGTAGGCGGTGATCCGGTGGGTCGTTCAGGCGCCCTTCGTTCAGGCGAAGGGCGTTTCCGACCGGTGGATGGAGTGAGCGGGCGTCTGGACGTCCCGGTAGTTCTTGCCGTTCAGGTACTCGGTGTGGCTCTCGATGCTGTAGCACCGGTGGACCTCCGTTAGGGAGGAGGCCACATAGGAGGCGGAGCGGAAGACCTCGGCATTGGAGAAGGAGCCGCCCAGCTGCATGCGCTGCTGGTTCCAGTGTCTCCGCAGGACCGTCTGGACCTGGAGACCGGGAGACAGGAGGTCCCGTGAAAGGCAGACTCAACGGGACGAACCAGGCGGGATCTAGTTCTTGCTAATCGTGGGAAAGGAGGACCATTGTTTCCAAAAAGGGTCTTTATAATACCCATTACCCTTGCAGACTGAACTAGTGAGGATAAGACACACAGACCACGTGCCACGGTGCGTACAAGTAGCAGACCTATAACTAGTGTTAGGAGCCACACCTGGTGAACCACGGAGACTCAGTAAAAGTTCAAACAAAGGGCTTTGGGTAAGGCCCGACAGCTCACTACTTAGGGTGTGTTTGGTTGATCATACGTGCTATCCCTCCGCCACGGTTCTATCTGCAATCCTCTGGACATTGGGGAGCGAAACACAGACACCTTACCTTGAATCAAGCGATAATGTCTAAAATAATGATGATAATAATAATAATCAATAGTAATCAAAAAGAATAATGTCTTATTCAGAGCACAACAGATGAACACAGCGGCCACCTACCTCCCCATTGAAGAAGCAAAATATGGTGGCCACCAGTAGACCCTGCAGACAGAAAACAGGACTGTCATCATCAAATTTCAAATGTAAACGACCGCCCTGCGTTTGGCACCATCATATATAAGCTAAGGGTGTATGAGCTTATTGTATATAAGCTTATGGTGTATTAGCTTATTGTATATAAGCTTATGGTGTATTAGCTTATCGTATATAAGCTTACAGTGTATTAGCTTATCGTATATTAACGTATGTTTTATTAGTATTAGCTTAGCTTATATCAGACTGTCTTGTATTAGCTTATTTTAGCTTAGCTTTGGTTATTTGCATTACCTTGTTAGCTTTACACTTATTACTGTGTCTTTGGTTAGTTTACCTTATCTTATTTGACGCTATATTAGCTCATCTTGTATTAGCTAAGCACATTTTCGTTCAGATAATTTGTTCATCTTGGTTATTTAGTGTAGCATACCTGGAAGTGCATGAAGATGTTCATGATGTACTGGTACACCTCGCAGTGGCCCTGGGGCTTGTAGGGCAGCAGGACGAACTGGATGCCCAGGAGGGGGATGAGGATCAGGGTGGCCCTCACCGCCTTCATGTAGAGACTGGACTCCGCCTGGTGGGTCACCTTCAGCTTGGTGATGAGCACCCGCACAATGTTGAGCAGGAAGAAGAAGTTCACCTGGAAGGGGAGTTCAGTGTCCCGGTCACAAACTACGGTTATCCGTAGACGGCAGCTGTTGTAGATGCTAGGCTGGGTGGTGTCGACGCTATGCTGGGTGTTGAAAGCTTGGCTAGGTGTTGTAGATGCTAGTCAAGGTGTTGTAGATGCTAGGCAAGGTGTTGTAAGCGCTAGGCTAGGTGTTGTATATGTTAGGCTAGGTGTTGTAGGCGCTACGCTAGGTGTTGTAGGCGCTACGCTAGGTGTTGTAGGCGCTAGGCTAGGTGTCCAATATTGGAATCTACCAGAACCTACCAGTACTTCAGAACCTACCACTAACGCAGCGCAGATGGGACTGTGGATGATGTAGAGCAGCGACGTGTCTGATCGAATCCAACAGCTGTGGGCCGGTACACATAGAATCAGAACAAATAGAATCACAACAAATAGAATCACAACAAATAGAATCACAACAAATAGAATCACAACTAGAATCGGTTGTACAGGCATTTTGTTATTGTGTGTGTGTGTGTGTGTGTGTGTGTGTGTGTGTGTGTGTGTGTGTGTGTGTGTGTGTGTGTGTGTGTGTGTGTGTGTGTGTGTGTGTGTGTGTGTGTGTGTGTAAGAGACTCACGTGTCATTGTAGTAGCAGTACCGGGCCACAGCGTGGATCAGTGCTGGAACCAGCGGGAAACCTGGGAAATCCAACCAGTTACGACTATTGTGTAATACTACTCACATGTAAAGCATATAATATGGTGTTAGAATGGGTTCTAACCCATTTTTGTCTTTTATATAATTGTCATTAATGAGAAGGTAGCATGTAGGGCCTCTTAAGGATGCCTACAGGTAGACTGCAGACTTTGGGGACTTGAACCCAGAACCTTTTATCCTATCATGCCCCTGACCCCATTCCACTAGTCAGTCCCACATGAGCGTCAGGTCTGATCATAGGTTCCTACCCCATTCCAGTAGATGATACTGCATAAAATCATAGATTCTAAACACATGCCAGATTCTCACATTAGGTCATGGGTTCTAACACCATTCCAGTAGATTATCCCAAATAAAGGCATGGGTTCTTACCATAGACTGTATACAATAGGTTCTTACCCTATTCCAGTAGATAATTCCACATAAAATCAGGGTTCTAAACCGATCCGAATAGTATGAACCTGGGTTCTTGCCCCATCCCAGCAGGTAGTACCCCATAACATCATGGGATCTTACCCCATCCCAGCAGGTAGTACCACATGAGGTGTTGTTTCTCTGCAAACACAGCCACCACGATGAGGGTGTGCAGGTAGATGCCCTCACACAGCATCCAGAAGTAGTTACAGGTCAGCAGGTAGAGGTGGATGAACATGATCACCTTACAGCTCACCTGGGCACAGGACACAACCAATCACAACCATTACAGCTCATTTAATACAGGACAAAACCAATCACAACCCTTGTAGCTCACCTGTACAGAGGACACAACCAATCACAACCCTTGTAGCTCACAGAGGACACAACCAATCACAACCCTTATAGCTCACCTGAGTAGAGGACACAACCAATCACAACCCTTATAGCTCACCTGGGCACAGGACACAACCAATCACAACCATTACAGCTCATTTGATACAAGACAAAACCAATCACAACCCTTGTAGCTCACCTGGACAGAGGACACAACCAATCACAACCCTTATAGCTCACTTGAGTAGAGGACACAACCAATCACAACCCTTATAGCTCACCTGAGTAGAGGACACAACCAATCACTACCCTTATAGCTCACCTGGACAGAGGACACAACCAATCACTACCCTTATAGCTCACCTGGACAGAGGACACAACCAATCACAACCCTGCTCACCTGAGTAGAGGACACAACCAATCACTACCCTTATAGCTCACCTGGACAGAGGACACAACCAATCACTACCCTTATAGCTCACCTGGACAGAGGACACAACCAATCACTACCCTTATAGCTCACCTGGACAGAGGACACAACCAATCACAACCTGCTCACCTGAGTAGAGGACACAACCAATCACTACCCTTATAGCTCACCTGGACAGAGGACACAACCAATCACAACCCTTATAGCTCACCTGGACAGAGGACACAACCAATCACAACCCTGCTCACCTGAGTCATTCATAACCAGGGAAATTTGAATACACTTTGCCTTTCATATCTCACTAAGACTTTAAGGAGACTGGTCTGATCTGGTGATTAAACCGTCGTAGCGTCTCTTAAACATCTCGTACCACCACTTGGCAAAATCACTTCCTTGTGCCGTTTCAGCTGGAGAGCATTTAGGTGGTTTCTCATACAGTATATATATATATATATATATAAACATAATCAAAAAATGTAATCTAATCTAAAAATATAATTGAATGTAATCTAAAAATGTAATGTAAAAATCGATTCTGCTAATGTAATTGTATCTAATAATGCCATCTAAAATAATGTAATCTCATAATTAAATAAAATAATTTAATCTAATCTAATAATCAAATGTAAAATATTGGAATATAATAATGTAATGCAATAATCTAAAATAATGTGATCTATTAATGTGATCTAAAATAATATAATGTAATCTAATAATGTAATATAATTATGCAATGTATTCTATTAACATTATCTAAAATAGTGTTATAATGTAATCTAAAAACATAATCTGAAGTAGTATAATAATGTAATCTAATAATGTAATCTAGTAACGTAATCTAAAGTAGTATAATAATGTAATATAGTAATGTTATCTAAAGTAGTGTAATAATGTAATCTTATAATGTAATCTAATAACGCAATCTAAAGTAGTTTAATAATGTTATCTAGGAATTTAATCAAAAGTAGTGTAATAATGTAATCTAATAATGTAATCTTGTAATGTAATCTAAAGTAGTGTAATCATGTAATCTAGTAATGTAATCTAGTAATGTAATCTTGTAATGTAATCTAAAGTAGTGTAATGATGTAATCTAGTAATGTAATCTAAAGTAGTGTAATAATATAATCTAAAAATGTAATCTAAAGTGGTGTAATAATATAATCTATAAATGTAATCTAAAGTGGTGTAATAATGTCATCTAAAGTAGTGTATTAATGTAATCTAAAGTAGTGTAATAATGTCATCTAATAATGTAATCTAAAGTAGTGTAATAATGTAATCTAATCATGTAATCTAAAGTAGTGTAATCATGTAATCTAATCATGTAATGTAATCTACAGTAGTGTAATAATGTAATCTAAAGTAGTGTAATAATGTAATCTAAAGTAGTGTAATAATGTAATCTAATCATGTAATGTAATCTAAAGTAGTGTAATAATGTAATCTAATCATGTAATGTAATCTAAAGTAGTGTAATAATGTAATCTAATCATGTAATGTAATCTAAAGTAGTGTAATAATGTAATCTAAAGTAGTGTAATAATGTAATCTAAAGTAGTGTAATAATGTAATCTAATCATGTAATGTAATCTAAAGTAGTGTAATAATGTAATCTAAAGTAGTGTAATAATGTTATCTAAAGAAGTGTAATAATGTAATCTAATCATGTAATGGAATCTAAAGTAGTGTAATAATGTAATCTAAAGTAGTGTAATAATGTAATCTAAAGTAGTGTAATAATGTTATCTAAAGAAGTGTAATAATGTAATCTAATCATGTAATGGAATCTAAAGTAGTGTAATAATGTAATCTAAAGTAGTGTAATAATGTAATCTAAAGTAGTGTAATAATGGTATCTAAAGAAGTGTAATAATGTAATCTAATCATGTAATGGAATCTAAAGTAGTGTAATAATGTAATCTAAAGTAGTGTAATCATGTAATCTAAAGTAGTGTAATAATGTAATCTAATCATGTAATCTAAAGTAGTGTAATAATGTAATCTAATCATGTAATGTAATCTAAAGTAGTGTAATAATGTAATCTAAAGTAGTGTAATAATGTAATCTAATCATGTAATCTAAAGTAGTGTAATAATGTAATCTAATCATGTAATGTAATCTAAAGTAGTGTAATAATGTAATCTAATCATGTAATGTAATCTAAAGTAGTGTAATAATGTAATCTAATCATGTAATCTAATCTAAAGTAGTGTAATAATGTAATCTAAAGTAGTGTAATAATGTAATCTAAAGTAGTGTAATAATGTAATCTAATCATGTAATCTAAAGTAGTGTAATAATGTAATCTAATCATGTAATGTAATCTAAAGTAGTGTAATAATGTAATCTAAAGTAGTGTAATAATGTAATCTAAAGTAGTGTAATACTGTAATCTAATCATGTAATCTAATCTAATCTGAGGACTCACCGGGTTGCCCTGCTTGTGGTCGTGGTTGAACGTGGTGGTGAACCAGATGATGGTGATGCCAGAGTTCAACACAAAGGAAAAGAACAGGTTCTTATGCAGCGTGATCCTCTGGCAGCTTAGGGTTCTGGGGGCGAGAGAGAGAGAGAGAGAGAGAGAGAGAGAGAGAGAGAGAGAGAGAGAGAGAGAGAGTTAGAAGGAGAGCGAGAGAGAGGGAGAGACAGAGAGGGAGAGGAAGAGTGAAAAGTGAGTTTTTTATGGCTGTTTACAGTTTCTTTCACAATGTTTATATTTAACCTTGACCTCCTGACCTCCTGCTCCTGCATTTGAGTGGTTTTGTGTTCTAAAAAAAATGCAATCATGAGATTATTTCTGGGTTGCTGGGAAGAATATCCTTATATCCTCCTCCGTATTCTCTGTTCTTGAGCAAATGCCTTGGCCCTTAAACTGAATGAGAGCGTACGTTTTGATTGACAATTTGATCAACCAATCATATATTGGTTTGTAGCCAATGGGCGTATTCTTTCAGATTTCCCCACGGTTCCAGGGTACGCTAGAAGGTCCCGTTAGTTCACTGGCTCGAGACAGAGGATCTAGCGTAGGGCTACGTTGGTTTTTTTCTACGTCGTTTTTCTTACGTTGAAATGGAAACAGGTGAAGATGATGTTGTTGCGGAATTGTTGTTAGTACCCTTTTCAAGACGACCATTCAGTGTAAAGATGGACATTATAAAAAAGTTTTAACGATCCCCGTCACCACTGCATCTGTGGAAAGGACATTTTCCGCCCTCAAACAGATAAAAACATATGGAGGAACACAACAGGTCAATCCCTACTCTACAGAAGGTCCAGTTGCGATAGACACGGTTCGTCACTGCAGGGTATAATATGTATAGTATGATCCATTATGTTATTAGCGTGTGGAGTCGCTACTTACTTGAAGTAGAAGAATATGGCCAAGGAGATGAAGAGGGAAGTGAGTGACAGGCCGTGGCCAATCAGTACCAAGTAGAACAGGTTCATCGCTGTCTGGAGGACAAGTCGGGTTATACAGTATATACTATATATATTTGATCTATTATATAGTTATAATACATATATGTTATAAATATATGATATATCAAATATATATCAAATATATAATCGATTATTTAGATATTACATATATATTATAAATATACATAATATATACAATATATTTTTTATCTATTATATATATATATAATAAATATATATTATATAGACAATATATATTTGATCTATTATATAGACATAATATATATATTATAAATATATATTATATATTATATACATATCCAAAAATATATTATTTGATCTAATATATAGATATAATATAAATATATATATCCATCCATCCATCCATCTTCTCCCTCTTATCCGTGGTCGGGTCGCGGAGGAAGCAGCTTCAGCAGGGGGCTCCAAACTTCCCTCTCCCTGGCAACATCGACTAGCTCTGACTGGGGGATCCCGAGGCGTTCCCAGGCCAGCGTGGAGATGTAATCACCCCACCTGTACCTTGCTCTGCCCCGTGGTCTCTTCCTAGTTGGATGTGCTTGGAAAACCTCCCTCGGGAGGCGACCAGGAAGCATCCTTACTAGATGCCCAAACCACCTCAACTGGCTCCTTTCTACGCAAAGGAGCAGCGGCTCTACTCCGAGTCTCTCACGAGTGTCTGAGCTTCTCACCCTATCCCTAAGGGAGATACCAGCCACCCTCCTGAGGAAACTCATTTTGGCCGCTTGTATTTGTGATCTCGTCCTTTCGGTCATTATCCATTGTTCATGACCATAGGTGAGGGTAGGAACAAAGACTGACCGGTAGATCGAGAGCTTTGCCTTCTGGTTACAGCTGTCTTTTTGGCTACAACGGTGCAGTAAAGGGCACCCAATACCGCTCCCGTGTACCTATTCTCCGGTCAATCTCACGCTCCATCCTCCCCTCACTCGAGAACAAGACCCCGAGATACTGGAACTCCTTCACTTGGGATAAGGACTCCCTCACTACTTGGAGTAGACAATCCACCGGTTTCCTGCTAAGAACCATGGCCTCAGATTTAGAGGTGCTGATCCTCATCCCAGCCGCTTCTCACTCCGCTGCAAACCGATCCAGTGAGTGCTGATGGTCACATACTGATGACGCAAACAGGACCACATCATCTGTAAACAGCAGTGATTCAATCCTGAGCCCACCATACTGAAACCCCTCCCCTTCATGACTATGCCTTGAAATCCTGTACTTGAAAATCAGAAACAGGATGGGTGACAAAGCGCCGCCCTGGCGGAGGCCAACACCCACTGAGAACAGGCCCGACTTACTACCGAGAATCCAGACACAGTTCTTGCTTTGGGAGTACAAAGATTGGATGGACCTCAGTAGTGACCCCCGCACCCCATACTCTCGCAGCACCCCCCACAGTATTTCCCGGGGCACCCGATCATATGCTTTCTCCAAATCCACAAAACACATGTAGACCGGATGGGCATACTCCCAAGCCCCCTCCAGGATCCTTGCAAGAGTGAAAAGGGCGGGATCTGCCCTGGTCGTGTAATCCATGAAAGCCCCTCAACACCAAGAGCCTTTAGCATTTCTGGACGGATCTCATCAACCCCCAGGGCTTTGCCACTGTGGAGATGTTTGACTCCCACAGTGACTTCCTCCAGGTTGCCATCCTTCATCCTCCAGCTTTGCCTCTTCGTATAGGGTGTGTTAGTTGGGTTAAGGAGTTCCTCAAAGTGCTCCTTCCACCACCCGATGACCTCATCAGTTGAGGTCAGCAATGTCCCACCATTACTGTAAACAGCTTGGATGGATCCATGCTTCCCCCTCCTAAGGCGCCGGATTATTTGCCAGAACCGCTTTGGCGCGGACTGAAAGTTCTTCTCTATGGCTTATCCAAATTCCTACCACACCCGCTGCTTTGCCTCCGCCAAGCAGGTCCTCTAGGCCTGTGGATACCTTGCAACTGAGTCTGGAGTCTCACAGGCTAACATAGCCCGGAAGGCCTATGTCGGACTGCTTCCCTGACCACCTGTGTGCGAGGGTTACCGCCCCTTGAGGCACCAATGACCTTGAGGCCACAGCTCTCAACCCCAGCTTCAGCAATAGAAGCCTTGAACAATGACCACTCTGGTGGAGGTGGGAGTTGAAGGTCTCCTGGACAGGGGCGTCCACCAGATGTTCCCGCACTACACATTTGGGCTTACCAGGTCTGTCCAGAGGCTTCCCCTTCTTACCCAACTCACCACCAGATGGTGATTGGTTGACAGCTCCGCCCCTCTCTTCACCCGAGTGTCCAAAACATGCGGCCTCAGGTCAGATAACACAATAACAAAATCGATCATTGACCTTCGGCCAAAGGTACTCTGGAACCATGGACACTTATGAGCATCCTTATGTTTGAACATGGTGTTTGTTATGGCCAATCCATGACTAGCACAGAAATCCAATAACAAAACCCCACTCCGGTTCAGATCAGGTAGGCCGTTCATCCCCATCACGCCCCTCCAAGTTTCCCCATCGTTGCCCACGTGTACGTTGAAGTCTCCCAGGAGGACTATGGAGTCCCCTATAGGAGGACTATGGAGTCCCCTATAGGAGGACTATGGAGTCTCCTATAGGAGGACTTTGGAGTCCCCTATAGGAGGACTATGGAGTCCCCTATAGGAGGACTATGGAGTCCCCTATAGGAGGACTATGGAGTCCCCTATAGGAGCCCCATGCAGGACTCCATCCAGGGTGTGCAAGAAGGCTGAATACTCCGAACTGTTGTTTGGCGCATAGGCACAAACAACAGTCAGTTTCCCCCCCCCCCCCCCATGACCCTAGGGGTCATGACCCTAGGGGTCATGGGGGGTAAACTCCGACATAGCGGCACTCAGCCGGAGGGACTTGTGAGTATCCCCACACCTGCCCAGCGCCTCACACCCTGAGCAACTCCAGAGAAGGAAAGAGTCCAACCCCTATCCAGTAGTTTAGTTCCAGAGAGAGATATATTTATACATATATATATATATATATATATATATATATATACCGTATAAATAAATACATTTTATGATATATATTAGTATTACTACTAGGGGTGTAGGGCCGTACCATGTGCCCCTGCCCGGTGTTACAGGTGGTGTAATTGGTCCAGGTCCGGTTGCTCTGGGGGTGGCGCCCCCACTGGCCGTCTTCCGTACACACCTTGGACGCCATTTCTGTGGACCAAAACATAAAGGGTCACGGCAGGAGTCTGAGGAAGAGGAGGAAGAGGTGGTGGTGATGAGGATGAGAGTGGGAGAAGAGGATGAGAGGGGGAGGTGGACGAGAGGAGGTGGAGGAGGACGAGAGGAGGTGGTGGCGAGGATGAGGGGAGAGGGTGGAGGGAGAGAGGAGGTCGAGAGGGGCAGGAGGACGATCGGGGCAGGAGGACGAGAGGGGGGTAATAATAATAGTAATTCAAATTTGTCACTGTACAGCAGAAGGAATTTTTCTGCATTTAATCCACCCTAGTATCAGGAGCAGCGGTCAGCTATTTATACAGCGCCCGGGGAGCAGTTAGGGTGTCTTGCTCAAGGACACCTCGACAGTTTTTGCTAGGAGGAGCCGGGGATCGAACTAGCAACCATCCGGTAGTGAGGCAACCGCTCTACCTCCTGAGCTAGACTGCCACCCAAGGAGCTCGAGAGGGGGAGGACGAGTGGAGATGGAGGAGGGGGAGAGGGGGAGGACGACGAAAGGAGATGGAGGAGGGGGAGAGGGGGAGGACGATGAGAGGAGATGGAGGAAGGGGAGAGGGGGAGGACGACGAGAGGAGATGGAGGAGAGGGAGAGGGGGAGGACGACGAGAGGAGATGGAGGAAGGGGAGAGGGGGAGGACGACGAGAGGAGATGGAGGAAGGGGAGAGGGGGAGGACGACGAGAGGGGTCGGAGGAGAGAGGAGGAGGAGAGAGAGGAGAGGAGGAGGAGGAGAGAGGGGAGGACGAGAGGGAGGGAGGACGACGAGAGAGGAGGAGGAGAGAGGAGAGGAGAGAGAGAGGGAGAGGAGAGAGGGAGAGGAGGAGAGAGGGAGGAGAGGAGAGGGAGAGGAGGAGAGGAGAGAGGAGAGGAGGAGGAGAGGGGGAGGAGGAGAGAGAGGAGAGGAGGAGGAGAGAGGGGGAGGAGGGAGAGGGGGAGGAGACGAGAGGGGAGGAGGAGAGAGGAGAGGGAGAGGAGGAGGAGGAGAGAGGGGGAGGGAGAGGGGGACGAGAGAGAGAGGAGGAGGACGAGAGGAGGAGAAGGACGGAGAGGGGGTAAGAAATAGTAATTCAAATTTGTCACTGTACAGCAAAAGTACAGTGACAACGACGAGAGGAGGAGGAGGACGAGAGGGGGAGGAGGGAGAGAGGGAGAGGAGGGGAGAAGGGGAGGAGGGGAGAGAGGGAGGAGGGGAGAGAGGAGATGGAGGAGGACGAGAGGGAGGAGGAGGAGAGGAGGGAGGACGACGAGAGGAGGAGGAGGACGAGAGGAGAGGGAGAGGAGGAGAGAGGGGAGAGAGGGAGAGGGAGAGGGGACGAGAGGGAGAGGAGGAGGAGAGGAGGACGAGAGGAGGAGGAGGAGAGAGGGAGAGGAGGAGAGAGGGGAGGATGAGAGAGGGAGAGGAGGGGAGAGAGGAGGAGAGGAGAGGAGGAGAGGGGAGGAGGGAGGAGAGAGGACGATGGGAGAGGGATGGAGAAGGAGGAGAGGGGGAGGACGACGAGAGGGGAGGAGAGGGAGAGAGGAGGAGACGAGAGGGAGGGAGGAGGAGAGAGGGAGGAGGAGAGGAGAGGAGAGAGGGGAGAGAGGAGGAGAGAGGAGGAGAGAGGAGGACGAGGACGAGAGGTGGAGGAGAAGAGAGGGGGAGGACGACGAGAGGGAGGGAGGACGAGAGGAGGAGGAGGAGGACGAGAGGGGAGGAGGACGAGAGGATGAGAGGGGGAGGAGAGGGAGGAGGAGGAGGAGAGGAGGAGGACGAGAGGCGGAGGAGAGAGAGAGGGGAGGACGACGAGAGGGGGGGAGGACGAGAGGATGAGAGGAGGAGGAGAAGGAGCACCTTTAGGGTCGAAGTCTCCGTAGTATTCAGGACATTGCTGCTCTGTGGTGACGCCAGCTTCTGTTTGGTCCCAACACAGCCAACCATCCCACGTCCTGTTACACACCGGCCCTGAAACATACTGTAGTATAACTATACTGAACTAGTTAACCTATATTGTAACTGTACTAGTACTAGTTAATCTATACTGTAACTGTACTAGAACTAGTCAAATCATACTGTAACTGTACTAGAACTAGCTAACCTATACTGCAACTATACTAGAACTAGCTAACCTATACTGTAGCTGTACTAGAACTAGCTAGCCTTAACTGTAACTATACTATAACTAGTTAAACTAGTTATAAACTAACACTCGGTAACACCGAGTGTTACCGAGTGTACTGGTAGAGCTCTGTTACGTGGGTAGTGTTAACGTGTTTACTAGTAGAGGTCCGTTACGTGGGTAGTGTTAACGTGTTTACTAGTAGAGCTCCGTTACGTGGGTAGTGTTACCGAGTGTTACCGAGTGTACTGGTAGAGCTCCGTTACGTGGGTAGTGTTACCTGTCGTTTTGGAGTCGGACTGCTTCAGAATGCGCTGGAAGCACTCGTACTGCGCTGTGGTGATCCCGTTGCGAGTGTCGTCGATGTCGTGGTGGTAGTGCGTCTGCTTGGACTCCGTGGCGTTTGCCTCTGAGCTCGCCATGGCGGGAGGCTGCTGGGGTGGACGTATCACGCACACACACACACACACACAGACGCACACACACTAAACTTAACTTTAACCGAACCAAAATCCTCCTTTAGTCAC
>CM051002.1:16840901-16865901 GCA_027704905.1 Muraenolepis orangiensis
TGCCCTTGAGCAAGGCACCAGACCCCTACACTGCTCCACTGCTCCCCGGGGCAATGTGTATTCCCACTGCTTCTGATACTACGACGGGTTAAATGCGGAGGAACTCATTTCGCTGTCCTATTATATTAATTGGACACACACACACACACACACACATTCAAATGTGAATGCGAAGAAGCTTCATAACTCGTAATGGAAATAACTGAATTGAATCTCAAAGCTCTCTGGTTCAGCATGGTAAGTGTAGTTGTATAGTAGCACAAGTATTCACCCCCCAAGTTAAGTAGTTCAGTTTTCATAGTCTTTGTCCTGGCATACCCACATTAACTCAAATATTTAAAAAATATCCTTGTGGAGGTATAACATATAGAGATATGTTTATCGTATAACTGTGTATCATATTGTTTGTGTAAGTAGCTGTGACTACTACCTGTGTTCATTGGGTAGCGCTGTTGCGCATGATTGTGATGTCACCACCACCTGGGGTTATCGGACCGTTGAAGTCACGCGCCTTTACTCCCTCTCAGTCTTCGGTTGCGCTCGTGACCGTGACGTGATGCGTGTGCGTCAAATAAACTACGCCGAGTTGAATGGCTAAATTGAACTGTGAGAATATTCACCTTTCCGCTGCAGATAGACTATACAGGGTATAAGTCTACTCTGTCAACAATCCTATTTTCAAGTACTCTTAGAAGCAATATTCTAACCTCTCTGTTTTTGAATGGGTGCCTATGGCTATTGGGTGGGGGGGGGACTAGATTAAACAGTATATACTGCTGGTACAGTATGGAACACATGGTTGGATCAATAGTAATTAAGGTACCGGCAGTATCAATGATCTGAGATCCATGAAGCCGCTGGGCTTGTATGTTACATAGACACTACAGTCCTTTAGTTGAAGGCTAATTGGTGTTACATGAACGCTGAGTGACGATGAACGTGTGGTGGTGTTTGTTTAGTCGGGGATAACGTATGTGTTAATTAGCATTGATTAATGTGGGCATACTAGTATTGATATTTGTATCAATATATATAGAGCCGTAATGAGTATTAGATTACATTCAGATTTATTGTCATAATTGTATAATTATAAAATAATTATTGAAAATAATTTGGCATCCAACCAGAGTGCAAATGTGGCAGTAAAGTGCACATATTGACCAGTGTGACATTAGGTTGTTACTATATTAGTATAAAAGTTATTGTTTAATGGTATAATTCTGTCAATTAGCTTCCTGTGTGTAGCTGCTGACCAATCACGGGTCATGCAGGACCAGATGACCGGCGCTGCCATGGTGCTGACCCCTGAACCCAACAAAGATCTTAGGGTAAGGTGACACTTCATTAATCCTCTAAAGGTCAGAGGTCAACTTATTTAAAGTTTAATAACAGTGATTTAGCATGTGTTCATCAGTCCATATTGAGTAGTGTAATGGCTATGAACTAATACTGTAGTACCTTGTGTTGTGTTTACTGTAATAATACAAATGTGTCAGTGTAAATGCAGTGAAAGTGTTCTCTGCATTTAACCCATCCTAGTATTAGGAGCAGCGGTCAGCTATTTATAAAGCGCACAGGGAACAGTTAGGATATCTTGCTCAAGGAAACCTCAACCAATTATTTTTTTGCTAGGAGGAGCCAGGTATCGAACCGGCAACTTTCCGGTTGTGTGGCAACCGCTCTACCTCCTGAGCTATACTGCCGCTGCTGTACTACCTAGTATTGTAATGTAAAGCTAAAACCAGGCCTACAGCACTGGGTACTGCAACACAATTCTAGGTACTACCTTATTATTATTATTATTTAGGTACTACCTAGTTATGTGTTGTCTGCCGTACATACTGTAGTTCCAATAGTGTTCTGTAGACTTAATTAAACAGTATTGTCCCCTGTGTGTTTCAGAGCAGGAGATGTTGGGAGACCATAGGGGGAGACACTCTAGTCCAGGAACCTCAACTTCCACACCTCTCTTCAACCAGGAGGAGGCGGTGGCGGGGCCTGTGAAGAGGGAGTGTTGGTTGTGGTTCATAGTTCCAATAAAGACACTTTCATCTCAGCAAGTACCACAACAGACCCCTTTCTATCTCCCCCCCCCCTGGATACCTCCTGGGAGGTGGGGGGTGAAGGGGACAGTGGTGAGTTAAGCAGGGGTCTATTTAAAGTCACATCACGTTACTTTGTTACTTTAATGACATCAGGACGTGAACCCCTGGTCTCCATTTTCACTTTTCTAAAATATACAGATGACTAAGGAGACGGACCTCAGTGGGACTCAAACCCACGTCAACAGGGTTGATGGTCACCAGCTCACTCCACTAGGCCATGGAGGTGCTGGCTGTGACACAGTCGGCGGTTATATTTGACATTTTGCCCGACATATTTTACTTTCCGAAAATGATTACATTACCAAGGAGACCAACTTCAGTGGGACTTGAACCCGTATCGTTAAAATCAGATGCATAAAGCCACCGGGCTTGTATGTTATATATATATACAATAATCATTTTCTTGTAGGCTAATTGGTGTTATATCAACTCAAAAATAATTTAATATCATCAGTGTTTTTATGGGAAATACGGTCCAATAGGATGTTAAAATGCATACTATTTCGTCAAATAAGGTGACTTGGCGGCCTCCCCAGCCCCGCCCCCTGGAGAGAGGGCCGTCGGGTACAAATTCCCGGGGCCTCTTTTTCTCCCCAGTCCGCTCCTGTCTGAAGGCACAACCTTCTCATTCAGTAACTGGTGATTATTTTTTGTATTTTTGAGACATGACTCGATTGTAATGTTCAATAAAGATTTATTGATATGATTATTTGGGTCGCTGTAAAAGAATATGAAAAAGCATGGAGTGGCCTGAGAGGAAAGGTTGAAAACCTCTGCTTTACTACAGAGGGTCGTGACTGAGCTGGCGTGCTAACACTTGGGTCACGCTGCATAAAGAGGGTTGAGAATCACTGCTGTACACGTTCAAAGGGGCGAATAGGGTTGGCCTAAAACCTCTCCCCAAAACATGGCGGCTCACGATTCGACCGTACCAAAACCAAAAAAAACACAACTTGTATAACTAAGCGAGAGTGCATCTTATTCCAGTTTCCATTGCAGCCTATGCAGAAGGTCCTTCGTTTGCTCTGTCCAATGAAACGTGTTTACTAATGTTGATGTTATTAACGTCATGAAACAAGGAAAGCAGAAGTTTTCCAACCTTAATCAGCAATCTGATTTCAGTCGTTCACAGACTGAAATTCACAGTCGTCCACCGTCGCATCTGTAAAATAAAAACTCGGCAATAGCTGCCATTTCAGCGGCTTGGCTCTCATAGGCTCCCGCTGCTTCGTCACAGTAAACGCCCCAGCCTCAGAAGGACAGCAGCTGGACCACATCAATGGCAGTGTTTCAGAAATGCAAGGGGTGTGAACAAAAAATACATTTAAAAAAGGCCCAAACAAGCGTATATTTGCCACACGGTGTTGATACGGACAGCGTGATCATTTCGTACATCTGTGATGTAGCGTTCTACCGGACCACCCCTAGAGGTCGCTGGGCCACTCGTGGCTACATAACTGAACAAGTCTCTAGCCGGATCCCCGGAAGCATCAAGCAGCCACCGGTCGCTGGCCTCAGCCGTCACCGTGCCGTGTCGGCAAACACAACCAAACACAAACGGCAGTAGACACACAGCTAATAGCCACAGTCACCTGCTACATAATTAAGGTATGTACACCACATATAAAAGAGAAGGCCTGTATGTACATAAAGATAGCTACAATCCAGCCCAGCCTCGTAAGTTATATTTCAAATAACAAGGGAATAATACAGTTTATGAAGGCCATACGGCAGGTTTTAGGTTGAAGGTTCTCTTCAGAAGTTTGTTATTTGGGGTCATTTTGCTAGGAAAAGTCCATGTTGTGAACGAGGCCCACATAGACCGGAATGTTGTGAGCATGTTGAACGCCAGAAGGTCTCCATCTTGTTAAAGTCTCGCCTGAAGGGTTGATCTAAAAGTGTGAGGCCAGCGTTCAGCTGGGTAGAAAGTTTCATTATCAAAATCTTCCGGAGTGTGTGTCTCCTTGTCCTTGTACAAACATTAGCATTGCACTCTTAGAAATGCATTGTACACCTTTTTTTCTGACATTAATGTCATCCTTGTGCCGTTCAAGAATCAATATGGTGTTTATATATCTGATCTGCTGTGTGTAATGTATTGATGAGTGTTTCAAATGGAGACATTCTGGACCGTGATCGGACTGTTGGGTTAACAGCGACCGTCACGCGTACAACATTTACCCAAACAAGACACACCATGGGTGGAGAGAACCGGCGGTAGTCCTAGCTAGTCCTAACGAGGAGCATCTTCCTGACGCCAAATCAGCTCAGATCAACACAACAAAACCACCTCACTGTTTTTCATGCAGTCTACACAACTAAGTGAGGCTCTGTGGCTGAGGGTCAGCTGAGAGGACTTTAGAGTAAGCAAATGTTTGCTTCCAGGTTGGGATTCAGGCGGAGAAAAGAGCCCGCTTTGAAGTTGATATTTAAGAATCTCATATTACGGGATAGTATATACTATATGATGTATTTTCCAACACAGCCAATGCTATGCTAAAATAAATATTTTAAGTCATGTTCAGTTTTTTCCAAATGCTACCGCCACCTGGGTTACTAGTTACAGAAATGCTAATTTGTGGACATTTGATTCTGGGTTGTCTAGAAAGAGTGGCAGTATAGCCCATGGAATCAGATTGGCTCCAAAATATTGATTTCTCTACAGCAGGCAATTCTGGTGAGGATTAAGTGCACTAAGACCAGTGGCCCTATCCAGCCAATAGGAGTAAGTCCTATCCAGCCAATAGGAGTAAGTCCTATCCAGCCAATAGGAGTAAGTCTTATCCAGCCAATAGGAGTAAGTCCTATCCAGCCAATAAGAGTAAGTCCTGTCCAGCCAATAAGAGTAAGTCCTATCCAGCCAATAAGAGTAAGTCCTGTCCAGCCAATAAGAGTAAGTCCTATCCAGCCAATAGGAGTAAATCCTATCCAGCCAATAGGAGTAAATCCTATCCAGCCAATAGGAGTAAGTCCTATCCAGCCAATAGGAGTAAGTCCTATCCAGCCAATAGGAGTAAATCCTATCCAGCCAATAGGAGTAAGTCCTATCCAGCCAATAAGAGTAAGTCCTATCCAGCCAATGGGAGAAAGTCCTGTGGGCGTTATGTTCATGGTCTGAAATAAAATGGGGGTGGGGGGAGGTGGCACAAGGTGCTAGTGAGCACCGGCGTACACCGCTGTGGTCCACAGACGCATCGACGAGGCTACATCTGGCTGGAGCCGTTTGGACTTCAGGTCAGGAACTCTTTGGCAAAGTTGTACAACCACAAAACCACGACTGTGTGAAGCTGAAGTTTGAGACACGTTTAACTCAGAGCTCGGTATCACGACGAGAAGTCTCCTTAGCTGGGCTCGGTCAGCGGCCGTGGCCCGTGCTTGGCGCTCCTCTTCTCCGTCCTCCCCTTCTCCCTGACCTTCCCGAGGCGGCGCGGGGGCGGCGTTCCCCGGGACACGTTGTCCTCCCGGGCGTCCCGCTCTTCCGGGATATCGGGGATGGCGCCCGCACTGCCGTCCAGGATGTTCCTCAGGGAGGGGTCCTCGGGCGTGCACGTGGCGGTGGTGCCGCTCTCGCTGCTGCTCAGGTCGGGCTCCTCGCGGTAGCGGCCTCGTGTGCGGCACGGTAGGGAAGAGGCCCCGGTGGTCTTCCTGTCGCGCCGGGGCTCGCTCATGTCCACACCGGAGTCCAGGCTGGTGTCGTTGCTGCTGGCCGGGCGCCGGTGGCTCTGCAGCTCGATGATGGAGTGCCGGACACGGGCGGCCGGCTTTCCCTCGAGGGAGACGAACCAGGCTCTGGAGGGTGAAGCCGAGGCTCCGACCCCCATCAGCTCCAGCAGGGTGCGCTCGGAGACGCCCTGCAGCGGCCCCGTACCCGCCGCCGCCTCGCTGAGAGTACCGGGAACCGAGACGGAGGACTCCAGGTTATTGTGGTTGTAGCGGCCCCATGCGCCGGCGTTCGGGCCTCGGCCTTGGGGAGGAGTCTGCGGAGGCTGGGGCTCATCTTGGCCAGGCTGCCGGGGGGAGTGGTGATGGGGGCCTTTGGGGAGGGTCTGGGGGTACTCTCCTCCATCGCAGGGGAAGGTTGCAGAGAGTTCGGGAGCTTGGACGATGGCCACAGGCCGGTTGAAGAGGTGGACCAGCTTGTCCTGGAAGAACATATCAGGCTTCTTGAGTTCGGACATCTCCTGGAGCCGAGCCACCTTGTCGTCGTCGATGTAGCGGGACTGAGCGTTCTGGCCTTTGTTCTGATAGAGATGGGCAGCCGGTCCAAACCCCGGGTCCTCCACGTAGATGTTGTAGTTAGCGCGGTGCCTGGGCGTGGAGGAGGGGTCACACTGGGCGCCGCGCCCGTGCTCGCCGGGACGGAACAAGCCCTCCTCTGCGTGGGTCCACGTGGTCTGGTCCTTCTTCAGGACCGTTAGCTTGGAGAAGCGAGCTCTCCGCCGTCGCTGCCTCGGCTCCCGCTGAGAGCTTCTGAAAACACGGAAAAAAGACAACAGTGTGCTCCAGTGATCACTGTGTTTTCACATTTTTACACGCCAAATAAATGCTGCTTTCTTACCCGCAGTGACAGACCAGCACCGCCAGGAAGCCCATCACGACCGCGAGTGTTGCCCCGAAGAGTCCCACCAGCAGGAAGTTGTGGTCTGACAGGAAGTCCATAGAGCCTGTGTGTGCCACGTAATCTGGAGCGAAGGGGAAGCGTACTTTAGAACAGATTAATTAGGGCTCAGATACAGATACAAGATTTTTATGGCCATTGTAACATAACAGTACATAGGAATGCTTACTCCCCATTCCCTCCCGCAGTATAAATCTTAAAAACAATACACATCAAAATATAAATAATAAATACAATAACATAAACAACAAAAGAGCTGCAAAGTGACTGATAAATGATATGTACATGTGTGTGTGTGTGTGTGTAATTTTTTTTTTTTTTAATCACCCCTTAATCAAGACCACTCATCAAGACCACTCATCAAGACCACTCATCAAGACCACTGGACCAGAAACAGTCAATGGGGTGAACCAAAACACACAACCAGAACACACTCATCCTACACATGCACATCCGAGGGACACCAGGAGAAACAGGGTTCAATGTCGTTCAAAGAGGACGGACACAGAACAGTCACACTGGTTGGATCGTCCAAACCCCGAGAAGGGAAGGCCAAATCAAAACGGGGGATCCATCTGGGAAAGGTCATCAAGCTTGCCATTCAAAACAAAAATTAAAACGAAATTAAGGGTTCCACTGAAAGGTGCATACCAGTTGGCAAGGGCGCGGCGATCCAGTAGCCAAGATGAGAGGCTGTGTACGTCCAGACCAAGTGTCCATCCATCATCTTCACCATCCCAAGACCCTGCTGCTCCCAGGCTCCTTCAAGAACACAAACACCACCTTCAGGTCCTTCTGGCATGCCAGACTATTAGGCTGGTATGAGACAAGCCACAGGCACCAATCGACATCATTTGGATTCTAATAGTTTAGGTAGTGAGGTCCCATGATGGGATTTGAAATTAAATTGATATAAATGGGGGACCAGAAAAGTGAAATAATCTCTATTGTATTTTGGTTGAAATTGTGACACACTGCAAGTCTTCCATGCCTAATGGCCGTTTTTGGACTGGGGTCCAAAGTGGATTCACACATTTTTAAGTGGCGTTTTGGAGTGGAGCAGTGAGAGGGTGTTTCATGGTACCTGTCTGGGTGTTGAAGGCCCAGGCGGGCAGTGTGTCGCTGGCCCTGAAGCCAGAGCCATGTCCCAGGGGTAAACTCATGTGGATCGGACCCCTGACCTGCAGCTCCTCGGCCCCGGAGCACAGCCGGACACTGAGGGCCGCGGTCGGCCTCAGCTCCGCGGTCCTGTACGCTGAACACAGCAGAGAGTCACGCGTTTTAACGAAACCTGGTGGAACGCCATCATCGGCTCGGTGTACAAACAACCGCTGCAGAACAGTAGGACAACCTAGAAATCAATACTCGGATAGACACATGTAACTATTAAAGCAAAACCAAACAAACACTGTGTTGTAGCTAGTCCAGCTAACTTACTATCAACATTTAAAAAAGCCTTCTGTCCGACCAACTCCTGGCAGACACTTTTTTAACATTTAGGGGTGGGGCTATGATGCTGTTCAGGCTTTGGCTCTCTTGTAAAACCCACTACCACTCACTGCAATCAGAATCGAGAAGAGGAGGGTGTTGTCAGAACCGGAATGGCCAACGTTGTGCATTTAAGTTGAGATTTGGACCAAGGATCAATCCAGAGCCCCACTGGGTAAACCCACTAAAAAGGTTCAGCTAAAATAGGTTGTCTTGGTGTTCCTTTAACTGTATGAAGTGCAGTGTGAATGGTTTTGAGGGCTGTATGCGGACAGAAGAAGCTGTGGTGTGCCATGGGGGGTTGGAGCGGGGAACCTATAACGGCATTGGGGTTGGAGCCGTGGCGGACGGCTCAGGCCACCTGATTGGTTGCTGATGATGGCGGGGGTGCAGTTGACGCAGTCCCTCGCCAGGTGGTGCTGTGGCACCGTCAGGTAGGCACTCAGCGAGGACACGCTGGTGTTCTCCACCAGGGTCAGGAGGTCCTTGGGGAACCTGACGCTGGGCTGGGAAGAAGTGTCTGTGGAGATGCACACAGTCATCCGATGGTTACCTCCAATTAGAAAAAGAAGAAATCTTTTCAAGACCAATTGCCATGGCTTTCAAACTGGTTTGCCGTAATTCACTCAATATTGTTGTCATACTATATGTGCATGCCGACAGGTCTGTTGAATTGATTCATTGGTATATTTGAAAACGTAAAAGACATATATTGTATTGAATAACAACAGACATAGAGAAACGGTTCAAGAGACAGACAAAGGGTTGGGTAGGTGGAGGGGAGCTCGTGTTTTGGCTGGTGGGAAACAAAATAAGGAAAATACAAAGCTCTGTTTTGATTGGTGGAGGTGGGGAGAAGCTGTGTTTTGATTGGTGGAGGTGGGGAGAAGCTGTGTTTCGATTGGTGGAGGTGGGGAGAAGCTGTGTTTCGATTGGTGGAGGTGGGGAGAAGCTGTGTTTTGATTGGTGGAGGTGGGGAGAAGCTGTGTTTTGATTGGTGGAGGTGGGGAGAAGCTGTGTTTTGATTGGTGGAGGTGGGGACCGTTCACCTGGTAACTTTGCAGTGATGATCAGGGAGTCCTGGAACAGCCAGATGTTCCCCTGGCTCTGAGGGAGGAGCGGCAGAGTGACAGCGGAGAACACTGCAATACAGAACACACACAACCTATTTAAACACTTATATCTACCAGGACATACAATAGGAAATATACTATTATACAGGTCAGGTGAAATACAGAAAGAGTCTATAGACACCGCCAGTCTATAGACACCAACAGTCTATAGACACCACCACTACACAAGTCCTATAGACACCACCAGTCTATAGACCACCACCACATCTATAGACACCACCACCAGTCTATAGACACCAACACTACCAGTCTATAGACACTCACCAGTCTATAGACACCACCAGTCTATAGACACCACCAGTCTATAGACACAAACACCACCAGTATATAGACACCACCACCACCAGTCTATAGACACCACCACCACCAGTATATAGAAACCACCAGTCTATAGACACCAACAGTCTATAAACACCACCAGTATATAGACACCACCACCACCACCACCAGTCTATAGAAACCACCAAACACCAACAGTCTATAGACACCACCAGTCTATAAACACCACCACCACCAGTCTAATGACACCAACAGTCTATAGACAGCAACACCACCAGTATATAGACACCACCAGTCTATAGACACCAACACCACCAGTATATAGACACCACCAGTCTATAGACACCACCAGTCTATAGGCAACACCATTCTATAGACACCACCACCACCAACAGTCTATAGACTCCCCCAGTCTATAGACACCACCACCACCAGTCTATAAACACCACCAGTCTATAGACACCAACACCACCAGTCTATAGAAACCACCAGTCTATAGACACCACCAATCTAGAGACACCACCAGTCTATAGACACCAACACCACCAGTATATAGACACCACCACCACCACCAGTCTATAGACACCAACACCACCAGTCTATAGAAACCACCAGTCTATAGACACCACCAGTCTATAGACACGACCACCACCAGTCTATAGACACCAACAGTCTATAGACACCACATCTAGAGACACCACCAATCTAGAGACACCACCAGTCTATAGACACCACCACCACCAGTCTATAGACACCACCACCACCATTATATAGAAACCACCAGTCTATAGACATCAACAGTCTATAGACACCATCAGTCTATAGACACACTACCACCAGTCTATAGACACCACCACCACCAGTCTATAGAAACCACCAGACTATAGACACCAACAGTCTATAGACACCACCACCACCAGTCTATAGACACCAACACCACCAATATATAGACACCACCACCAGTCTATAGCCACCACCACCACCAGTATATAGAAACCACCAGTCTATAGACACCAACAGTCTATAGACACCACCATTCTATAGCCACCACCACCAGTCTATAGACACCACCACCACCAGTCTATAGACACCAACACCACCAATATATAGACACCACCACCACCATATATAGAAACCACCAGTTTATAGACACCACCAGTCTATAGACACCAACACCACCATTCTATAGAAACCACCAGTCTATAGACACCAACAGTCTATAGACACCATCAGTCTATAGACACCACCACCACCAGTCTATAGACACCACCACCACCAGTCTATAGACACCAACACCACCAATATATAGACACCACCACTACCATATATAGAAACCACCAGTTTATAGACACCACCAGTCTATAGACACCAACACTCTATAGAAACCACCAGTCTATAGACACCAACAGTCTATATACACCATCAGTCTATAGACACCACCACCACCAGTCTATAGACACCACCACCACCAGTCTATAGAAACCACCAGACTATAGACACCAACAGTCTATAGACACCACCAGTCTATAGACACCACCAGTCTATAGACACCACCAGTCTATAGACACCAACACCACCATTCTATAGAAGCCACCAGTATATAGACACCAACAGTTTATAGACACCACCAGTCTATAGCCACCACCACCACCAGTCTATAGCCACCACCACCACCAGTCTATAGACACCAACACCACCAATATATAGACACCACCACCACCAGTTTATAGACACACCACCACCGTATATAGAATCCACCAGTCTATAGACACCATCAGTCTATAGACACCACCACCACCAGTCTATAGAAACCACCAGTTTATAGACACCACCAGTCTATAGACACCAACACCACCATTCTATAGAAACCACCAGTATATAGACACCAACAGTCAATAGACACCACCAGTCTAGAGACAAGGTTTTTTTTAACTAACGTCAGTACACAATCTTAAATATAGAGAAAGAGCCAATTTAGAGAGAAGCTGTGTTTTTTTGTTTATACAATTTAGTTTATACATTTCATCAAAATATGATGACACCCCCATGGGTGTGGCTTTCAAATGATGACTCAGTTGCGTGGCGTACTACGCATACAGCGGAAAACGGAAGACACTAGTGCCAAGCTTACCATAAAGCCAAACACAGCGCATCAAATCAGCTTCTGACCACTTTACAATATCACACATAGGCTTACGTGGGGGTATTTGTCTAGCACAATGAAGTGAAAGTCTGAAAAGTGAAATATAAATAGTTTTTTATCAAACAGTTAGGCTTTCATTTTCCATGTACCCTTTTAAAACATTTAGTGGACACATCAACACATTTTTGTGTTACATTGAAAACGATGAAATAGTCCAACTTATAGCACGCACACAATTATAAAAGGCTCAGGGTTGTTACAGTAGGTTTGTAAATATTAATAACCAGTGGCCTACTCAGTGCAGAAGTCAACGCCTTTTTTTGCGTACAGAAACATAGCTAGCTGGATCGCTAAATAATGCAAAAAATAGGGAACACGTGTTTAACTTCACACGTCACATGTCACAGGAATTGATTTAAAATCAAACGTAATATAATTAAGATTTTTGTGTTGGAATCATTTTATTTCATTACATCTATTAAAATATTTATTTGGATCTATATACAGTAAATATTTGAATTGGAACTATTTTAGACTCTATTTTAGACTTGATTCAGTAACACATCTACCCCGCCTGCCCTCCTGCAAACTCTGCCTATGATCTATAGGCACCACCAGTCTATAGACACCACCAGTCTATAGACACCACCACCACCAGTCTATAGACACCACCACCACCAGTCTATAGACACCACCACCAGTCTATAGACACCACCACCAGTCTATAGACACCATCACCAGTCTATAGAAACCACCACCAGTCTATAGACAACACCACCAGTCTATAGACAACACCACCAGTCTATAGACAACACCACCAGTCTATAGACACCATCACCAGTCTATAGAAACCACCACCAGTCTATAGACAACACCACCAGTCTATAGACAACACCACCACCAGTCTATAGACAACACCACCAGTCTATAGACAACACCACCACCAGTCTATAGACAACACCACCACCAGTGTATAGACACCACCACGTTTAGACCACTCCCTGAGACAGAGGATATCCTACCCACATCAGCCTCCAGCCTCCTGCTGCAGTGGCGGAGGCCGGATGGCGGTACAGAGACGGAGGTTCAGGTTTCACTGATCCCGTCTTGGTGTTTCAGTGAAACGTTGACCAACAGTAAACGTTGAAATGTTGACGTAATGGACTGTGGAAATCCGTAATTAACGGTTATCAAGGTGTACCTTAAGCATGGGAAACCCTCCTAGTTACCCTCCTGCCTATACGTACGTGCCTAGCGGGTGACCGGTTACTGAGCGCCAACGGCACCCCTGTAGGGCGGCAGTATAGCTCAGGAGGTAGAGCGGTCGCTCCTCCTAGCAAAAAGGGTGGAGGTGTCCTTGAGCAAGACCCCCTAACCGTAACCCTGCTCCTGACGTGCTGGCTGTCTCCTTGATGGCTGACTCCGCCGTCGGTGGTTGAATTAATGTGTGTATGAATGGGTGAATGTGAGGCAGGACTTGTACAGCGCTTTGGATAAAAAAACGCTATATAAAAGCAGTCCATTACCATCCATCACCCCTGAACCGGTTCATTTGGAGGTTAAGCACAAGGTACAGGAGGGGCCACAAAGGTTCACCGGGCCCCTGGTCAGGGGGCCGTGGCCAGGGGCCCCAACAAGAGGAACACTGTAAATGTATTAATATTATTATTATGATTATTATTATTAAAACAATTGACAACACGTTGAAAATCAGATTGAAAATGCTGATGGATCCCACCCAGAAACAGGGCGGGTCGTGAGTATCCAGGTCAGCGTGGCGCCACTCACCCGGCCTCTTGGCGGTCCTCCAGGGTAGCGTGGTGGGCACGTAGCCCTCCATCTTGGCCAGCAGCGTCAGGTGGAGCCGCGGGCCGTAGGGCAGCCAGAGCAGGGCCTCGCCGCCCGGGCCGGTCCTGGCGCTGGCACTGAGGGCGCGGTCGGCGTACACGTCCAGAGACGCTCCGGCGAGAGGGCGACGCGTCGTCTGGTCCCGCACCAGAGCCTTCAGGGCAAACCGGGCTTCTGGAAGACCACGGAACAAACAAAGGACAGGCAAAGGAGGTTCGGTCGAGGAACAAGATGAAGCTCCCTGCTCAAGGGTTATGTGGTGGACTTACTGTTAGATAATCAGACCATTAATTAGCCTGTTAATCAAGGCGTTGTACATTTCTATGCAGATGGTTTTGCAAGAGATTTCTGACTCAAAAATTGCAACACAATATTGCCGTGATTACAGTGGTGGGTGAAAGTACTCCCAAACAAATGACTCAAATTAAAGGGAAAATTAACACGTGAGAAATCGACTCAAGTTAAAGTACAAAGGTACCCGGTTGACAATTGACTCAAAGGAGACGTTACTTTGCCAGGGATTGTTCTAACAGGAAACCCTAACCCTAACAGGAAACCCTAACAGGAAACCCTAACCCTAACAGGAAACCCCAACAGGAAACCCTAACAGGAAACCTTAACCTAACAGGAAACCCTAACACTAACAGGAAACCCTAACAGGAAACCCTAACCCTAACAGGAAACCCTAACAGGAAACCCTAACCCTAACAGGAAACCCTAACAGGAAACCTTAACCCTAACAGGAAACCCTAACAGGAAACCTTAACCCTAAAACAAAACCCTAACCCTAACAGGAAACCGTAACCTGAATAGAAAACCCAAATTGGAAACTCTAACCCTAAAGTCAAACCCAAGCACTAAAACTCCAAACCCTAATAGGAAAACCTGACAGACTAAACTGTAAACAAAAAACAGAGCCTAAAACTAAATATGAAAATAAAGAAACAAAAACAAATGCAAATACGTATCAAAATATATATAATATATATATATATTAAAATACAAAAAAATGTAATATTAAGAACATTAAAAAATGTTTTAAGGTTTTAGTTAAAAAACTAAAACCTAACCCTAATAGCAAACCTTACCCTAACCCTAAACCCTAACCCGTATAGGAAACTCTAACCCGTATAGGAAACCCTAACCCTAAACTCTCTTCCTAAAACGTAACCCTAATAGGAAACTCTAATCCTAACCCGTATAGGAAACTCTAACCCTAAACCCTAACCCTAAAACTTAACCCTAATAGGAAACTCTAACCCTAGAGCCAAACACCATAGGAGGAGAAACCAAACCCTAAAACCAACCACCGTCACTAACCCCTATGACCTGAATTACTAACTGAAATGATCCTACATACATACATACATACATACATACATACATACATACAGATACATACACACATACATACACACAAACACACATACACACACACAAAACCAAAGCCTACATACAGGCATACAGACAGACAGACAGACAGATAGACAGACAGACAGACAGACATACAAACATATAAACCTACATACACACATACATATTAACCTACACACAGACATAACACACACACACACACACACACTGTAGATACAGACAGACGGGGTTTTATTTGACATTTATAACATTCATAAGGGCCATCACAAGTCATGGTGGAACCTGCAGGAGTATGTGTGTGTTGCGTTGAGCGCACGCTGCGTGTTTTGGGACAACGCGCGGGTGTCTGTCTGTCCCTCTGCTGTGTTTGCGTCGTGCGTCGTTTTCTTATTAGGCACATCGACTTTTGTCAAAGCGGTCTCGCATGTCTCGGGTCGCTCTGTTTTAAGAATGGATGCTTTATGGATGCATTTATTTATATTTTGGAACATGGTTTAGTGATGGGGGACATGTCCCGTTGAGGGAACCACCTTATGTGCGCGTGCGTGTGCGTGTGCGTCTGCGCTATCCCCCTAGACAAAGCAGCGGGGGGAGCAGGTGCGGGAGGCCTGTGTTAGGACATCAGCCTCCAGCACACAACACAACGTGATGACAATAGTCGGTCTACCGGTCCTAGGTCCCGGTCCCTAAGTGTCCGGTCCCGGTCCGGTCCGGTCCCTAAGTGTCCCGGTCCCGGTCCCGGTCCGTCCTAAGTGTCGCGGTCCCGGTCCCTAAGTGTCCCGGTCCCAAAGTGTCCGCAGGGCGAGGATATCGCCGATCCGGTAACGAGCAGACTCCCCTTTGTACCCCGAAGGCAGCGTAGAGGCGCAATATGATCATTGTCGTTATTATTATTATTATTATTATTATTATTAGGTGTGTCGCCGGTCTGTTGGAGGCGCACCGTGTCACGGGACAGACGGCAGAGGCCTGCCGCGGCCCATGAGCCCTGACGTCTCATATAACGGTCGAATAACGAGCCGTCCGGTGGCCCTCGGATGTCCCGGTGCCCCGCCGGGGGATGTGGCTCCCCCCCCCGCGGCGCCTCGCCTTACCTGGCTGGGGGGCAGCAGACCCCGGGTCCGCGCTCCGGGGGCCCGGCTGGGTCGTGAGGGTAGCGACGGCATTGTCCCCGGTGTGGCGCGGCGACGAGGAGGTGGAGGAGGTGGAGGATATGGAGGAGGAGGAGGAGGAGGAGAGCAGGCTCGCGCTCACCGGATCCGCACCGCGGCGGCAGAAGACTCCGCCGCAGACCAGCGACAGCAGCAGCAGCAGCAGCGACGGCAGGGAGTGTGATGGGTGTGATGGGGTGGTGGTGATGGAGGTGGCGGTGATGGAGGTGGGGGCGTTCAGCGGGCATGGCGCATGGAGCGAACCGACACCCAGAGACATAACGGAGGGGGAGACGGCGGATGTCTCGCGGGCTAGGTTACGGGACACGGCCACTCAGCACGGGGGGGTCTTTTGTTGTGAAGGCCTACGCCGATCACGTGACGTGGCGGGCGGGGCGAGGCGAGGCGAGGCGCTGCTGAGGCTGAGGCTGGGGAAGATGATGTTACGTCATAGGACGCTTGATAGGGCGATGGCACCCGAGACACGTGACACCTGGTGATACCAGTCGGATAGTATGTATGCGTATTTTTATGTATAATAACATTTGTATGCATAATAGGAACACAATGCTAAACCTTGATCTGAAATAGGTTATTTTACTTTAAACGAACTATTTATATAAAAATATATATGATCAAGAGGAATGGAAAAACATTCATTAATAGCTACAAAACCCCCGTTCATATATTGTATTTCTGTACTTGTATGTCATATCAAAAGGGTGTTTACTGTCGTGTGGCGTAACGGTAGAACTGCAACACTCAGACGCCACAATAATCACGACGGAACAGACTGGTTCAAACAGATCGGAAGAGACTAAATGATTGAGACCAGTTCTTAACATTGTTTTATTACGAGTACTGTATCATTCATTTGACCATTCATTCTTTGTTTGTGGAATAATTAAATATGTTCATCTGTTACTATGATGCCATGTGTCAGGTCACATTATTTTACGAGTCAACTCAAAGGTTTTAGTTAAGTGTACATGGAAATCTAATAACGGTTACTTCCTGTACATATTCATTTTGTTTAACCCTTATGAAGAGAAGTCCAGTAGCAATTACAAGGGTTAACCACCAGGGGCAACAAAGAGCAAAGTCCCATCTCTCTCTCTCTCCGCTTCTCCATCATTAAGAATTGTTGCATTTCCCCATAACCAATCCGGGAAGAGACCCTCCGTTTCCAACTGACTAATACACCCATGAAAGCTTTAACATATACAGCCTCTTTAAGCTTCTCCAAAAAGGATGGCAACCAGCCTTTTTACTACAATTTACTACCCGCCAACCAATCACACACAAACGAGGAACCGTTACGCCACACGGTTAGCGAAGAAAATAGGTTTACTACACATTATACTTGAATGCTTTATTACAATTTGGCCCTCATTGGGTGAAGTGGTTACACAAGTGTCAGGTGGGGTGAAAGGTGCAGCAAAACATGAACACACATTGAAAAAAAAAAAAGTAAACAGTGCAGTCAACATAATATATATAAAGTTATTAAGTGTGCAAAAACACAATAATCAATTATTATAAAGTCTCAATAGGGAACTTTAACACATTCAGGCAGTTAAATTAAACATATAGTGCAATAAATAAGTGTAACAATAAATTAGAACAGTCATTTCAATACATTAATAATAGTCATAGCACCGAGCATAGCCGGTTAGCCCTTTAATTGCTCTTAATAAAATACATTATTAGGTATATTAAAAGAAAGTCTTAAAGCTTGGATCTTGTCACAGCTGTGAGAGTCCCTTCAAAACACACAGAGCGTCCCCGTCAGCGCTCCCATTGGCCAGGGAGAAAGGAGGAAGTGCGGGGGTGGGTCACTTCCTGTCAGTAGCAGCCATCGTTCCAGCTGGAAAGAGAGAGGAAGCGTTTACAGTCATGTGTTACCACTTAGCAGGTTATCACTCTCGAATATTACTATTTAGTCCCGCCCCCCGACACAGAACCCTTAGAGACTCCGCCCCCCTCATTTCATTGGCTGATGAGACGCATCCACCTTTGGTCTCCACCCGAGTAAAACTACCACAAAGTCTACGAGTTACAGACCACCGGGTCCCGCTAGCGGCGGCGGTCCCGCGCTGCTCACCTGCTTGCCGATTGGGGGATCCGGGTGCGGGGGGCGGAGCTTGCGGCGCGGCGGGGTAGCCGAGTGGGCGTGGAGGCGGGGCTGACGTAGGCGGGGGCCTTGGGCGGTCGCCCCGGCGACGGGGAGAAGCACCCCTCACTGTGGACTGGAGGGCCGAGAGGTTAGCTTTTGCTATGTATCCAGCTAGTTAGTTAGTTTGTTAGCCATCCAGCCTGTTTGTTAGAGCTAGCTTGAGCTGTGTCATCTTGTTATCTACTTTGTTAGCTTTCCATCTAGCTAGCTTAATAGTTAGCTTGCTAGCTAAGCTAATAAACTACCTCACAGGCTAACAAGCCAACTTGTTTATTAGCTAGCTAGTTAGACAGCTTGTAAGCTACTGTAGGTAGCATCAGCATCTCGTTCTAGTTACACTCATTGGCACCAGGAATGGATTGGAAATTAGCTTGTGAGCAAGCTTAGCTTGCAGGGCGCAACGGAGGAGGGCTGAGGCGTCTTACTGGAGGAGTGAAACCGAGCCGACCAATGGGAGCTCAGGGGGAGGGGAGCACTGACAGAGGAGGAAACGCTCGGCATGCTGGAAGTTCTCGCCAGGTCAGGCATGCTGCGACGCAGCTTGGCTAGCGAGAAACCAACAACAGAAATCACAATCAGAGTATTATGGGATATGTGACTGTAGGTCACATGTTAAGATAGAGATGACATTATCAACCACACACACACCTCACCGGTCTCACACCACACACCTCAGTTTCCAACAGTTTTAACCCCCCCCCCCCGTCTCCCCGTCGCTAGGCTTACAGGGAGTTAGTGCGAGTGGTTGTTACAGAACTAGCTAGCTAGCTAGCGGGGTTCCCCTGGTGATTCAGGTGTGTATATTTGGTGCGAGCGCAGCGGCAACGCAATTCATTACAAAACGGATGCTTCCGAAATGACAGAATCCGGATCAGAGCGGCACGGCTTCAGGTTAAGCAAGTTAGCTACCGCGAGTTAGCCACCAGCTCGCCAATAGGCGAATCATTTCTGTTTTAAATGGAATTAAAAATGTAATAAAATTAATAAATTAAACGGCGGAAAAATAAACTTACGCTCAACACCGAGAGCCAACCGATCTCCAACAGGAGCTTCCACTGGACAAAATGGCCGACAAAACAAAACAAATGTACACAATAAAGACGACCTTAAGCCCAACCACATGGTATACTAGTACAACAGTATTGTTCAACATTGTTTTATGGTCCGATGTGCAACAAGTACAATGGAATGATTACTCCCGCAGTATGACGTGTTGTTATAGTTGTGTGGTTTACAGTATAGTAAATAGGTTGTATAAAGTGTTTAGTATATCTATCTAATATAATCGAATAAAGTAGGTAGAATAAAGTGTTGTTTAGTATATAGTAGGTTTATAGTATATCATTGAGTGAGAAGCGTTTCAAAAGTATATTTAGATGTATCTAATTAAAATAAGGCATACTATCATATAGTAAAACCAGAAATGCACAGAAATCCCGTCAATTATCTAATCGTGAGCTAAAGAAAACACCTCGTCACGGTCAGCCATGCTTTTGGTTTACGTTTGGCGTCATGCACCTGGAACACTCCGAGGTCAACTCCAAAGGTTACAGTCTGAAATATTCCACTCACGAGTTTTCTGGAATTACTGAATGACACAAGATAGATCCTTGCACGATGATAACCTGCCCCCCCCCCCCAAAAAACTCTGATTGGGTATTCACCAGCGCAGTGAGCTCTGCTGATTGGTTCACAGCCTCTAGCTATAGACCCGCCCTAAGCGGGTCCTCCCTTAGCGCCGTACACACTCATGTTAAACCAGGACTCACCGGCCGCTTATAATGGACTTCAAAGGGGAGCTTGGAGGAGGACGGACTTCTGTACCGTAAACTTCAAAAAGCGGTACGGGGGCCGATGTTGGGACTTTGACACGGGGACATGACTGTTGTGCTTTTAAAGTGTTAAAATAGTAATATTATCAGTATTTTCACAGATAAAATGTTAATATTTATGTGTATTCATTTTTTAATTTTAGAGAGGATGGTCCTCCCTCCCTTTCCTCAATGGACAGGCCTCCTCTGTATTGTATAGTAAAGCATCGTTGTAGTCAATTCATACTGCAGGAGGGAATGGAGTGTAAGCACTCCATTGCACTAGTTCAACATGTTGAATGTTGACCATGGTCCTGATTCAAAAGGACCCCAGGGGGTTCTCACCTGGTCCGGGGCCGAGGCCGCCGGGCGGGGCCGGGGGGGAGGAGGAGAGGAAGGACCCGGAAGCGGACGCGGGGCCGGGGGAGGCGGGGGGTGTGTCCGGGGGAGTGTACAGCGAGCCGCTCCTCCTCCGGCGCCACTGACCACCGGCGGAGGAGGAGGAGACGGCGCGGGGTCGGGGGAGACGGGACAGCGGGGGAGGGGACGGGAGGCTGTAGACCTCCTCCTCCTCGGGCCGGAGTGAGAGGCTGTGTCTCCTCCTTTCTCGACGAGGAGTCCTGCTGGCGAAGTCCTGACGCAGACCTGGGGAGGGGGGGGGGGGAAATCGCAAAGCACACAACACGCACACAAATATATAGACAAGACAACACAAACACATATACGCACACGAAACAGACAGGAGACACACACACACACCTCCTGGGGTTAATGAAGCAGAAGTAGCGATGGGCTCGTAGGTCTGATCAGTACGTTAAACATGGAGAGAGCAAGAGACAGGATAGAGTTAGACAATCAGAGAGTCACCTTAAACAGCACTAAAAAACCTTTACTTAAATATTGACCACCAGGTGAGGCCTCTACGACCCACCAGGTGAGGCCTCCACGACACCACCAGGTGAGGCCTCTACGACACCACCAGGTGAGGCCTCTACGACACCACCAGGTGAGGCCTCAAGGACCCACCAGGTGAGGCCTCTACGACACCACCAGGTGAGGCCTCAAGGACCCACCAGGTGAGGCCTCTACGACACCACCAGGTGAGGCCTCAAGGACCCACCAGGTGAGGCCTCAAGGACCCACCAGGTGAGGCCTCAAGGACCCACCAGGTGAGGCCTCAAGGACCCACCAGGTGAGGCCTCAAGGACCCACCAGGAGAGGCCTCAAGGACCCACCAGGAGAGGCCTCAAGGACCCACCAGGAGAGGCCTCAAGGACCCACCAGGAGAGGCCTCAAGGACCCACCAGGAGAGGCCTCAAGGACCCACCAGGGGAAGCCTCAAGGACCCACCAGGGGAGGCCTCAAGGACCCATCCAGGTGAAACGGTGTGTGACTTACTCTCCTCCTGCAGTCGGGCCATGACCTGTACGTCCGTAAGGTCGTGGAGCTTGTAATCCATGGAGTCGTCGGACACCTCTGGACTGAGGCCAGAGGGACAGCCTTCCCAAGACAAACATGACAGTCGTTAGGGCAACGTAGGCGGAACCGGGTACATGATAGTCAGTCAGAGAGAGTTCAATGATCAATTGAAGCTTTGTACTGACCAATGGCGTGAAGGCAAGGGGTAGAGCACAGGTTGGGGGGGGGCGGAGTCTTACCGTGGCCAGCCAGGTGAGGGAGGAAGGTGGGGCTTCTCTCGGCTGGGGGGAGGGGCTCCTTCAACAGGGGACTCTGGGACCTCCTGAGAGACGGGAGCAGATGGGAGGCCAGGGGGGAGGCTAGGGAGGGAGGCAGAGAGCAACAGGAGGTTTGAGGAACAAAAGGTTGAGGGATGGGGGAAATCGAACGTGCACACGTTTCTGGGTTCTACCGGGTCTCCGGGAGAACAGCGGCGTGGAGCAGGACCTGTCGGCCAGGGGGGAGGGGCTGCTGGTGGGCGACGCCCCCGCCACGTGACACAGGAGGGGGGAGGAGAGGGAGGGACGCCACCTTAAGGCTGGAGAGAGAGAGGGGGGAGAGAAGTACAAACCAATCAAATCTTTGACAAACTAAAGCTTCGAGTTCGACACACACGGAGTTGGCGCACCGCAGTGGTTGTCACGGCGATACAGTGGGCACCGTTGTTTCAAACAAAGCGCCATTCAGACACACAAAAAACACACACACAAAAACACCACACACACACACACACACACACCTGGTGGCGGGTGCAGAGGCAGGGTCCTCGGGGTCTTGGGGCCGTCCAGGACCTGCCTGCACCACTGGAGCGCAGTCAGAGGGGAGCTGTCCACACATACCCCGGCCCTGGACACACCGGCCCTGGATGACACGTACAGCCTGCGCACAGTCTTATTATGGGATGTCTGTTCCTGCAAGTGAACAAGGCTATCACGCGAACACAAAGACGCCAACTGTCCACTGTGTGTGTGTGTGTGTGTGTGTGTGTGTGTGTGTGTGTGTTTTCCCGACTCATTAGAAAACTTTAGGAACGGCTAGAACCATTTATAGAGAGACAGAGAGACAGACACAGAGAGAGACAGACAGAGATTTCGTGCGTGAACACGTGGCGGTCGCTCCGCATTCGTGATACCGACCAGGTCTCGTCTGAATCTTCATCCTCCTCTTCGGAGGAGGAGGACAGGCCGTCCAGAAGTGAGGAGGAACCCCCCTCATCATCTCCTCCCGCCTCTTTGGAGAGCACGGCCGAGGAGAGTGTGTGTGCGTGGTTGTTGTTGTTGTTGTTGTGGTCCTCCTCCTCCTCCTCCTCCTCCTGGGGGTCTCCAGACGGAGGGCGGCTCTGTCCGGTCCTCAGGCGCCGGTTCTGCTCCTCTAAACTCCGGACCAGCGCCTGTAGCTTCTTCACCTCGTCCAGCTGGGGAGCCGCCGGGAGGTTGTTCCGGTTGTAGTCCATCACCTCCACCTGCATGACGCGGCGTTGCAGCCACATCGCTCGTGTGTGTGTGTGTGTGTGTTCCCGGTGACAAGCGGTGTGTGTGTACTCGGTGACAAGCGGTGTTTGTGTGTACCCGGTGCTCGTGACTCGTCTCCTGTTAGTGCGACTAGATGCGTCTCCTCTCTCTCTCTGTCTGTCTGGCGTGGATCCGAACTACCAGTTGAAGAGCTCGAGGGAACGTCGACCAATGAGAGCATTGACCACACCCCCCTGACCCCACCCCCCCCCACCACACACACACACACACACAGGCCTCCAGGTAAACCCATGCACACCTGTCCAAACGCTTTCCAAATTAGTCTCCGGGAGAGAGACTAATATAAAGCGCACACATATACTATGTACTTCTCCTAATTCATAGTTTCGGTCATTGAGCAAGTACATACAGCTTCAACTTCAGATCACTGGTGGGTGGTCACGCCTTACAAAGTAATGACAAAGTACAAAAAGTACTTTCACGGTCCTTTTTTTAAATTGTACTTTTACTATTTACTCGTGTATATAGTTGGGCCTGTCGTGTACTTGTCCCCCCCGCCCCCCTGAGCAAGTTAAAGTAAGACAACCCGTCGAATTAACTCGTCACCCATTTGGTAATATATGTGCAAGACCGCCCCCTGCAGGCCGTCGGCGGTATTCACTGCTACTGCCAATACGGCTATTTTGAATTAATCATTTAAAACACGAATTCTAATACTGTGTTACACAAGTTATGTTATTCCTGTAGACTCTTCCCCCCCCCCCCCCCCACAACGAAACACACACAGAACCTCCGATATGAAAAACAACTTTATTGATGAATACACGGAACACAACGAACAGATGGAATCCATTCATCCATTCCATGGCCCTGCCCGCCCCCTGGTGGCCGAGGGCCGCCACTGACTAGTCCTCCTAACGCTTCTTCCACGTGAACTTCTTCCGGGCGCCCTCTTGGCCTGGCTTGTCCCGCTCTCTCAGCCTGGGGTCAGGGGTCAACAGGCCGGCTAAGAGAGTGTGAGAGAGATGTTTAGAACTCTTATGTCGTCGTCGTCGTCACCACCCACCCACCCACCCACACCCACCCACACCCACACCCACACCTCACCCCTCATCTCACACACACCTCACCCCTCACCCCTCATCTCACACACACACACACCTCACCCCTCATCTCACACACACCTCACCCCTCATCACACCTCACCCCTCATCACACCTCACACACACCTCACCCCTCATCACACACCTCACCCCAACCCTCCTCACACACACACCTCAACCCTCCTCACACACACACCTCAACCCTCCTCACACACACCTCACCCCTCATCACACACACACACCTCACCCCTCATCACACACACACACACCTCACCCCTCATCACACACACACACCTCACCCATCCTCACACCTCACCCATCCTCACACACCTCACCCCTCCTCACACACACCTCACCCCTCATCACACACCTCACCCCAACCCTCCTCACACACACACCTCAACCCTCCTCACACACACCTCAACCCTCCTCACACACACACCTCAACCCTCCTCACACACACACCTCACCCCTCATCACACACACACACCTCACCCCTCATCTCACACACACCTCACCCCTCATCACACACACACCTCACCCCTCATCACACACACACCTCACCCCTCATCACACACACACCTCACCCCTCATCACACACACACCTCACCCATCCTCACCCATCCTCTCACACACACACCTCACCCATCCTCTCACACACACACCTCACCCCTCATCACACACACACCTCACCCCTCCTCACACACACCTCACCCCTCCTCACACACACACCTCACCCCTGCTCACACACACACCTCACCCCTGCTCACACACACACCTCACCCCTCATCTCTCACCTCACCCCTCATCTCACACACACACCTCACCCCTCATCTCACAC
>CM051002.1:16870901-16893401 GCA_027704905.1 Muraenolepis orangiensis
TCAGGGTTAGGGATTCCTAGTAGGGTTTAGTTTTAGGGTTAGGGATTTCTACAAGGGTTAGGTATTCTATTAGGGTTAGGGATTATATTAGAGTTATGGGTTCCTAGTAGGGTTTTAGGGTTTTAGGGTTTAGTTGAGGTTCTAGTAGGTTTCTATCATGTTAGGGTTATTAGGTTAGGGTTCCTAGTAGGGTTTTATTTAGGCTTAGTTTAGGTTTCCTAGTAGGGTTTTAGGGTTTCCAGTCGGGTTTTAGGCTTTCCAGTCGGGTTAGTTTAGGGTTTCCTAGTAGGGTTTAATTTAAGGGTTTCCTAGTAGGGTTTAATTGAAGGATTTCCTGGTAGGGTTTAGTTTTAGGGTTAGTGTTTATTTTAGGGTTAGGTTTGAGGGTTAGGGTTTGGTTTTATGGTATGATTTAGTATTTCATATATTTTCTTCATTTCAGTTTTAATATTTGATATATTTGGTTCCATTTGTGTATTTTAGAATCCGGTGATTCATATATTTGGCGGCGTTCCCTTGGTGACCCGTGAGGTGAAAGGTTGAGGCTGAGGCTGAGCTTGGAGGTCCTACCTCTCTGTCTGGGGAAGATCTCCGCTGGAGGCTGGAGAGACACAGGAGGATCAATACACACACCAGGCATGGATACACAAATACTACTACTAACACTACCACCACTCATTAGACCACTAGTACTACTACTAACACTACCACCACTCATTAGACCACTAGTACTACTACTAACACTACCAACACTAATTAGACCACTAGTACTACTACTAACACTACCACCACTCATTAGACCACTAGTACTACTACTAACACTACCACTCATTAGACCACTAGTACTACTACTAACACTACCACCACTCATTAGACCACTAGTACTACTACTAACACTACCACCACTCATTAGACCACTAGTACTACTACTAACACTACTAATACTACCAACACTAATTAGACCACTAGTACTACTACTAACACTACCAATACTAATAACACCACTCCTAAAACTAGTAGTAGTACTACATACAATAATACTACCAATACTATTACTACTAAAACGAGTAGTAGTACTACATATAATAATACCACCAACACTAATTAGACCACTAATACTACTACTAAAATAGTAGTAGTACTAAATATAATAATAATAATACTACTACTACGACAACTAAAAATACTACTACTAATACAACTACTAGTACTAAAACTTACAATACAACAAATACTAATAAAAAACTACTACTACTACAGTACTACTAGTCCTACTTCTAGTAATACTAATTGCACTACTAGTACCAGTACTAATCATTATACTTGTACTAATTATACTACTACTACTATTATACTACTAATAATAATCTACTACTACTATACTACCAAGCATATCGTGTGGTTCTGTTTAAAACCCTCACAGAGTGAATTACTACCATGGTTTACACCAGTACAGTCACACCACTACTGAAGTTCAACACAATGAACGTGGGCGGCCATCTTGACTGACCTTCATCAGGGGTCGTGACCTCTTCTCAAACAGCCCCGAGGGGAAGAGGTAGGAGATGCTCCTCTGTGGGTAGAGGAAAACAACAGAGGACGTCCTTATGAGCAGGTGGTCAGAGAGAGAGCGAGAGCGAGGGCGAGGGCGAGGGGTCAGGCTGGGTGTCTGGGCCACAGGGAGGTTGAACCTGACAGGAGCCAGGAGGCCCGTCTGGTACCCAGCTGCTCCCCAGAGTTCAGCTGAAGGGGATGGAGGAGGTAGCAGGTGGAACAGAAGATGAGGAGAGAGAGAGAGAGAGAAGGTCTCCCAGGTTGACAGCCACCAGTTCACACAGAGTACACACAGAGTACACACACACACGCACGCGCGCACGCGGTTGTCACATCGACAGAAGGCTGTGTTGTCGTGTGTGTACTGTGTGTGGGGGGGGGGGGAGGCAACAACACACACACGTGTGAACGTGTCAAGAAGTGAGAGAGAAAGGGAAGAAGAGGGAGAGATGAGGCAGAGAGAGAGATGAGAGAGAGACAAAGACAGACAAAGAGAGAAAGATGAGAGCAATTTGGGTATAAGAGAATGGAAAGAGACACTAACAAGCCTAATACTACCTACTAACGGATGTCCCCTAGGGTCCTAGAGCAAGATGTCTCCTAACCCCTACCTGTAGGGTTAGAGCAAGATGTCCCCTAACCCCTACCTTTAGGGTTAGAGCAAGATGTCCCCTAACCCCTACCTTTAGGGTTAGAGCAAGATGTCCCCTAAGCCCTACCTTTAGGGTTAGAGCAAGATGTCCCCTAAGCCCTACCTGTAGGCTCCTAGAGCAAGATGTCCCCTAAGCCCTACCTGTAGGGTCCTAGAGCTAGATGTCTCCTAAGCCCTACCTGTAGGCTCCTAGAGCAAGATGTCCCCTAAGCCCTACCTGTAGGGTCCTAGAGCTAGATGTCTCCTAAGCCCTACCTGTAGGGTCCTAGAGCAAGATGTCCCCTAACCCCTACCTGTAGGGTCCTAGAGCTAGATGTCCCCTAACCCCTACCTGTAGGGTCCTAGATGTCCCCTAACCCCTGTAGGGACCTAGATGTCTCCTAACCCCAACCTGTAGGGTCCTAGATGTCCCCTAAGCCCTACCTGTAGGGTCCTAGATGTCTCCTAACCCCTACCTGTAGGGTCCTAGATGTCTCCTAACCCCTACCTGTAGGGTCCTAGATGTCTCCTAACCTCTACCTGTAGGGTCCTAGATGTCTCCTAACCACTACCTGTAGGGTCCTAGATGAGATGTCCCCTAACCTCTACCTGTAGGGTACTAGATGTCTCCTAACCCCTACCTGTAGGGTCCTAGATGTCTCCTAACCCCTAGGTCTATAGAAGTGTCTGCTAAAAGACTAACTAGTAAACTGATGACGATCGTGACGCAATCTAAATACTCCCGCCACACTGGCTTTCACAGTCCTCCACCGGACAGCTCACTTCATTAGTGGGGGGGGGGGGAGGTGGAGGAGCCCCAGGGACCCACCCCCATATTGGCGGGCGTTTAGCAGCCAGGAGGCTGCGCTACGTCCCGCCACGTTAGCTTTCACAGTCCTCCACAGGACAGCTGAATTCATTAGGGGAGGAGAGGGGCGGGTTGAGGAGGGGAGGAGCTGTGAAATCGAACTGAAGCGTTCCTGGAGAACGCCAACAAACTGAGGGGAATTCGACGCGTTGTCAAGACACCGACACGCCGCTAATTCAGCCAGACGTAGCACGTTAGCTACGACTGAGAGAGAGATCGAGATCTCTCTCTCTCTATCGCTCTCTCTCGCTCTCTCTCGCTCTCTCTCGCTCTCAACAGTACAGAGACGGGTCATTAAGGAGCAGGTAGGGGTTAGACGGTACAGAGACGGGTCATTAAGGAGCAGGTAGGGGTTAGACAGTACAGAGACGGGTCATTAAGGAGCAGGTAGGGGTTAGACGGTACAGAGACGGGTCATTAAGGAGCAGGTAGGGGTTAGACAGTACAGAGACAGGTCAATAAGGAGCAGGTAGGGGTTAGACAGTACAGAGACGGGTCATTAAGGAGCAGGTAGGGGTTAGACAGTACAGAGACGGGTCATTAAGGAGCAGGTAGGGGTTAGACGGTACAGAGACGGGTCATTAAGGAGCAGGTAGGGGTTAGACGGTACAGAGACAGGTCATTAAGGAGCAGGTAGGGGTTAGAAGGTACAGAGACGGGTCATTAAGGAGCAGGTAGGGGTTAGACGGTAGAGACGGGTCATTAAGGAGCAGGTAGGGGTTAGACGGTACAGAGACGGGTCATTAAGGAGCAGGTAGGGGTTAGACAGTACAGAGACGGGTCATTAAGGAGCAGGTAGGGGTTAGACGGTACAGAGACAGGTCATTAAGGAGCAGGTAGGGGTTAGACAGTACAGAGACGGGTCATTAAGGAGCAGGTAGGGGTTAGACAGTACAGAGACAGGTCATTAAGGAGCAGGTAGGGGTTAGACAGTACAGAGACGGGTCATTAAGGAGCAGGTAGGGGTTAGACAGTACAGAGACAGGTCATTAAGGAGCAGGTAGGGGTTAGACAGTACAGAGACGGGTCATTAAGGAGCAGGTAGGGGTTAGACAGTACAGAGACAGGTCATTAAGGAGCAGGTAGGGGTTAGACAGTACAGAGACGGGTCATTAAGGAGCAGGTAGGGGTTAGACAGTACAGAGACAGGTCATTAAGGAGCAGGTAGGGGTTAGACGGTACAGAGACGGGTCATTAAGGAGCAGGTAGGGGTTAGACAGTACAGAGACGGGTCATTAAGGAGCAGGTAGGGGTTAGACAGTACAGAGACAGGTCATTAAGGAGCAGGTAGGGGTTAGACAGTACAGAGACGGGTCATTAAGGAGCAGGTAGGGGTTAGACAGTACAGAGACGGGTCATTAAGGAGCAGGTAGGGGTTAGACAGTACAGAGACAGGTCATTAAGGAGCAGGTAGGGGTTAGACAGTACAGAGACGGGTCATTAAGGAGCAGGTAGGAGTTAGACAGTACAGAGACAGGTCAGTAAGGAGCAGGTAGGGGATAGGTCATTGAGGAGCAGGTAGGGGTTAAAGGTCATTAAGGAGCAGGTAGGGGTTAAAGGTCATTAAGGAGCAGGTAGGGGTTAAAGGTCATTAAGGAGCAGGTAGGGGTTAGAGGTCATTAAGGAGCCGGTAGGGGTTAGACAGTACAGAGACACAGACACTTACATCTATGTCCTCCTGTGTGAAGGTCTCGGGGTCCTCCCCCATCATGTTAGCCAGGTGCCGTTTGCCCACCTCGAATTCCTCCACCTGTTTCTGAACAAACTCCAGGGAGAAGCGCTCCGGTCCGGCCGCCGCCAGGTTCTTCCGGAGCAGAGCGGAGCTGGAGCAAATCTGAGGAGAGAGGAGAACCTCCTTCACCGGACCGGACTGCTGGTCCACTGACCAGTCGACCAGCACCAGGTGGGAAATACTACCAGGACTCAATTAACTAAAGATTTGTGTCCAGTTTGTTTTACTATCAGTAAAGTATCAACTACCAGGTTACTTTATATTACCAGGTTACTAGTATATATATATTTCTATATATTAGCAGGTTACTAGCATATATGATCAGCTTACCAGTATATATGACCAAATATTACCAGGTTACTAGTAAATCTGATCGGATTACTACCATAAATGACCAAGTTACTTGTATCTACTAGCAGGCTATTACAATGTATTACTAGGTTACTAGGTTATATGATCAGCTTACTAGTATATATTAACATATTACTAGGTACTAGTATATATGATCAGCTTTCTACTAGTAACCTGGTAATCTATACTAGTAACCTGTAATATATACTAGTAACCTGTAATATATACTAGTCTCATATTTATTGCCAGGTTACTAGTATATATATTGCCAGGTTACTAGTATATATATGACCAGGTTACTAGTATATATATGACCAGGTTACTGGTATATATATATGACCAGGTTACTAGTATATATATGACCAGGTTACTAGTACCGTATTGACCCGAATATAAGACGGGGTTTTTTTCCGAGAAAAAAATCTGAAAAAGAGGGGTCGTCTTATAATCGGGGTTTAGACTTTTCGATGTACCGTAATTGCACATGTAATTGCGCAACAACAGATCGCGCCAAACGACTGTTCCGAGACACCGCGCGACACTTAAAGTAACTCAAAGTCTTAAAGTAATGATAGAAATGGAGAGACACAGCGACCAACTTGAAAAAAGAAAAACGCCTGTGTATTTTGACATGCCAACATCTGTCACAGTGCATAAGAAAGGCGACAAATCAGTGATTGTGAAGTCTACTGGAAACGAGAAGAGCCGAGTAACGGTCATGTTAACGCGCCTCGCAGATGGGACAAAACTTCCCCCGCACGTGGTTTTAAAACGCAAGACTGTACCTAAAGAGGCAGTGACTGTACCTAAAGAGGCAGTGACTGTACCTAAAGAGGCAGTGACTGTACCTAAAGAGGCAGTGACTGTACCTAAAGAGGCAGTGACTGTACCTAAAGAGGCAGTGACTGTACCTAAAGAGACAGCCAGCTGGCGTTATCGTACGCGCCCAGGCAAAGGGCTGGATGGAGACGGAGCTTGTGGTGGACTGGCAAGTTGGTCAAGGTGGTGTGGGGCAGACGGCGTGGGGGACTCAGAAAGAAGAGGAATATGTTGATTCTGGATGCTTTCCGTGGACACTTGACTGAGCCAGTCAAAAAGTGAAAGAGTGATGATCACTAGGTGACCTAGTGATCATACCGGGCGGAATGACAAGCCAGCTGCGCAATCTGCGCAAGAGATCCACAGAGTGGCTCCTGGCTGGTGATCACGCACTGACACCGTCTGGAAAAATCCAAAAGCCTGCAGTACGTTTGCTCTGTGAATGGATATTGCAAGCATGGGCTGACGTTTCCCCAGAAAGCATCATTAATGGGTTAAGAAATGCTGCGTATCAAATGCCATGGATGGCAGCGAGGATGACGTGATGTGGGAGGAGACGGGGAAGCGGACAACGTGAGTGACGATAGCGGGAGTGAGAGGAACAACCCAGCGATGTAGAAGACGAGCTGAATGAGAAGACGTGATGTGACCAATAGACTGATGTTCTGAAATGTTGTACTGTTTCATTGCTCTACTGTTTTATTGCGCTACCGTTTTATTGCACTACTGTTTTATTGCTATCTATCTAGCCTGTTTTCTTTTTGTTCGCCAAGTTAGGCAAATTTGAACACAATGTGTGATGTGTGTTATCATTATTTTCAAATAAAATGATTTTCTTTCAAAAAAAAATATTTGGTCTTCAAATATTTTTTTCTCCAAAAATGAGTCTTAAAAAGAGGGGTCGTCTTATAATCGGGGTCGTCTTATATTCGGGTCAATACGGTATATATATATATATGACCAGGTTACTGGTATATATATATATGACCAGGTTACTGATATATATATATATATATATATATATATATATATATATATATATATATATATATATATGACCAGGTTACTGGTATATATATATATATGACCAGGTTACTGGTATATATATATATATATATATATATATATATATATATATATATGACCAGGTTACTGGTATATATATATATGACCAGGTTACTGGTATATATATGTGTATATATATATATATATATATATATATATATATATATATATATATATATATATATATATATATATATATATATATATATATATATATATATATGACCAGGTTACTGGTGTATATATATATGACGAGGTTACTAGTGTATATATATATGACGAGGTTACTAGTGTATATATATATATGACGAGGTTACTAGTGTGTGTATATATATATATGTAACCAGGTTACTAGTATATATATATAACCAGGTCTCTCTCTCACACACACACACACACACACACACACACACACACACACACACACACACACACACACACACACACACACACACACACACACACACACACACACACACACACACACAGTACCTGTCGGCTCCAGTGAGATATTACTAGGTACTAGTATATATGATCAGCTTTCTACTAGTAACCTGGTAATCTATACTAGTAACCTGTAATATATACTAGTAACCTGTAATATATACTAGTCTCATATTTATTGCCAGGTTACTAGTATATATATGACCAGGTTACTAGTATATATATGACCAGGTTACTAGTATATATATGACCAGGTTACTAGTATATATATATGACCAGGTTACTAGTATATATATGACCAGGTTACTAGTATATATATATATATGACCAGGTTACTGGTATATATATATATGACCAGGTTACTGATATATATATATATATATATATATATATATATATATATATATATATATATATGACCAGGTTACTGGTATATATATATATATGACCAGGTTACTGGTATATATATATATATATATATATATATATATATATATGACCAGGTTACTGGTATATATATATATGACCAGGTTACTGGTATATATATGTGTATATATATATATATATATATATATATATATATATATATATATATATGACCAGGTTACTGGTGTATATATATATGACGAGGTTACTAGTGTATATATATATGACGAGGTTACTAGTGTATATATATATGACGAGGTTACTAGTGTGTGTATATATATATATGTAACCAGGTTACTAGTATATATATATAACCAGGTCTCTCTCACACACACACACACACACACACACACACACACACACACACACACACACACACACACACACACACACACACACACACACACACACACACACACACACACACACCACACACACACACACACACACACACACACACACACACACACACACACACACACACACACACACACACACACACACACACACACACACACACACACACACACACACACACACACACACACACACACACACACACACACACACACACACACACACACAGTACCTGTCGGCTCCAGTGAGTCCTATATTTCCCGAGGACAGACCCGGCTGTACGCACACAGGACGCCGCCATCTTGGACGATCAGCGCTGGGGTCAGACGCACCGGAAGTCGTCATCAGCTGTCAGAGTTCACGGTTTCGTTATTTGTATTAAATACATCATTATTGCTATTTTAATTTGTATTGCTATTTTAAATTTAAGTATTATTGTATTCGACGAAAAGTAAACCAATGATCTATAGAAAATATATCTTAATCTGAATTTCCATCATAGACTGTATATCCATTGGGATAAATAGATCGTGTACGTTAATTTATAATAAATAATAATAATAACAATAATAATAATAATAATAATAAACAGACGTCTTCAACGGATTTCTGCTCTAGTTGGACGGAGACGCAGAGTGTGACGCGCTGCCCTCTTTTGGGAGACGTTGACGTTGACCGTTACTTCACGTGACCGCTACGTCACCGGTACATAACGACTCACTTGACTTATTTGTGACCATATTGTAGCAGCCAAGTATTCATCTTGAGGGACATGAATGTAATGGTGGTATTTTGTTATGTCCATTAGGTGGCGCTGTGCGCAGGTATTTAGGGGGGGGGGGGTCACGGTTGACCTGAGGTGTTGAACCCTGGAAATATATTAGCAGGCATATATATATATATATATATATATATATATATATATCAGTGGCGAAGCGTGTCTATCACAACTGGACCTTCTGTAGACCAGGGGTTCCGCCCCCACTATCACTGGAGGGACTGGAACATTAAAAACAACGTGTGCACAGATCTTCACCATCGAGAACATCGTGAAGTCCAAGGGGGGGGGACGGACGGACAGACTTAACAGACTTCCATAATAAAAATATCTATGCACACGTTATTATTAAAAATAATAATAATAATAATAATAATAATAATAATAATAATATTAATATTTAATCCCGCGACCCCCCCCCCCCCTCGGGGTCCCGCGACCCCCACTTTGGGAACCCCTGCTGTAGACCACCACCAACACCACCACCATTCGAAAATTCAGTTGTTCTAGTCAGACGGACGTCACGGAGGAAGTCACTTTATGCCTTATCTCATTTAGGAAGATCAGATTGTCGCAGCCAATTTCCAATTGTACCATAGTTGGTAAAGCAGAGTCCATGTAGTGAAGTAACAGCCCAACACAAACCACCACACACAGGTCGGTTAAAGGGACGGTCTAACACGCTTAACGAGAAAAAGCTTAACGTAACTTTAAGTTCCAAAATAGCGATCAATAATCACCAAATGTCTCTGGCATATTTCTTGTCATTAGCACTTTCACCTGTCAAAATGAAAGTGAAAAGGTGAAAGTGCTAATGACAAGACATATGCAAATTAGGTGATTATTGATCGCGGTTTTGTAACTCTTAGTTACGTTAATTAAGTCTTTTCACGTTAAACGACGCAAAGAAAGATCAAGTCAAAACTCTCAATTTAAATGCACAACAATGCTTAACAAACCCAAGACAGCCATTAACTAATCATTCAACAAGTGTGTGGAAACAAAATGCAACAACCAGCTCAACGAGACGCAAAACTGAGACAAAACCAGCAAAGACAAATGAGTCTCACTCACCAATGATGTTCACAAAGACCAAATCAATTCTCCTGTCCTTCTGGATGGTTCGACCACCCGGTCATAAAGATAATCGCTTTTCAGATCCAAAATAAGTTGCCTTTCCAATTCCCTGCCCTCTTTTCGGTCCCAAATAGCAAGCATCAGTAGAGCCTCTTGTGGCTAGTAGAGCCCGTTAGCCACGTGTATCTTTCCCAGTTGCTAGCCTGAAAATGGCGAACATAGCCTGCTTTAACATCTTGATTCAGCTCAAGATTGTCAGGCGTTGGACGGCCTTTTTAATAATTTCCATCTTTACATTGAATGGTCGTCTTGAAAATGGTTCCGACAATAAATCCGCAACGACATCATCTTCGCCTGTTGCCATTTTGACGTAAAACAACTACGTAGAAAAAACGTAGAACTACGCTAGATCCCCTCTCGCTCCAGCCAATATACCTTCTAGCTCCCTATTGAGCTGTGGGGAATACGCCCATTGGCTACAAATCACTATATGATACAATTAATTCGATTTTTCATCTGAGTTTCATCTGAAAGTTCCAGGGTCTTCTCTGAATACCTTGAAGGCCCTGACGCTTCACCACTGATATCTCACTGATATCTCACACTCACAACCTACCCTACGCACAGAAGTTGGATCTGGGCTGGGTCATCGTAGGAAATGTATGTCTAGGTAGCGTTCACAAACCTCAGACAGTCGCCAGCTTCTACACCAACACCACAGAGTTCAAACGCCCCACTCTCTTTGAACCATGCCCTAACGTGTTCCATGTTAAGGAACGATACAGTGATGCCCAGGTCACCGACCACCCTCCAACACATCCTGAGGAGGAAACTACCTGTGATGCTGACCACCTAGGATGTACAGTGTTTTGGCGGACTAAAGATGACAACCAGGTGGGTCCTTCAATTCAGGATGCATCCTTTATGAAGATAATGGATGAAGGACTACGGAAAAAACCAAACAACAGTTGGGAGGCACCACTACCCTTCAAGAGTCCACGTCAAAGGCTTCCTAACAACAGGCCCCACGCAATGAAGCGCCTCATGTCTCTCAAGCGCAACCTTGAGAAGAAGCCTGAAATGCGAGACCACTACCTCAGCTTCATGAACAACATGTTCAACAACGGTCATGCTGAGCTAGCCCCTCCTCTCAGTGAGGAAGAGGAACGATGGTACTTGCCAACATTCGGTGTGTACCATCCGAAGAAACCCAAGAAAATCCGAGTTGTGTTCGATTCCAGTTCCCAATACAACGGCGTGTCACTGAACGATGTGCTGTTAACTGGGCCTGACCTGAACAACACACTGCTTGGAGTACTGATCCGCTTCAGGAAAGAAGCAATTGCCTTTACAGCGGACATAGAACAGATGTTCTATTGTTTTTCGGTACAAGAAGAAGACCGGAACTTCCTACGTTTCCTTTGGTTCCAAGACAATGACCTCTCGAAAGACATTGTGGATTATCGCATGACAGTCCACGTCTTTGGCAATAGCCCCTCACCTGCAGTGGCTATTCATGGCCTACACCAGTCTGTCCAGGTCAGCGAGTCCCACGTCGACCCTGACGTCAAGAACTTTGTGATGCGGGACTTCTATGTAGATGATGGTCTGAAGTCCCTGCCTACAGTTGAAGCGGCTGTGAACCTGCTAAAAAAGACACAGGACACTCTCTCCAAATCAAACCTGAGGCTGCATAAGATTGCAGCAAACAACAAATATGTCATGGAAGCTTTTCCATCCAGAGATCATGCAAGTGACCTTAAAGACCTGGACCTTGAGGCAGACACACTGCCAATACAACGCAGTCTGGGATTGAATTGGAATCTCCAAACAGACTGTTTCCACTTCAGTGTCTCTGATGATTATATATATATCAGTGGTGAAGCGTCAGGGCCTTAAGGGCCTCAGGTGTCAAGGCTTAACGTAACTTTAAGTTACGTTAAGCCTTTTCACGTTAAGCGTGTTAGACCGTCCCTTTAATCGATAGCCTGTGTGTGGTGGTCTGTGTTGGGCTGTTACTTCACTACATGGACACTGCTTTACGGTTATGGTACACTTGTAAATTGGCTGCGATAATCTGATCTGCCTAAATGAGATAAGGCATAAAGTGACTTCCTCCGTGACGTCCGTCTGACTAGAAAAACCGTCTACAGAAGGTCCAGTTGTGATAGACACGCTTCGCCACTGAATATATATATATATATATATATGTATATATATATATATATATATATATATATATATAGGGTACCAATTACCAATCAATTTATTTATACGGTAAATATACATACATACATACATACATATTATATATGGATGTATATGCATGTGTATGCATACATATATATTATATATGTATGTATATATACCGTATAAATATATCGATCGGTTATTGGTAATCGTATTGTATGGAGCAAGACACCCCGAATGAATCTAACTACAATAATTATATTATTATTATACAGAAAGCATGATGTAGTGCTGTGGTCAGTCCACCTCTTGGACATGTAGGAAGAACAGCTTTCACAGCACAAAAAGACACCTATTGCCATTATTATATCAAGCTTTAATCGCTAAAAGACATCTTATCTTTGTTTAGCCTATTCATCCTAGACGAAAACAAAGCTCAATTTAAGATCAGTTTGAGGTTTTGACCATTTCTTAAATTCAGCTTCTAAAGAAATAGACTTCTTCTTGTCTCACCCCAATCCTAATTTAAGATCAATGATTTCTCTCACTGCACCGCTCTTTATTTTGTCCACAATAATCAGCTCTACTTCCACAGCTATACTGCCTGTACCCAAGATCAACCACTAACCGACCAAGAGACCCGCCTGGGGTCTGCCCACTGCTCCCCAAGATTCAAGAGATTTATTCGCCATTTGCAACAAGTATTGATTTCCTACAATTAAAAACATATATAGTCATATATAGTCAAACACTATATACTATACTATGTACTTTACAACACTATACAATAACAATACTGTACACAATAAAAAATAATATAAAACAAAGTGACTGATGGATGATGTGTACATGTGTTGAATTGTGCAAAAAGTATTTAAAAAGCATTTTAAAGTGCCAGTAGTGCAGCAGCATCATGAATACAGTGCAGTACAGTGCAGTAACTGTGATGAGTCCAGAAAGTCCAGCAAAGTACAACAGTGTAATGTTAATGACAATGTTATGATAGTGTAATGTTAATGACAATGTTATGATAGTGTAATGTTAATGACATGTTATGATAGTGTAATGTTAATGACATGTTATGATAGTGTAATGTTAATGACAATGTTATGATAGTGTAATGTTAATGACATGTTATGATAGTGTAATGTTAATGACAATGTTATGATAGTGTAATGTTAATGACATGTCATGATAATGTAATGTTAATGACAATGTTATGATAGTGTAATGTTAATGACATGTTATGATAGTGTAATGTTAATGACAATGTTATGATAGTGTAATGTTAATGACATGTCATGATAATGTAATGTTAATGACAATGTTATGATAGTGTAATGTTAATGACATGTTATGATAGTGTAATGTTAATGACAAAGTTATGATAGTGTTATGTTAATGGAAATGTTATGATAGTGGCAGCACTCCTAGCAGTTCAGTAAGTCACTGCCTGTGGATATAAACTATCCTTAAACCTGGTAGTCCTTGCTGTACGGATGCTGTGGAACCAGCGACCAGACGGTAGGGGGGAGAAGAGATAGAGCCCAGGGTGGTTGCAGTCCTTTATGATGGACATGGCCTTCTTCCGACATCTTGTCCTAAAGATCTTCTCAATGCATGGAAGTGCACACCCCATGATCTTTTCCGCCGTCCTCACGACCCTCTGGATGGCTTTCTTGTCCTGTGCAGTGGTGTTGCCGTACCACACAGTGACGCCCCTCGTCAGGAAAAGTATGACAAACTATAGTAAACATCAGTATGGTCATGGAGTATCAGTTTAATCCGGTCCATTTGATGATTTTGTAAACACAGAATAGGATCAAGAGTCTTTTGGCGGGTGGTGGAACTCCCTGACCACTAGACTACCCATTCATATCAACGTTGAGATGACACAGTAAGTCACCTGTCAGAGCTCACCTGCTCCAGGTCCCTCTTCAGGTGGCTGTGGATGAGCAGCTGGCTGACCTGGTCAGTCACGCAGCACACCCACGAAGAAGGTGATGAAGACGATGCGCTGCCCCACCCGAGCCCTGAGACTGGAGTCCAGCAGCAGCTTGGCAGACGCCATGGGACAGGTCACAGGTCAACCACTGGAGACAGAACACACAAGGTAAGGCTCTGGGAGGAGCAGAGCATGATGGGAGATGAGGTGTGTCTGTTTAAACCAATCAAATCGCTGCAGTCTGTGAGCAAGCAGATTACAAAACACACACACACACACACACACACACACACACACAATTTACAAGGTTTACAAAGTTTAGTTTGGCCACAGACGAGACAATTGATTGAAACGAGACGCAGACTTTTATTCTTCTGTCAACAATAATGAGGTCAGGCGGATCACTGCCCTCCACTGGACGACTGAGGAACTACAGCACGGTACAATTACAAAACACACACGCCAGTGGTGGTTGTGACCACCATCAGAATCATAAGCTGTACTGATTTGTTTAATCTATAAACCGACTATGCATGCATACCTTTTTTTTAAGTCAAACTCTGTCCATAACACATTATTATTTCATTAAAAAGTTACAATTCCTAAATTAAAAAACACACACTCAAGTTACACAAAAACACACACACACACAACTTTACATGTTGGTCGAATTGACCCAGACATCCTCTCTGTCCCCCTTCTGTGTGTGTGTGTGTGTTTGGTTCTGTGTGTGTGTGTGTGTGTGTGTGTGTGTGTGTGTGTGTGTGTGTGTGTGTGTGTGTGTGTGTGTGTGTGTGTGGCAGAGTCAGCATGGAGGAAATCCACAGTGAACTGCTCCTGACCTGACTAGTGTCTCGTAGTGCTCAAGTCTTTTGAAGCTGTAATCGCTAACTCCGTTAGCCTAACCTCCCTCCTCTGCTCTCTGCTCATCTCTGCTCCTCTGGTCTCCTCTGCTCTGTGGATCTCAGGGGCTTCATCGTGTGATGTGTTTGTGTGTGTGTGTGTGTGTGTGTGTGTGTGTTCCCCTCTCCACTATCTTCTCTTCTCCCCTCCCACCCTCCTCTTTCCTCTCTCCTCTCTCCTCCTCTCCTCCTCCTCTCTCCTCATCTCCTCCTCTGTGTGTGTGTGTGTGTATGTTTCTGTGTGTGTGTGTGTGTATGTTTCTGTGTGTGTGTGTGTATGTTTCTGTGTGTGTGTGTGTGTATGTTTCTGTGTGTGTGGGTGTATTTTTTTATGCGTGTGTGTTTTTTTATGTGTGTGTTTGTTTCGGTGTGTGTGTTTTTCTGTGTGTGTATGTGTCTGTGTATGTTTCTGTGTGTGTGTGCATTTGGTTGTGTGTGTGTGTGTGTTTCTGCGTGTGTGTGTGTTTCTGCATGTGTGTGTGTGTACAGGGGCCGTTTGGGGGCCCTCTGAGCTGCTTGGTACCGGCTGAGAGTCGTTACGTCATCCTAGACATCTCCCAGGACACGACCCGCAGCTATTTCTGGGCTTAGCCCCGCATGGGTCTAGCTTAGGGCCTCGCTTAGGGCCTCGTACCACCTTCAGAGTGCCACCCAGAGGCTGTGGCGTTCCTCCACCCAGAGGCTGTGTTGTTCCACCATCCAGAGGCTGTGGCGTTCCACCACCCAGAGGCTGTGGGCGTTCCTCCACCCAGAGGCTGTGGCGTTCCTCCACCCAGAGGCTGTGTTGTTCCTCCACCCAAAGGCTGTGGCGTTCCTCCACCCAGAGGCTGTGGCGTTCCTCCACCCAGAGGCTGTGGCGTTCCACCACCCAGAGGCTGTGGCGTTCCTGCACCCAGAGGCTGTGGCGTTCCTCCACCCAGAGGCTGTGGCGTTCCTCCACCCAGAGGCTGTGGCGTTCCTCCACCCACCGGGAGATATTGGCCCTCCAGGTTTGTGGCTTCTTTGGATTTCAATGAAACGTCCAAAGCGACTGATGTTGTTCTTAAAGTTCTGTTGGCAGTGCAACGGTGGGGGGAAGAAGGAGGAGGAGAAGGAGAAGGAGGAGGAGGAGGATGAGGAGGAGGAGGAGACAGACATCCTCCTGTGAGTCTCCTCCCTCCTCCTCCCTCCTCCTCCTCCTCCTCCACCTCCACCTCCTCCCAGGGCAGGAGGTGCAGAGCGGTGAGAGAAGGCGATGTGAAGGGAGAGCAACCTCCCAACCAGTGAACCAAATGAGCAACAACAAGTGTTACCCCAAAACAGACAAGGAGAGCAGGGAGATAAATCTGTATAAATCAGTTTAAATCAGTGGCTCTCAAACTTAGCTTAGCTCCAAACCTCCGAATGGTAAATGTGTGTGACATGACACGTCATGTCATGTGCAACACATGTGGAACGATTGAACCAAACTTCATTCAATTCAGTGATTGCAATTGAATGAAGGACTTATGGTTCTTCTCTTCACGTTAACTGTCTCCTTTCTTTAACTTTTACCTTACCACTGGAATTTCGACCAATCGTGTCGCTGGAGGTGGGCGGGGCATGTCGCACGGGGACTGGGCGGCCGGATGGCGGTAAACTAGTAGGTAGACTTTTTTACCGGGAAAACCGGCCACGTGTCGCTCAACGATTCAAACGGCCGTAGAAAAAAACCACATTCCGTCCAAATGGTCTTCCGAGAACCTCCGTGCGAATGACTCTATCTTCCGCTCCGATGTAAAACTACCAATGTCTACCGTCATTTTTTATTTTGTTGAAAAAACAGGAAGTCCCACCCCTCCCACTTCCCCCCCCCCCGAGGAGTTGCCATCGGGATAACTGAATAATAAAAATAATAAAAAGAAAAGTAAAGACTTCTAAATCAAGTCTTATGGTCTTCTGGTCTTTTGTGTGAGTCTGGATTGGGCCAATGCTATATCAGAGGACCATAAAAGGTTCCCATGTCTTCTGGACCAGCTCCTTTAAACAATCAGGACTCCATTCCAGTCTTAAGTGTTTGGGTTCAGAGTCTTTTTGAACTCAGTATATGTTGGAGTGAGTGTCTTGGTTGGTTCCCGTTGAGCAGAATGCATTTCTTTGCTATTATTCTGATATATATGATTCCAAGCCTCGCGACAGACGAGGGATCTAGTGTCCCGTCCAGATCCCTACCAAAGACCAAGGGACGGTTTTGGGTCTGTGATGGTAATGGACGCTTTTATATAGCGCTTTTATCCAATGTGCTTTACAAGTCATGCCTCACATTCACCCATTCATACACACATTCAACCACCGACGGCGGAGTCAGCCATGTAAGGAGACAGCCGGCACGTCAGGAGCAGGGTTAGGGTTAGGGTGTCTTGCTCAAGGACACCTCCACAGCTTTTGCTAGGAGGAGCTTGGGGATCGAACCGGGAACCTTCCGGTTGTGAGGCGACCGCTCTACCTCCTGAGCCATACTGCCGACGGAATTTGCAATGCCTTGGTTGTCATGGTCATGTACGGCTTTTCCTATGTACGGTTTTAATTTCCTACATTCCCCCAAAAAGACATATTATATAATTGTAGACAGTTTTTTACATCTTATTTAACCTCTGTACGTTATATATTACCACGCACTTTACTGCAAGATTTGCACTCTGGTAAATTATTTTTGCTGTACTGTACTTGTGCTGTGCAATGCTGTGCAAATGACAATACATTTGAATCTAATCTAATCTAATCTAATCTAATCTAATCTAATCTAATAATTGAACCAGTACGTACGTACATATATTACAACGATGACATCTAGGCGGGGATGAGTTAGGACAGGTCTTACCTCACTGAACCCGGGGTGAGGTACGACCTGTGCATCCATTTGTACTTCTGTCCCTGCAGGACAATGAGCAGTGAGGACGTCCACTGGTCAACTCTGAGACCAGGTCCTCTTCAGTGGGACCACGCTTCACCCTAAAGACTCTTATTGGGAAATGAGTCTCTCCACTCTCATTGTGAAACACCGTGCTTGTGTGTGTGAGATTGTGAGAGTGTATGTGTGTGTGTTTGTGTGTGTGTGTGTGTGTGTGTGTGTGTGTGTGTGTGTGTGTGTGTGTGTGTGTGTGTGTGTGTGTGTGTGTGTGTGTGTGTGTGTGTGTGTGTGTGTGTGTGTGTGTGTGTGTTACAGGTGTGTTTGTTGTCATGCCTGGTGTGAGCCAGCTGGCTCCCATCCAGACCCTGAGACAGCTCGCCATACGGACCCCTGAGACGCCAGAGTGTGTGTGTGTGTGTGTGTGTGTGTGTGTGTGTGTGTGTGTGTGTGTGTGTGTGTGTGTGTGTGTGTGTGTGTGTGTGTGTCTGTGTGTGTGTGTGTGTGTGTGTGTGTGTGTGTGTGTGTGTGTGTGTGTGTTCTTAACAAAACGCTGGTCCTGAAATGCAAGCGTCACCCATCTTGAGTGACGTTCATTTAATTGCGTGGCTCAAAACCTGCGGAGGAGCACCACACCTTGGCACCCGGCCAAGCCTCCCTCCCTCCTCCCTCCTCCCTCCTCCCTCCTCCCTCCCTCCTCCCTCCTCCCTCCTCCCTCCCTCCCCCCTTCTCCCTCCCCTCCTTCCTCCTCCCTCCCTCCCTCCCTCCCCTCCTTCCTCCTCCCTCCCCTCCTTCCTCCTCCCTCCCTCCCTCCCTCCCTCCTCCCTCCTCCCCTCCTCCCTCCTCCCTCTTCCCCCTGGGTACCCTGATGAGGGCCATCCAAGCCAGGGGGAGGGAGAGAGAGAGAGAGAGAGAGAGAGAGAGAGAGAGAGAGAGAGAGAGAGAGAGAGAGAGAGAGAGAGAGAGAGAGAGAGAGAGAGAGAGAGAGAGAGAGAGAGAGAGAGAGAGAGAGAGAGAGAGACAGAGCCACTTCCTAATATTCTTCTTGAGACGCTGTGTGTGTGTGTGTGTGTGTGTGTGTGTGTGTGTGTGTGTGTGTGTGTGTGTGTGTGTGTGTGTGTGTGTGTGTGTGTGTGTGTGTGTGTGTGTGTGTGTGTGTGTGTGTGTGTGTGTGTGTAAGCTTACTGACTGAGCCTTTAGTCCCATGTCGCATATGCTGGGAGCTCCACTCACATCGCCCCCTGCTGGACATGCGCTGAAGGCGGAGGCAAAAAACACGGTCGAAGCCATGGTGTTAGTGTGCTACTCAGATTCAGATTCAGATTCAGATTACTTTATTAATCCCGAGGGAAATTAAGGTGCAGTTGACACAGGGGGAATAAATGCACACACAAAAATACTAATACCTAAGCTAAAACTAAAAACAACTAACAACTAACTAAATAAAACTAGTATAAACAAAAATATAATTAAAATAACTCTAAATGAAATCAAAATGTATTGATCGATGAAGAGAATTGCACAATTTACAGTATTATTACAGTAATATGTAGGTATGTACAATACACAACAATAAATATAGTGCAAATTGGCAGTAATAATATATTAATAAATAACTCAGATGAATACTGAAAAAGTGACATGTGAAAAGTGAAAAGTGAATTAGAATTTGAAATAGAATTTACAGTGCAAAGTTACAGTGAGATGATTTACAGTGCGTTGACCAAAAAATAATAATAATAAAGTACGTTGGCCTCAGGTCACTGAGTCTCCACTGTCCCTCTCACGACCCGAGGTAGATGAGTTAAAGAGTCTGATGGCCACAGGAAGAAAGGACTTCCTATGGCGTTCTGTGGTGCACCTGGGTGGAATGAGTCTGTTGCTAAAGGTGCTTCTATATGAGGTCAGCACCTGATGGAGAGGGTGAGAGTTGTTGTCAAGGATACTACGCAGCTTGCGCAGCATCCTCCTCTCAAACACCCCCAACAAGGAGTCCAGCTGGACCCCCAGGACAGCGCCAGCCTTCCTGATGATCCTGCTGGTCTTGTTGGCGTCTGCTGATCTCAACCTGCTTCCCCAGCACACGACACCGGAGAAGATGGCACTGGCTACCACCGACTGGTAGAACATCTTCAGCATCATGTTACAAACGTTGAAGGACCGTAGCCTCCGCAGGAAGTAGAGACGGCTCTGGCCCTTCTTGTAAACAGCCTCAGAGTTCTTGGCCCTACTGGGAGCTAATGTGTCTTCTTTGGGTTATTCTATATGTAATCTTCTCTCTCTCTCTCCCTCTCTCCCTCTCTCTCTCTCTCTCTCTCTCTCTCTCTCTCTCTCTCTCTCTCTCTCTCTCTCTCTCTCTCTCTCTCTCTCTCTATCCCCCTATCTCTCTCTCTCTCTCTCTCTCTCTCTCTCTCTCTCTCTCTCTCTCTCTCTCTCTCTCTCTCTCTCTCTCTCTCTCTCTCTCTCTCTCTCTCTCTCTCTCTCTCTATCTCTCTCTCTCACGTGGAACCCTGTATTATGCTAAAGATTAGCATGGTGGAACCCTGTATTATGCTAAAGTTTAGCATGTATTATGCTAAAGATTAGCATGCGGAACTTTGTATTATGCTAAAGTTCTAAAGATTAGCTTGTGAAACCCTGTTTTATGCTAAAGATTAGCATGTGGAACCCTGCATTATGCTAAAGATTAGCTTGTTGAACGCTGTATTATGTTAAAGATTAGCATGGTGGAACCCTGTATTATGCAAAAAATGTGCACGTGGAACCCTGTATTATGCTAAAGATTAGCATGGTGGAACCCTGTATTATGCTAAAGATTAGCATGTATTATGCTAAAGATTAGCTTGTGAAACCCTATATTATGTTAAAGATCAGGGGTGCGTTTCCCGAAGCCTTCTTAACGCTACGTCGTTCGTAAGTTCCACCTTAAGTTCCACCTTAACTTCTCGCCGTGTTTCCCGAAACGTTCTTAGCTAAGTATACCTTCCGTAAGTAACACTTTCGTAGGGCAGGTCTGGAGCTCTCTTAACTCTACCTTAGCGATGTTGTCAGCTCTCTCCGCTAGTGGCCACCACTGTTCCGACCCGCAAGCCTCTGAAATCAGCTGTTGGCCTAGTTTTATTTCAATCTGTGAATCAATATGTAGTTCATAACGGTAATAATATACAACAAAAATACCACATTAATGGGAATGTTTTCATGCCGAAATTGTACATTACGGTGGATACATTTTGCACTTTATTGAACATGAAATCGCCTCTTAAACTCCTAAAACTCGAAAACAGTGCTCGAAAACAGTCTTCACGATTCAGCGCCAGCTCATCCAGCATGACCTCCATCTCCACATTGGTGACGCTGGCGGACCGCTTTTTGCGATGTTTTTGCCCTGACATCAGTGGCGTAGCGGAGGTCCCCGCAGACGCGGTGCGGGGGAGCCCCGGAGTTTAGGAGCCCCCCCCTACCTGTTAAGTTGCTAGGCACCACGGTTTGACTGGCCATCTGACATACCTGCCGGCCCGGACCACCACCCTACCGTCGGACTTCACGATCGCAACCCCCACCCCCCCCCCGTTGGACTTCATGACCTGCGGGGGAGCACCGAAATATTGCGCAACACCACTGCCTGACATATCTAATGTTACATATCTAATGTTCATTTCTTGTTGGTGCGCTTTTATTGAAATTGTCAGCCAATCAGAGAGAATTGTGAACTACACCGGTTATGTGATGGGGCTGCTGGTTAATCAGCCCTAATTGCAAAGTTATTTAAGGCACCATGACAATGATATAAAAAATATTTAAATCAACCTTTTCTTGCCAAATAAGGTGTACTGGTAGGTGGCGTAATTTGCTGAGGTGGTGTAGCGGGAAGAGGCTTGATATCACAATCTGAGGTGGCGGGCTCGTGCCACCTGTAGGCAATCATTAGATTTACGGTTTGATAATTGAGTTTGTAAGTTTTAAATTCTATGAATATGTTCTCAGTCATGATAAATGCAATGTTCTTTAGTATTCCTGCAGTGTTTTATTGATAAAACTCTCATAACGCGGTGAAACAGTCGCTACCTGGAGTGAAAAGTCGATTCTCGAGTCATCGATTTCAGCGCAACGTCGGACGTAAGAAGGTATACCTTAAGCAGCCGCCTGAGGGATAGTTTGTGGAACACACGTAGAACAGTAAACAACTTTAGTAAGGTATACCTTTCAAGTCTTCGTAACACGCTAAGAGACAACGTTATCGGGAAACCCACCCCAGATCACTGAATGAAGAAGCAGTATCCGATGGCGGGAAACTATTTAGCCTCCCCTGAGTGGCGATTGGACACGCAGATAGCGGCGGTAATAAATGAATTTCAGGGGCGGTAATGGAGAGAGACATTCCGCTGAGACGGCGCTTACCTGGCGGACTCACATCCCATTAGCATCAGGCTAATTATTAGCTCTTCTGGCAGCGCGTGAAATGGAGAGGGAGGACCTGCAGATTTAATGAGGACCT
>CM051002.1:16898401-16955901 GCA_027704905.1 Muraenolepis orangiensis
ACCAATCTCCTTAGCGACATTAGAAAGGGTTACAAAAGTGGCGAGCCAGCCAGGAGATTGGTTTATTGTAGCAACTTGATCTTCCAGCCCACAATACACACAATACACACGAAAAATTAGACATGGATGTTTGTAACCGGTTTGATGTTGACGGTCAGAGTTCCCTGTATATAACAGGTATTGCAAGGAAATACACAGATGAGGAAATAGCCACTGTGTTCACTGTCATGAATGGTACAATTTCCAAGATAGTCAGGATTCCTAATGAGCTAGGACAGACAGCTGGTAGGGTCCTGCTAGAATATGAATGTGAAAGGTCCATTACAAGAATTGACCCCATTACCTTAGGCAACATGCCGAGCCCTAATGACCCTGAAGTAGTGTGGTGTGTGAAAACCATCAGAGAACTCTGCCAGGAAGAGATAGGCAGGGAGATGGCCCATAGATACCTAGCTGAGTTAAGTGTGGTTGCAGGTAGTAGCAAGGCAAGCTTCTTGAGCGCACTTCAAGATGAGTTGCAAAAAGAGCCAAGACGCTACACCCCATTCACAAACCAGTGACACGCAGCTACGTCCAACTCAGAGTACTGACTCTTCCAATCATAAAAGCAGAACAGACAAAAGTGCATCTGCTGAACCCAGAAATGTTGACAGCTCATCTGCTAATGGACCAAAGAGCTCTGTTCACCGAAATGAAGATGTCTTTAACCCACCGCAGATCCAGAAAGTCATCGTGAAACATGTCATCAGATATGAGTCAACCACTTCATCATCCACACATTTCAGGTTGCATACCTTCTCATGCCGGATGCCAAGGCCCAATGGTGAGGTTGACTATGACACCTGGCGTACCCAAGTTGATCTCCTTCTCAGTGACCCTTTCTTGAATGACACTCTTAAGGACAATCATTGAACGCTTACTTGTCCAGCAGCTGATGTTGTGAAGCATCTTGGCATCTCATCTCCTCCAAGTGCTTATGTCACTCAGCTTGATTCTGCTTTTGGCGTTGTGGAGGATGGAGAATAATTATTTGCATCATTTCTGACCTCCAACCAAAACAGTGGAGAAAAACCATCAACATTCTTGAACCGACTTCACACCCTCCTTCTAGAGGGGGAGCCTCACCCGGAGATGTAGACGACCAGTTACTCAGACAGTTCTGCTGGGGCTGTTGGGATCAGAGCATCATCATAGGCCTCCAGTTAGAGTACAAGAACGGCTATTCACCATAATTTCCTGAACTCCTTCTCATGTTGAGGACTGAGGAAGATCGTCAATCAGCAAAGCTGGACAGGATGAAAAAACACTTCGCACATGTCCAATCTGTCTTTGATATGCCCTACTACCATCAAGTTCCATCAAACATGGACCAGAGTGAGACCTCAAAGCATGAAAATACCCTGGATGAGCTAAGTAAACAAGTGGGAAGGTTGAGCCAAAAGCCAAAGAGCCCCACTCATGATAGTGAGCCATCCCCAGCTCCAAAACGAGATGAACTCTAAGTGTGAAGCCAAGTTAGCTGAGTTAACCACACAAGTTCAACAGCTAGCACAAAGTCAAAAGACCTCAGACAAGACTGAAACGCCAAGGAACGACTACGACTTTGCTATTGGCAGCAATAGCATGAGGAAACCTCTCAAAGTCCCCAGAATGCCAAGGACGTGGTTCTGCTTGAAGTGTGAAGAAGATAATCATATTGCTGTTCACTGCTCAAACGAGCCAAACCCCACACTTGTTCGTCTTAAAAATGCAGAGCTCAGGGAGAGACGGGAGAGGTTTGAAGCTCAGCAGGCTGTTTCACCCTTTGCTTTAAACTAGTTGCAGCTTCTGCTATGGGACATCCAGGAGCTGAATCCACACACAACATCAGTCCCAACATACAAGTTCAAAGTGCTGGAGCACAAGGAAGAGTTATGGCACAGTCAATGGAGACTGTCAATCACACGGAGCAGCCCATACCCCAAAGACTTATAGGCCCCTGTTGTACAGCCTCAGTCTACCTTGATGATCTATTGTGTGAATCAATCACGGACACAGGCTCACAAGTCACAACAATTTCTGAGTCATACCATAAAGAACATCTACCTCTCCTTCCCATCCAGCCAATTCATGCTCTTCTTGAAATGTAAGGAGCTGGTGTTCCCTATCTTGGCTACATAGTAGTTGGCGTAACTTTTCCCCAAACAATCACTGGTAAGGAAGAAGAACTAGTTGCATTAGCACTAGTTGTCCCAGATTGTCACTTTAACAGCAGAACCCCTCTGCTAGTTGGTACTAATGTTCTCTTCAGACTTTACAAACGATTGCTTGAACGAGATGGTCCAGAGTTCATCCACAAACTCAGTTCCAGAGACTATGCACTGATGTTCCAACACATTGCCCAAACACATGAAAATGACAACCACACATCCTGTCCTGTCAAGTTAAATGGAACACACCCTATAACCATTCCTGCAAACCAGAAGTGCTGTGTCATGGGTGATGTCAGACTGGGGAAGACCAACCAGAACACATCAATTGTTCTTGAACCACATGAACACCACCGGTTGCCTGGTGGCCTTTTCCTTGAAGCTGCTTTGATAGATATTCCCTTCAGGGCCAGTAGTAAGATACCCGTTGTCTTGCAAAACTTGAGTGGACACAGTGTCACTTTGCAGCCAAGGTGTATCGTTGCTCAAATATGTGCAGCCCAACACATCACTCCCCTTGGGTCTGAACAACATACCTCTTGTAAAGACGGTGACGGTGACAACCTCAAGTTTGGCATTGATGATTCACCAATCCCTGAAGAATGGAAGCGGCGCATTACAGCGACGCTAGAGTCCATTCCCGAAGTCTTTGCTTTAGATCAGGGGTTCCCAACTTTTTTTGTGCCACGGGCCGGCAGATACATGAAAAAAATCGCGCGGACCGGTTGTCAATCTTCGTGGACCGGTTGTCAAAGTGTGTTGTCAACACACACCCCTAACAAAACGGCAGGATAATAATCGATTTCAGTATAAACGCACATGTACGCGGAGCACCCGTAAAAAACCTGGCTCGTTCGCGACCGAGACGTCACTAGCGCGTCACTAGTCTCTTTAGTAGCGCGTGCAACTGAAAGTCTCTCGTTATGCCGCCAATATATATTTAATCTATATAGATTATACCGCCCATATATACCGCTATATAATCTATATATATAGATTATATTATATATATAATCTCTATATATAGATTATACCGCCCGCTGTTCACCTATACTCAAATGATTTGAGTCAAATATGATGATAAACACACCCGGCACTAACACCTCCACGGCCCGGTACCGGTCCGCGGCCCGGCGGTTGGGAACCCCTGCTTCAGATGACCTGTCATATGGTCACATGACTGCTGTTAAACATATCCTCAGGCTACAGGATGAGACACCTTTTAAGGAGAGGTCAAGACCTATTCATCCTTGTGACAGAGAAGCAGTCAAGCAACATCTCAAATGCCTCGTTTCCACCAACGCAAGCCTAGTTCTAGCTCTCGGATGGCGCTAGAGCCGGTTTGCAGTTGGTTCAACTGGCGAGCCGTCTAAGAACCGGTTTGCGTTTCCACCGACTTTTTCGCCGAGAGCCACGTCATTACGTCAACTTCCACAACAGTGGTGGATTACATGATGTATGTAAAAGTGTTGCTCCTGGCTTTCAGGTTACAAACACGGCTGGTCCAACGCGTTGAGCTGCTCGTCTTTAGTGCTATGGACGCGATTACGTTGAAGCCCTTAACGTTGAAGCCACTAACTGTGATAAAGGACTATACAAATAAAATGGACTTGACGTTAGAGCTGCATTAATATTACTTAAAGAGTACTTAAACAGAAGGGACCATTTGTTGATAAAGCATAATGAAGCGGACATTTATATTTAGAAATGTTTTATTGAAAAAAACATTAAATACACAATACACCGTCATCACAAAATGTAAAAGTGTAGAGTGCAGTGTAATAAGTCAATGTTAATAAAGCACCGAGGGGCGCCGAGGGGCTCCTGGGCGAGCTGCAGCCCAGTGGTGGCGGTAGCTAAAAGTGCATTAAAACATGACTCCATAAACAACTAAAACAAGAGAAAAGTGCATTAAAACATGTCTCCATTACACTTTACTGTTTTTAGAAAGTAGCATCCTGACGTGGCTATTGTTATCAAGGCTAATATCAGCTAACAGAAGCCTAGCAATCATAGCTCCTCATTTCTGATGATACGAACATAACATTGATGTGATAATGAGCAGCTCGCTAAACAGATTAGAAATACAAAGCTGGTTGGCAACACAGGAAAGATTTATAAAGTAAAACTTACCAGGACCAGAGTGACAGCAGCGGATCATCCAGTTTGTTATCGATTAGCTCCTCGGTTCTGTCCCCCACTGAAGATATCGCGCACTGTAGTTTTTCTAATAGCGGTTTGTTCTAGAAGCCCCTCTAGTTTATTGTGACCTTCTGCCAAGGACCACAACGCAAGGAGGCAGTTTGTCTCGGACCACTGCTGCTTCGCCTTCACGTCCATGGCGAATTTTAGTGATTTTAAAAACTTTGAGTTTGTCCGATAAGCCCCGCCCCTAGCCCCTGATGTAGTGGAGCTTGCTGGGCTAGCCCAGCTTCGATGTGGGCCGCTCAGGAACCAGTTTACTGGGCCAGAAAGTGGTTCCTTCGCGGTGGAAACGCAAACAACTGGTTCGAGATTAGGCCCAAGCTCCGAACCAGCCCTCAAAACAGCTTGGTGGAAACACGGTAAAAGAGCTGCTGGAGTCATCAAAGAATCAGAAAGCCGCTTTGCTTCACCAATCATAAAAGTATTGACACGTCTGAAAGACTCTGGCTTGAAGCTGACCCCAGAAAATGTTCATTTCTTTAAGACCTCAGTGAAGTATCTTGGTCATGTCAAGTCAAGTCAAGTCAAGTCAAGTTTATTGTCACTTCACAGTTTACAGTTTAGTATAAAGCAGTGATGTGAAATTCTTGTGTGCAATACCCGACGACAGACAGCAGTTATAAAATAAGATAAAATAAAAATAGATAAAAAATAGAATAAAAAATAGAATAAAAAATAGAATAAAGAATATAAAATAAAAATAAAAAATGCAATTTATAAAATGCAAAAATCAGCACAGAAAAGAGCAATATATATATATAAATCAATGTAATAAAATATACATTGTTATATGTTATACGCCCTTGTTCAGCAGCCTGATGGCCTGACTGTGGAAGCTATCTCTAAGCCTATTTGTACGACACTTGATACTGCGGTATCGCCTGCCTGACGGTAATAGTGAGTAAAGTTCGTGGCTGGGGTGGGCAATGTCTTTTATAATTCTTTTGGCCTTGGCCACGCACCGCTGGTTGTAAATGTCCAGGAGGGAGGGGAGCTCACCTCCAACGATATACTGGGCCGTCCGCACCACCCTTTGAAGCGCTCTGCGCTCGAGTGCCGTGCAGTTCCCGTACCAGGCGGTGATACACCCTGTCAGAACACTCTCGATGGTGCCGTTGTAGAATGTTCTCAGGATGCGGGGGCCCATGCTGAATTTCTTCAGACGCCTGAGAAAATACAGGCGTTGTTGGGCCCTTTTCACCACGTGTGTGGTGTGCGTGGACCATGTGAGGTCCTCGGAGATGTGCACGCCGAGGAACTTGAAGCTGCTGACCCTCTCTACTGCAACGCCGTCGATGGAGATAGGGCTGTGCTCTCCCCTCTGCCTCCTGAAGTCCACGATCAGCTCATGTGGTGGATGCTCAAGGAGTTCACACTGACCCCGGGAAAATATCTGCTCTGAAAAACTGGCCACGTCCTGCAAACAGGAAAGAGAGAAATGTTTCCTCGGCTTTGCCGGATACTATCAACGTTTTGTTGAGGGATACTCTCAGGTCGCCAAACAACAACCTGACAGCAGGCTTCTGCCCACCAAAGAAAAGGGGTAAGGTGTACAAGAGAGACCACTCCAGATCTCCTGTGAGTCCCAACTTACCTTTTGGACTAAAGAATGTGAAACTGCATTCAAGACTCTAATCGTCAAGTTGACATCTGCACACATCCTTGCCTTTGCAGACCCACATCTACCATATGTCTTGCATACCGATGCATGCCGTTAAGGGTTGGGAGCTGCACTCTACCAAGAAGGGAAACTCAGAATTATTTCTTATGCTAGTCGAGGGCTTTTGAAAAGTGAAAGGAACTACCTAAGTCAAGTCAAGTCAAGTCAAGTCTATTTTCACATCAAAGTTTAAGTATAAGCAATGGGTGAAAATCTTATGTGCAATACCCGACGACAGACAGCGGTTATAAAAATAAAAATAATAGAATAAAAAAAGAAGTAAAAAGTAGAATATAAAGTTAAATATATAAAAATATAAAAGTGCATGTATAAAATGCAATATATTAGCACAGAAAAAGAGCAATATATATATATATATATATATAAATCAATGTAATAAAATATACATTGTTATATGCTATACACCCTTGTTCAGCAGCCTGATGGCCTGACTGTGGAAGCTATCTCAGTCTATCACAAGCTTGAGTTCTTGGCTCTTAAGTGGGCTGTTTGTGAAAAGTTCAGTGACTACCTTTATGGCACTAGCTTTACAGTAATTACTGACAACAATCCCCTTACATATGTGTTAACATCAGCCAAGCTAGATGCTGCAGGGCATCGCTGGTTAGCTACCCTGTCTACTTACCAGTTTGCCAGGAACGGCCAACGGTGATGCAGAAGGGTTATCCCGACGACCTCAAGACCCACCTTGTGAGGATGAAGCCTTCATCAAGGAAAAAGAGAGAATTTATGACATGAAAAGACGGCTCATGGATGTGGAAAATGAAATCTGTCATGAAGTTCTTTCAGCTGTCTGTCAACGTCATCATGTGACATTTCAAGGAGAACATGGCCATGATGTGGAGCAGCCTCTCGTCGCAGAATCCCTTGCGGTGAGCCCCTCATCAGTGTCAGAGTTTTTTGGTGAGGACATCTTGCCATCGATGACAAGCTCTGACTTGTGCAGGGCTCAAGGAGAGGATCCCTCTATTTCACGTATAATCCACTTCTTTGAGAATGCTTCAAGGCCAAGCTTCAGACAGACAAATCTTGAACATCCAAACGTCCAACTCCTACTCAGGGAATGGAAGAAATTTGAAGTAAAATATGGTGTGCTGTACAGGAAGTGTAGAGACAGGGGCAGCATTGTCTACCAGTTAGTCCCACCTGAGCAGTTCAGATAAAGAGCATTACAGGGTGTCCATGAAGAAGTTGGCCACCTTGGTTTTGACCGTGCATTGCATCTCGCACGTGCCAGATTCTACTGGCCGAGAATGGCCAAAGCAGTTGAGGAAAAGTGCAATAAGTGTGAACATTGTTTCAGGAGGAAGGCTTTGCCCCCAAAAGCTGCACCTTTGAAAAACATTTCTTGCACCTACTGTCACGGAGGAGCGAGGAACGAGGAACGGGGACTTCGGAGGTGAACCCAAATGCACAACTCGATGACACGTATCAAAGTAAAGAGTCTTTACTGGATAAATACAGTAACACAAAAATCACTTAAGCTCAAAAGCAAAATACCTTATTACCAAAAACCAGTGGCATGACGTGGAAACATGAACGAGTAAGAACTGTAACATGAAACAAGTACAGGTCTCAAAACGTGAAACAAGTACGAGTCTAATAACCAACGAAACAGTATATATAATGAACTGGCCCGAACAAAAGAAGACGCCGCCTATTTAAACCCAAGGAACATAACAGGTGGAAACAATGAGGTCCCAGGCAGCCAATAAGACGGGCAGGGAAACATCAGGGGGAAGATCATGGTGATGGACTGCAGCTGTGGGGGATCACTAACAAGGGGGCGTGGCTATCAGGATGAGGTTCTGGGGAAACGGTGACATGAATGCGGGACGTGATAGGGGGCGTGGCTATCCGGGCGAGGGCTGGGGAAACGGTGACAGGAATGCGGGACGTGATAGGGGGCGTAGCTATCCGGGCGAGGGCTGGGGAAATGGTGACAGGAATGCGGGACGTGATAAGGGGGCGTGGCGATCCGGGTGAGGGCTGGGGAAACGGTGACATGAATGTGGGACGTGATAGGGGGCGTGGCTACCTGGACGAGGGCTGGGGAAACTGATATGAATGCGGGACGTGGTAGGGGGCATGGCTATCCGGGCGAGGGCTGTGAACGCGGGGAGACAGAACTGCCAATCCTGACACCTACCCACTTTAACTTGTCTGTATGGACTATCTGTCAGTTGAGCCAGACAATCGAGACACCAAAAACATATTAGTCATCACTGACCATTTCCAAAATATGCTGTAGCAGTGCCGACTAAAGACCAAAAAGCAAGAACTGTTGCAAAAGCTTTGTGGGAGAACTTCATTGTCTACTACGAAGTCGCCAGTTGGTTGCTCAGCGACCAGGGCAGAGACTTTGAACCTCGAACCATTAAAGAATTTTGTCAAAATTCGCACAAGAGGACACTCTTGGAAATGCTAGGTACCCTGGAGGAGAGGGAGAAGTATCACTGGAGAGACGTCGTAAAGCCTCTTGTCCATGCATATAACTGCACCAGAAACGATACTACAGGCTACTCCCCTTACAAACGGATGTTTGGGAGGCAGCCCAGACTGCCTATTGATCTCATCTTGGGTATTTACCCTGATACGAACCACAAGACCCACTCCGAGTACGTTAAAGGCCTTCTTCAACGCCTCCAAGAAAGCTACACACTTGCTGCTATCAATTCCCAAAAAATGGGAGAAAATAACAAAGCAAGGTTTGACAAGAAAGTCAGAGCAGCAGAGCTTATTGAAGGCGATAGAGTCTTGGTGAGAAATGTGAATATCAGAGGTAAACACAAACTCGCAGATAGATGGGAACAGAAGATCCACGTTGTTATCAAACGCATAAAAGAAAGCCCAGTATATGTTGTGAAACCTGAAACAGGTGAAGGACCACATTGAACGCTGCACAGAGATCTTCTTCTGCTGTGTGGGTTCCTGCCTTTAGAATAAATCAAGGGAAACACTCCCAACACTGTCGCACCAAGGAAAATGAGACTGAGAGACAAACCAATAACAGACACTCCAGTGGATACAGATGATCAGGAGGATGAGATGTACAGTGATGAGGATGAACTGTACTCAAACGCATGTGCCAGTGATTATCGCCAGGGATCCTTTCACGCATATGCAGACGCCAAAGAACCTCAACCAGCAACAATGTTGTTGAACCCTCAAATCCCTGCTCTGGTGCCACAAACCTGTAGACACTGTATAGCCCTAGCCTATATTGTTATTGACATCCCAGATCCTGACATGACACGCATATCACCTGTTGGGAACGACACAAGTCATGTCACTACAGATCCCTTAGTTGTAGAAACTGACAACGCAGCACCTGAAAGTCAAGAGTCTGAGCCCATGGGGTTGAGGCGTTCTGGCAGAGACAGACACTGACCTCACATATTTACTTATGATGAGTTGGGAGAGCCTTTGATTTTGGCCCTTAGTACATTCCCTCAGAGCTTAGGAACTGCATTTTCCCAATCTGCATCACTGCACTTACATGTGCCTAATACTACTAGGTTGCATTCAGAGATGCATGCAGTTTAGAGGGGGAGATTGTAACCCAGGTTATCTGATTTTACGGAGGTTCCCTGAACGCCTCACTTTCGTAGCGTCAGATTTTACGGAGGTTCCCTGAACGCCTCACTGACTTGGTATAGTTGTTGACACCGCTCTGAGTCTTTCCAAGTGCAGCGAACGAGCAAGTTCAAATTTAAGTTTTAGATACATGTGATACATACAGGCAGCAGTCTATCAGGCCATCTGTGTCTCCGCACTGCTGCTGCGGCTGTGAAGCCTTTGACCCTGTAAGAACCCTGTAAGAGCCTTTGACCCTGTAGAACTTCCACATCAAAGGTCTCCGGCGCATCCTTGGGCTCACCTGTGTGCCACACACAGAAATACTGGCAAGAACCCATAGCGAGAGCAGGGAGGACACACTTCTTGACCACCAACTGCGCTGGGTTGGCCACACCATCAGGAGGCCAGAATATTGGCTTTCACGCCAGCTCCTGTATGGTTAACTACACCATGGCCGGCGATCTGCAGGAGGCCAAAAGCGGAGAGACAAGGACGACCAGCTCAAACCACACCGCACAAAGCTTGAACGCTCTGCTCTGCTTATGCTTTATTGTTAGATGTTCTATTATTTATTAGTCGGATGATAGCATTGCTTGATGTTCAGAATGAGGATCTATGTTGAACCTACCTTCTATTGCCAAATAATATTATCGTAATGATATGTCCCTTGATGTCACGGATTGTGTGAGGACCCAAATGCAGCACACACGGGACACCAAGGACAGCTTGTGATATTTAATGTCAATGATCACACAGTCAAACCAGGCAGGGGCAGGCAGAGGCGTAGTCGGGGACAGGCAGCAGATCGGGGAACAGGCGAGGCAGGCAGGCCCGGGGCAGGCAGGGTCGGTAACAGGAATCAGTCCGGGAAGTAAACTGTAGAGTCTGCATAAACAATCTGGCCAAGAGTGAGTGTGCGGGGTAGGCCTGAATAATAATGTTGATTGTTATGCGCTGCAGGTGCATGCAAAAACTAACGAGGGGGGCGTGGCTATCCGGTAGTGTGTAGTGGGAGCGAGGAAACTGGAATGTGGAATGTGACACTTGATGCTTTACAGATGGTTATATTTCAGTGGAAGGGCAAAGTTACCACATTCTCGACGGACCTCTAAAAATCCCCCCAGATAGTTTCCATCTTCATTGCACCTGGAATTCAGTATTGATATATTGGTTGTAAAATGCAGAATTATAATTCATGTGAAGTACACATCTTTGAATGGTCACAGATTATGCCGTACTTATTCAGTAAACCTTCAACAGAAATGATTGTCATTTTTAATGTTTTAAGAAACAAAAATAGCAAGGTACTTTATACATTCTCAGCAACTTGACCTCAGACCTAACCAAACACCACACCGACAATCATTCCTTCACTTTATTTTCATTGAAACTAATTGCAACATAAACTCTCTGAAGAGCTATTTGAGAGAGTGCAGAGGCTTGACGCTCTTGCTCTCTCGACACAGCAGGTTTTTCTTCAGGTAGCGTCTAAATGTCGGATCCCGCAGGCCATAGACTATGGGACTGAGGAACCTGGGGAGAATCTGGATGATGACATAACAGACAAACAGTGAGTTGGTGTAGTGTTTGGGGAACAAGAGGCGCAGATTACGCTTCAGCACAGGGGCGATGAAGGTCAGCGTGCTGAGCATCAGCTGGAAGCCGTGCAGCAGGATGGTGTCCCTGGCCTTCTTGGTGTCGGTGTTAGCCCCTTTAGCCGCTACCACGATCTTTACGTAGACAAAGACCAGGACTAGCCACACCAGCACCAGGAACACAATCTGGTACATGTTGGTCTTCTGGGTGAGCTTGGGGAAGAGGTTATGCCGTATGCAGAACATACGGGAGCTGAAGTACGATAGGGGCTTGGTGGTGAGCCCGATCAGGACATCAGGGATGATGTTCATGGAGCTGACCAGCCAGATGAAGCAGATGAGGGCGTAGGTCCTCCTGAGGGTGCAGAGCTGAGTGTGGTGCAGCGGCATACACACAGCCACGTAGCACTCCATCGCCATGCACACCAGGTTAAGGGGTGTATTCTGGGTGGTGAGGGCGGTGATGGTCACAAGGACGTAGCAGAGACACATGTTGATGGTGTAGAGGGCATAGCTGAGGACGAAGAGCAGCACGGTGGCGGTCAGCTGCAGCATGTCGTTCAGCACCAGGTGGATGAAGAGGATGTAGCGAGGGTTCTCATTGAACACCTGGAACATAACCCAAAACCTATATGATCATCTAGTTTATTATTATTATTATTTATAGATTTATATCTACATTTTATATATTACATTTATCAGACCTACACAGATTTCAGCTGGGGCAGATAGGGCATCTTTCTCTAGGATGCCTGCTGATAGTGTGTGTGTGTGTGTGTGTGTGTGTGTGTGTGTGTGTGTGTGTGTGTGTGTGTGTGTGTGTGTGTGTGTGTGTGTGTGTGTGTGTGTGTGTGTGTGTGTGTGTGTGTGTGTGTGTGTGTGTGTGTGTGTGTGTGTGTGTGTGTGTGTGTGTGTGTGTGTGTGTGTGTGTGTGTGTGTGTGTGTGTGTGTGGACCAGGGTACCTGGTGTTTGGAGAAGGTGTGGACCAGGGTGCCGTTGATGTAGTTGATGGAGATGCAGAGCGCTACGACGATGATGTTCTTGGCTACGGCTATGTCAAAAGCCTCTCGAGAGTGTTGTGCAGGTGCCATGGTGTTGTTAAGGGACAGATTCATCAGGTAGAATGGACGCCGTTTCATACAGCTGTAACAACACACACATACATATTGGAACACACACACACAAACACACACACACATATACTTTGGCAAATGTTTAAACCCTGGACAATCAAATAGATAATAAAACTATGAGCACAGAATAGCTGGACATCACAAACTGGATTTTCCGTTCCAGGACAGGACTGCGGAGTCAATTAAATGTTAGAGGTGGCGGGATCTGTGCCCCTAACTATGGCTGATGTGAGGAGAGCCTTTAAAAAACGACCAGCTAGCGGAGGTATTTACTTCTATATTCAACCTCTCCTTGAACTAGTCTGCAGTCCCCACCTGCTTCAAGCAGACCATCATCACCATCCGCACAGACTCTGAGCACCCGAGCCCCTCAGGGCCTCAGTCCTCAGTCCCCTCCTGTACGCCCTGTTTTCAGTGCCTTTTCTGTGTATTCTGCCAAGCATCTGAGCATGGGAGTATTGCAGTGGCCCTGACATATGCAAGACGACTCTCATATTATCATTTTTTATTATAATTGGACTTTTGATTATTATCCCTAAATGATGATATATAAGTATAAATAATAGTATTACTACTACATATATAACTCTGGTAATCCTTTAGGAAGAAATGTATTGTTTGTGATGAATTATTCCTTAAAACGGGCTCTAACTGTGTTTTATTTACACTCTACAGCTATCTATCAGCCAATCACTGTGGCCATATGAAGCAAGCTTGTTCAATAAAAACATGACATCATCCATAGCAACAGCCTCAACCCTGCCTTTTCTCTTAGCTTAAGATTTCTCCCCATTCATTGGTAAAAGTTGATCTCAGCAGCTTTGTGAATAGGTTTATAAGAGGAAACTCTAAGCTAGGAACTTTTACTGCCATTTTGTGAGACCTCTTAGTGGTAAGATAAAATGCTTTGCAAATACGGCCCCAGAATCATTGAAACTTGTAGTTTTGTTTTGTGATTACAATACAAAACAATGCAAACCAAACTACAGAGTAGTGTAATGGAAAATAGCAATATACAACTATATGTACTCAGTTGAATTCTGACAATGTGTACCTGGTTGTTTTTAAACTCCTGCGCTAGGCCTACTCTCTGGCCATAGCTATCTGGGACTCTCTATGCCTCACCCAGTACCTATTTGCTCTAATACATGGTGTGTCTGTATTGTATTGAGAATGAATGTACAGGCTATGCGGATGCTCTTTTCCCCCTAGTCTATTATATATGATTAAATATATAATTGTATTTAAAGAATACGAGTGGTCGACTTCATCTCACAAATGAGCGTGTAGTGGATGTCCACAACACAGCTCTGCTAACAGGCCCTCCAGAGGGTGGTGAAGACAGTTCATCATCGGCTACCTATCCTGCAAGGTGTCTACAACACACGATGCCTTAGGTACAGAAAATAACAAATAACTACACATGCCACACAGGCTGCAGACACCGACATCCCTGCCATCTGGGCACGGACTGCCAGACTCACAGTTTGTATCCCAAACAGTCAATTAGGCTTCAGCATCTGTTAGAATACACACCTGTTCCAACACACACACACACACAGAAAACTGGACAAATTAATGGATTCCAATCCAGGTTGTTAACTGTTTAAAAAACATTTGGATATATATGTTGCATGTTCAGCTGAGGTTATATATTATACATATATATATATATATATATATATATTATATATATATATATATGTTTTCAACCAGGTTATGTGTTGTACAAAGGCCTACAATGTATAAAAGCACTTTACTTCATTGTTTTGATGAAAAGAAAGGAGTGAGGAAAGCCCTTGTTTTCAAGTTAAAATTATTATTTTTATTATTATTATTATTATTATTATTATTATTATTATTAAAATGAATAGAAAACACTTTCAAATATCTTTAAACATATAATGCTAAATTTTTCTTGGTTTAATATCAGCCAAGTACAGTATATCATTTGTACATTCAAAGTATTGAATGAGTATTCTGGCAAATAAAAATAATACAGATTAATACAGTAAAAATGATTAATTGCATAAGAAACTACTTTGTGCACCACTTTTTTTCGGGACAGAACTAAAATTTAGATTTAATTGTTAGACTTAATTAGCATTTGAATGTAAATATAATGTTATTATTATTATTATTATACATTATACATTGTAATAACGTACATGTTCAGCTGTTAATGCACACAAACAGCGCATACAAACCTTGTCATATGAAGTTGCTGCAGGATGTTGAAGGACAACCACAAATCCAGAATCCCATAAGCTGGTGTCAACCAGAGAGATGTTCAGACCCTGAGCTGATGTGGTCTTCGGACCATCAGCCGGTTAGTTTATGTCCACCGCCTGCACTGTGATGTCATATTTACTAGGATGCATCCCAAAGGGGTTTCACTGTGTGTGTGTGTGTGTGTGTGTGTGTGTGTGTGTGTGTGTGTGTGTGTGTGTGTGTGTGTGTGTGTGTGTGTGTGTGTGTGTGTGTGTGTGTGTGTGTGTGTGTGTGTGTGTGTGTGTGTGTGCTGTGTGTGTGTGTGTGTGTGTGTCGTGTGTGTGTGTGCGTGCGTGGTGTGCGTGTGCGTGTGCGTGTGTGCATGCGTGCGAGAGCGAGAGAGATAAAGAGAGAGAGAGAGAGAGAGAGAGAGAGAGAGAGAGAGAGAGAGAGAGAGAGAGAGAGAGAGAGAGAGCGCAAGAGAGAGAGAGAGAGAGCGAGAGTATGAATGAGTCAGTGTGTGTTTGTGTTTCCGAACAAAAACTTAGCTCATTGTTCCACATGTTGGAACATGTGGTGTGTAAAACAATATATAATTTGGTTAGTAACCAGAAACTTGTTATTATAGCCTACCCCCATTCTATTCCCCAAAAAAACCAAATGCCCTCCAAACCGGTTGGTAAATGGTTAAAACACACGATACCGTCGTTGATTTATGCACATATCGATCTTTGGTTCAGAAACCCCACTTCATGTGACAACAGAACCCTGACGCCCGCCAGTTTCAAGATGTGAAGTTGATAGCTTTTGAGGGTTTCAGGGCCACGATTACACTGTAAACAATGATAGCCCTATTAAGTTATTTTAACTTAATTATTCTCTTAGTCCACTTGTCATGGCAAGTTTTGGATATTGAACTCAAGTTCATACGTTTTTTTAAAGTTACACTTAAAGTTATCTATTGTCGTGACTAATTGTGAGTTTTGTCTTGGTTGTTAGTTGTGGGTCTGTTAGTAATACGTTGAAAAAGCTAAAGAAATACAGAGAAGTTGCTACCTTTTTTAAGTAAGACAGAATATAACGGGACGTTACACAAAACAACACAACCTTATATAAAAAAACTCGACATAATACAAAACCACGCAACCTTATATTAACCATGCAACGTTATAGAAAACAATGCAACGTTATAGAAAACAACGCGACATTAGAGAATGTTGGCTAATTATTTGAGGATTCAAAGTGTTTTTAAACCAAGCATTAAAAATGGGCGGGTATCTGTTGTACCTGTGAGCTGCTTAGATGCTGCTATCAGTGTGGCTATATGGAACAAGTTTAAAGGCCTCGACTCTGTTTCACTCACCTCCACTGCTTACTTAAATATGACGTATGAAGTGTTAACAGCTGGCTTCTTGGAGCACCTCAGGTGTTACCAGCTCACGAAAAAAGACCTCCATCCTGACCGGCTGCATTCCTTGTTGAAAGCTGGTCACTCCGAGGACATCCGTGATACAATAATGTACAGCAAACACACTCTTGCTCTTTTTTATTTTTTCACTACTATAGTACCATTGTTGTGCCAAGTGTTGTGCCATGCTGCTTTTACTATTTGTTTTTAACTTATTTCATCTCCTTTCGTTATTTGTTTTGGTTTTGTCCCCTTGTTACAGCTGTTGGTGCTTCTCAGAGTTATGTTCACATTTTCTAATACAGTTTATGACTGTTTTGATACTGGAAGCTTGGGTTCCCCAAGTGGTGCTTCATCAGTGGAATGGTTTGATCCTTTTGTTGTTTCTGCTTTCTCTCACAATGTTGAACGTCAGCTGAGCACAGCAAATGCCTATGACGGTAGTTAAGGACATATGACCTGCATTGTTTAGTGAGCTAACTGACAGATAGCATGTCATCTGCATGTCATAATCATGTTTTCATCTGTACTTGCTACCCCACTTCTCTCTTCTGCTCTTTTTGTGTGTGTTTCAGATAAATGCAGAGTTCAGTAGTGTATTCACCACAGATCTGCTGCAGTCATTCCTGGGGGGACCAGAAGCATTGGTGCCAAGTCTCATAGAGCTGTACAAAGCCGCTGTTTCATAAAGCAGAAAGTTGACCCTTAGCAGTGTTATGCAGTGTCGTCAGAAGTAGGTATGTATAGAAATAAAGTTATCGATGTGTTCTCAAATGGAAAAGGACTTCTAGTTTAAGTTTTGCATTCACTCACACTTGTATGTAGGACACGCACCAGAACAGAACAGCTGCCCTACTTGGTCTTCCGCCTTTCCTTTCAGAGGACACTTCTGAGATCGTCAGGATATGTTAATAATATAATAATATATTTACACATTGATCAATTACAACATGTATGACTGAAATATATGTTTTCCATGTCCATTTTAGTTTTTGCCATATCACCAAACCTTTCACTAACCTTTCACGTTTCACTAAAAGTTTGGTACATCTTTTGAATACATGAGCATTTATGATAATGCAGTGAGTTAAGAAAATAAGCTCTGCACCTAATTGACACTGATCAGCTGGAACATATTCCCAAATAATTGTAGTGTCTGTATCTTGACCACTAACTGTATTGCATTTTATTGAATAATTAGATAATAGATAATTCAATAACATGAATTTGTTTTTAGATTCATGGTGAAACCCTGGATGTCATCATGAAAGCATGTTGGACTCCTGATTGGACATGAAGGCAAGATTCAAGAACTTTATTTGTCACATACACATACAGGATATGCAGTGAAATTAATGTGGCAGTGCAGGAAGTAGAAAATGAACTTTGTATATGCAAATATATTAAATATAAAAAGCCAATCAGAGGCCGGGGATTTTTGAAGGTAATCAGAAGATGGGGATTTTCACAGCTAATCAGAAAATTTTCTTTATAGTTTTTTCTTAATTTTTATAGTGAAATGGTACCGATGTTGTTGGACCCCTAATGAGCAGGGATGCACATTTGTGTTCCAAAATGCAAAACTTTTTACCAGTGAAAGGCTGAGATATAGGCGTTTGTAAGTAAATGTAATAATTTAAGCTGTCCCTTACTAGGGTACATACATGTGTGAAACATTTAAAAACATTTTTTCAAATCACCTGAGATCGATGTATTTATGTAATGTATGTTTGCTAATTTCCCCAAAAAGATTTCCGTGTATATTTTTGTTACATTTTAACTATCTTTCTTGGAATTTAGATCAGAGCCCAGAGGCCAAGAGTATTCATACCAAAGAGTTTTCAATTTGGGTCACTTGAGATGAGGCTTTTTGATGTTGATGTTTGTTGTTTTACACCATAATGGCAGTTATAATTAGTCAGGCAAAGCAAATATCTTTCAAAATGTTCTCTGGGGCTAGCATGCCTCTGGAACTCCCTTTTGGTGGTATCCATGCAATGATCTCACCTTTGTCTATTTTGTTTTGAACCCTTAGCTGTTTGCATCCCTGGTTAGGGGTAGTAGCCTGTAGCTTTTGGCTCCATTAAATATATGTTACTGGTGTATTTTTTGTACTTCTGGTCTCTAGTCTAACGAAAAAACTTGAACTTGTATTAATAAAAGTGTTATTTGACTAAAATGTTAATAAACCTTCTGCCATTGAACATACAATATACAATTTGTTTATGAATTTTCACAGACTTTAAACAGAAATGTCTAATGTCTAGCACTTTTCAAGAGATACAAACGCACATGGAATGAACCTCGACGATGGCTCAGGACCCCTTTACCGGGCCGCCAGGATGGCGCCCACACAGGATATACTTCTTCAGGTACCCCCGGAACGTCTTGTCCCTCAGGCCGTACAAGAGGGGGCTCGCCAAGCGGGGGAGGATCTGGTTCAGGAGGAATAAGACAAAGTTCACCATGGCCGCCTCTCGGGGGAAGGCCTGGATGAGGACCTGCATCGCCATGGGCTGCACGTACACCATCATGGACATCAGCACCTGGACACCGTGCAGCAGGATGGTGTCACGGGCCTTCTTGGCGTCGGCGGCGGCCGACCGGGCGGCGAACAGGATGTTGAAGTAGGCGTAGATGAGCGTGAGCCACACCACCACCAGCAAGGTGACGTGGGAGGCGTCGCGCTTGGCCATGGTGTGGCCGCTGCGGAACACCAAGTCCCGCTTGCAGAAGACACGCGTCAGGAAGAAGCCCGGTGGCTCGGTGGCCACCGCGATGAAGAGGTCGGGCAGCACCGACAGCACGCTGCTCGCCCATATCAGGCCGATGGCCGTGTGCGCCCGCCGTACCGTGCACAGGTGCGCGTGGCGCAGTGGGAGGCAGACGGCCACGTAGCACTCTAGCGCCATGGCGGCCAGGTTGAGAGGGGTGTTCTGGGTGGTGAAGACAGCGGCCATGATCAGCAGGCAGCACGCCGACACGTTGATGGTGAAGAAGGTGTAGGTGAAGACGAAGAGGGAGATAGCGACGCAGAGCTGGATCATGTCGTTGATCACCAGGTGGATGAAGAGCACGTAGCGTGGGTTTGTTTTGAGGGCCTGAGGAAGGGTGGGGGGGAGAGGAGAGGTATATTAAAGTCCCTGTGAAGCAAATCTAAATAGGAGATCATTGCGAGTTATTACTATATTTACATTTACATTTAGATTACTACACTACTATTGCTACACTGTAGTCGTACCTACTAAGAGAAAACAGAATAAAGACATATATACAAAAGCAGCAGTGTTTTGTATCAAAACAGGCAATAGACAGAAAAAGCATTAAAGAAAAAAATGTATTGCAAGAAGGTAGAGTAAGCAAACAAAACCAACAATACAAGACAATATATAATAATACAACTACAACAGACGTTTAGCTAAAAGTTTGACTATAATCATCACAATACATTTCAATACATATCAAAAATATTTTCATCTTTTGGAGAGCATTCTAACAGAGTGGTTACCTCTTCTTTGTGAAAGGTGTGCACCATACTGGCATTGATGTAGTTTATAGCAATTCCGAGTAGAACCACCACCAGATTCTTGATGATGGCGTTGACGAAGGCATGGTGGTACGTCGACTGCTGATCCTCAATACTCACAGAAACGTTCATCTCTCTCCGTGCTCACAATTCAGCTTTACCAAAACCAAGCACACAAGTCTTGTGAATAAATCTTACCAACATGCCGTGGATTTAATTAGGTATCACTAACTAATCTAGTGTCATGCCATTGAACTGTCTCGACCTGGAACACCTGGAGGGTCTTACTCAGTGGTGTACGTAGAACTACAGCTACAGTCTAACTGAACTTATTGATTACCTGACTTCATGACGGACATATTGTATGTATGACACAGGATCTGTTGGGTATAGACTGAGGTATAATATAGGCAGGATCCTAGCACCATGTGACCAGTGGTGATGTAAGCATGCCCTTTCAAGATTCAAGATTCAAGGAACTTTATCCCGAGGGCACAGAAAGTTTGTGAGTTTGTGAGTTCTTGTGAGTATGTTTGTGCTATGCACGTGTAATACAGTTTAATACATATGTTATACAAATGATATGAGGTTTGACTTTATCCTGACCTTGAATACTCATTGATAGATTGAATGAATAAATAAATGGTGTTCTTCCATGCTTTACAGCTCATGTCTTGGCTGGCTCTTGAATTTGGATTTCATTCACTTGTAAGGACAAGAAAGTTGTAAACAAATTGACTGGTAACTAGTGTGTGCCTCCGGTGAATTAAAATAAGGCCAACTGCATATATACGAGAACTGGGGGGCTGCAGTATCCGAAAAAAAACTTAGCTCATTGTTTCACTTAACTTAATTCAGAATTCAATTGCTGCTCCATATAAGATAAAAGTCATCGTGCCACACAACAGTCATGCAATATCAAAGTCTATCGGGCTTCTTCTAACAGTGACTTTGATCATTTGAGGGATTCAGGGCCATCGTTTCCAACGTCAACCTGAAGGTGAAGCTTTTCTTCAGGTACGTCCTGAAGGTCTTGTCTCGGAGGCCGTACACCACGGGGCTTACGGAGCGTGGCAGAATGCTGATGATGATGTAGCATGCGAACAGGCAGTCCGTACGACTGTTGGGGAAAAAGTAGATGAGAAGCCCTGTCATGGCTGGGTATGTGTACGTCAACATGCACAGCAACAGCTGGAACCCATGGAGCAGGATGGTGTTCCTGGCCTTCTTGGCGTCCGCGCTGGCTGCCTTGGCGGTGAACAGGATGCGGAAGTATGCGTAGAACAAGGACAGCCAAATGACGGTCAGCAACAGCATGTAGCTGATTTCCCTCTTGCGGAGGATGTGAGGGTTGCGAAACACCTTGTGCCTCACACAGAAGACCCTTGTGCTGAAGAACGCTATGGGCTCGGTGGCCAGGGCGGTGAACAGGTCCGGGAGGATGGACAGTGAACTTGTTGCCCAGATCAGCGCGATCATGATGTGGGTTCTGTCCACAGTGCAGGTGCAGTGGGAGACACACTGCCACGTAGCACTCGACGGCCATGCAGGTGAGGTTCAGCGGCGTGTTTTCGGTGGTGAAGAGAGCCAGCAGGAGGATGAAGCTGCACAGGGACACATTGACCTGATAGAGGTTGTAGCTCAAGACGAAGATTAAGATGGCGAGGAACAGCTGGAGTGTGTCATTGATCACCATGTGGATGAAGAGGATGTAGCGGGGATTGGTGTTGAGAATCTGAGGGCACAGAAAGATGGAAAAAATAAGGAACGGGTTTAAAGTGTTATCACACTAGCAGGGTTTAACCAAGCCACCAGAAATGGCTATTTGGGGGAGTCAACTGTGTATTTCACCAGGACATAAATGTACATTGTGAGCAAACATACTGAGCCCAGTAAATAATCAAGTTGTCATTCAGAATCAAAATATGTATTGTTGATTTCAATGACCCCGTAACGTAGTAGATCTGGGAACTCTAAGTCATATCTATTCTGTACTGATACTAAGTCACTTGAATAAAAAGTGTCCACTCTATACAATGACAATTTAAGAGGAGAACATTTTCTGCTGAGAGGAACAGGAGACCTGGTGTTTGTGGAAGGTGTGGACCAGGCTGCCATTGATGAAGGTGATGGAGATACCCAGAGCCACCACGATGATGTTCTTGGTCACGGCTTTGGAGAAGGAGTCCCGTTGCGAAGCCACCAGCGATATGTTGGCAGTTAGATTCATCCCTAAGACACCATCCATATCAACAGATGAATCACTACAAGAAAGGCACCATCAATACCAACAGATAAATCACTACAACAAGACACCATCAACACCAACAGATAAATCACTACAACAAAGACACCATCAATACCAACAGATAAATCACTACAACAAAGACACCATCAATACCAACAGATAAATCACTACAACAAAGACACCATCAATACCAACAGATGAATCACTACAACAAAGACACCATCAACACCAACAGATGAATCACTACAACAAAGACACCATCAACACCAACAGATGAATCACTACAACAAAGACACCATCAACACCAACAGATGAATCCTTCGAGCCAAAACACCATCAATATCAACAACAACGTAAACATGAAATTATTAACAAAATGATATACAACATCCATACAAACAGATGAATCACCAGAACATTGACACCATCAATATGAACAGATGAATCACTAGAACATTGACACCATCAATATTAATAAACAGATGAATCACTAGAACATTGACACCATCAATATTAATAAACAGATGAATCACTAGAACGTAGACACCATCAATATTAATAAACAGATGAATCACTAGAACGTAGACACCATCAATATTAATAAACAGATGAATTACTAGAACATTGACACCATCAATATTAATAAACAGATGAATCACTAGAACGTATACACCATCAATATTAATAAACAGATGAATCACTTTGATGTAGACACCATCAATATTAATAAACAGATGAATCACTTGGACGCAGACACCATCAATATTATTGAACAGATGAATCACTAGAACATAGACACCATCAATATTATAGGCCTATATCACACTTCCTGCTTCCGGAGCCGTGAGCAGTGTACTCTTACTTCCGGTAGTTACCCCAGATACGTGACAAACTGTGGCCGCCTCCTCTCCTCTCTGTTATTGTAGTGTACCGGCTGCTCAACGTCTAAACAAAGACAGCCCTACCTCAGTTTACACTATTTCCCGAAAGACAAACTCCTCCGCCAAGTCTTGGGTGAGGCTGATAAGGAGGATGAAGGTCCCTCGTTTCATGTTCTCAGGGGTAGTGCGTATGTCTGCAGTTTGCACTTTGACAAGGAGAGCATATACGTCTGAAAGTGGGTGGAATAGGCTAATAATGTCGGGTATGTGTATGATTAAAAGCACTGGTCCTGACCCCCACACACACTCCATCTCTCATCTGAATAGAGCCACACAATGACGGGTAAGTGTATGATTAAAAGCACTGGTCCCAAGTAGGGCTGGGCGATATGGACCAAAACCCGGTATTTTTAGGCTGCATCGCGATATACGATATATATCGGTATTTTATACAAATTCGGTTTTAACGCGATGGCACAAGTATGTCACAAGCACTTTTATTTTAAGACAACTCATATTCACAAGAATAACAGGCATTCCCTTTTAGAACATATACAGCTGCACACTACATGTGTGTATCACCTATATTAAATACATAGGCATACCTCTGCTCCTACACAAAATCACCTTCGTTATATGGTGATATATCCAGATAGAGCCACAAGACACAATGTCGGGGAATTGTATGATTCGGATTCAGACTTCTTCACTGTAGTGTTCATTCACTAGTTGAACCACATCGCCTGGACCGACTTTTGGAAGGTTATGCAGCGATGTTGTCCGCCATGGTGAATGCCAAGGTGAATGCATTAACCGGAACTTGGGATACACTGCTTCAGCGATTTTTAACGGGTACTTCTGGCGTTATAATCTAACGTGATATAGGCCTATTGAACAGATAAATCAGATGAATCACTAGAATGTAGACACCATCAATATTATTGAACAGATGAATCACTAGAATGTAGACACCATCAATGATGAGAGAAATCTTCAGAACATAGACATAGACATCACAACATAAGATCAATTGTTATTTAACAGAAAATGATTTCTGATACTGAGTATAAATCCATGTATCTAAAATCTGGTCAAACATTAACATTATAAAAGCAAATGTTAAATGGCAATAAGCCAAAATTGTTGATGATTGAATGGATTAATGAAATTATATGCGTAAACCCTCTGATTAAATAACTGTTGTCAGATGTGTTGTGCTTGTATGGTGTGGAGAATAGAGAGAGAGGAAGTGGCTTTAACTTCCAGTAATACAATGACCCTGTCCTGCCAACTTGCGAGAGCATGCCAACATTGATGAGAGATTTATATGGAAGGATGGCAAAACAGGGTGTCGCTAGGGAATTTTTTAGGGAACAGGCTTTTCAAAGCAATAGAACAATGGCGTGTATCTACAGATACACTGAAGAATACAGCATAATAACAACCAACGTGATTGGTCTACATACATATATGCTATTGTCTGCTTCAACTAATGTACACCTTGTAAGTCGCTTTGGATAAAAGCGTCTGCCAAATGCCCTAAATGTAAATGTAAATGTAAATACATACAGAAGAGATATAGAAGCTAGTATATTAGTAGTAGTGTGGCCTTCCCCTAGAATAAGGGTGAGCCACTTTCAGGCTGGATTGTAGTCTCAATCTAAATCTGGAGGATTGAATCGTCTTTATTGGTCACATACATGTACACACACACAGTGAAATGAGTTGTTTCTCTGCATTAAACCCATCCTAGTATTATGTGCAGTGGGTAGCTATTGTATAAACAGCGTAGTAGTATCAGTATCAGTATCAGTTCTCACTCCGTACTTGGTCAGTTTTGTGGACTTGAACCGGCGACCCTCCGGTTCCCCAGCCAAGTTCCAACAGACGAGAAGAAGGAGGATAAATGATATATACATACATATGGATATACATATGGACTCAGTGGACAATGTAGAGCTAAAGCAACAGCCACAGATGTGTGCCATCCTCCTGTATCAAAACAACATCCATTTGAGTTCTCACTCGTGCTCACTTCACGGGACAGTGGACGCCTCCTCTCAAGGATTCGAGACCAAATGATGTCATGCAAGGGGGTCCCAATTCACCCATACACCCCCTTGTGCACTTGCACACAATGCGCACCGGCCTGTGCACCAGAAATATGTCACAAAAGTGCGGACTCAAAGTAGGTAAGTAGGTGTCAAGAAATCCAGTTGAACCCTTCGGGTAGATGGCGTCCCTTTCAAGTGGGGAAGCTGTAACCTAAGGGTTACAATAACCCTAAGGCCTACACATGGCCTACTCATGGTTGGAGTAGGTCATTGAATTGTTCTTGGTGGCCTTGCTGCCCTGCCATGTGAGCTTTTTGTGAGCCGCCATCAAAGGCCAAATGGTCTTTCCCCTAAAATCATGAAATTACTTTTCCTTTTTTTATGGATTATTTTCAGTATGTTATACTTTACTTTGCCTGAACACTTTGGAAACAAAGGCGCTGTACAAATAAAGTAGATGGTAATTATGACATAATCTAAAGCAAGGTAAGTTGATGGGGGGGGTGAGGGACTATGTGACCTTTCCCATAATCCTCAGAGTGAATCCAGGAGGGGAAACACAAGGTGTACCTTGGTGCTCATTAGGCTTCTCCAGAAAAGGTCAATATGCTCCTGGGTAGCTCCTTAGAGAACACACACGTGTGCTTGTGGCACAATCTACACGATGCTTGTACGCTATGTTCTCTATCTCTCTCTGTCTCTCTCTGTGGGCATTTGCACACAGGGGTTTATTGAGTGTGTCTTTGGAGAGTTGATTTTCAAGTGTGCTGGTATTGATCAGCAGGAGTAGGAGGCTGCTGTGGAGAGCGTTAGCTTTGTTGGCTATAGGCCTTTGACTGTGACAGAAATGGTCTCCTGAGAAGATGCTCTTTTCTTCGTACTGAGTATTTGAAAAGTTGCACTTACTAGCGGTGTTAGGAGCACTCTAAAACAAAAAACAAAAAAGTTGCACAGTATAACATCAGAAAATTACATTTACACGTCAACAAAATGGTCATTGTGTTTCCCAACTGAAATACTGAGGTAGATAAAACAATTCAGTCTCCGATCTCTAGCCTCTGCTTAGCAAGGTTTTTTATATACAATGGGAAAGATCTAAATCAATCTATGTGTGTGTTTGTATGTTTGAGCATTGATTGTTTAAGCCCCTAATGGTATCCCTACACCCCTTCTGAACTTCTTGATTACCTTACTCTGATTATTGATGCGATCTGATTTCATGACATGATAACCCTGTAGCAGACCATGCAGCCACCAGCCATAAAAAAATACTACTTGAGGGCTCCTCCCGAAGACAAGGACACAGGGGGATGAGGAATCTGGTTTATTGCAAGAGTTTTGAATAATTATACATTAGATGGTACATGCTAGAGCTCTTCTCCTCGAGTGTGTGGGTCAATCAAGGCCCACAGGTTAAAGCAGCCACCACCACGGTGGCTGCTTTAACCTGTGGGCCTTGATTAACAATGACCCATAGGTGTGCAGCCAATCAGTCCAACTCGCTCGGCTAGGTGAGGCACCAGCCACCAACCACACGCACTCAATCATTATTTTACAGAAAATTACCCCCTCCACCAAATTGAGGTTGGGGAAAATCCCCAGTCGAAACCTACCCCCCCCCCCCCCCATACAAAAATAAACCTGAACAGCACTCTATATATAATAAATAAAAACATTGTCCTTACGGCACCCCAGAGTGACTTGCCAACCCACACAAATTTGTTTATTGCAAGAGTTTTGAATAATTGTGAACAGAGCAGATGGTACATGCTAGAGCTCTTGCATGTGTGTGTGGTGGTGGCTACTTTAACCTGTAGGCCTTGATTAACAATGAGCCACAGGTGTGCAGCTTAAACCAGCCACCTACCACACACACTCCACAAACCCCATTGAAAATGTTTTATTTAAAAGGATTATATTTAAAACCGCCAACAGACTAGGTACAGATGGAAGAGCACACAGGGTAGGATCCTGGCACCATGTGACAGCAGAACCCCGACTCCCGCCACAGTTTCATGGCCTGTACTAAATAGTTTGAGGGCTTCAGGGCCAGCGTTACCAACGTCTGCCCACAAGGTTCTTTTTCAGGTACGTCCTGAAGGTTTTGTCTCGGAGGCCGTACACCAGGGGGCTGATGGAGCGTGGCAGAATGTTGATGATGATGTAGCATGCAAACAGGTTGTCCGCCAAACTGTTGGGGAACCAGAAGTTCAGAGACGTTTTCAGCCATGGGTCCACGTACGTCAACATGCACAGCAACAGCTGGAACCCATGGAGCAGGATGGTGTTTTGGGCCTTCTTCGCGTCCGCGCTGGCTGCCCTGGCGGTGAACAGGATGCAGAAGTACGTGTAAAGCAATGTCAGCCAAATGACAGCCAGCAACAGCACGTAGTAGGTGTCCCTCTTGCGGATGATGTGAGGGCTGCGGAACACCGTATGCCTCAGACAGAAGACCCTTGTGCTGTAGAACGCTATGGGCTCAGTGGCCAGGGCGGTGAACAGGTCCGGGAGGATGGAGAGTGTACTCGTGGCCCAGATCAGACCGATGAGGATGTAGGTTCTCCGCACGGTGCAGATGCGGGCGTGGTGCAGTGGGAGACACACTGCCACGTAGCACTCAAACGCCATGCAGGCAAGGTTGACTGGTGTGTTTTCGGTGGTGAAGAGAGCCAGCATGATGATGAAGCTGCACAGGGACACATTGATGCGATATAGTATGTAGCTGATGATGAAGAGCAGGATGGTGAGGAGCAGCTGGAGTGTGTCATTGATCACCATGTGGATGAAGAGGATGTAGCGGGAATTGGTACTGAAGATCTAAGAGGGCAGAAAAGGATCGGGAAAATGTTTCACGGTCTTTCAAGATTATATATGCTTATATATATATATATATATATATATATATATATATATATATATATATATATGTGTGTGACCCAACAGAAATAACACACATTACTGGTTCATGAAAACAGTGAGGTAGAACAGTTCCACAATTGAGGTTTAACTTTTGGGGTTCACACTATTCAAGAATGTTATTATGTTTGTCCCTTAACATAACCTTGTGGACCATCTTGATCTTATAAGTTCACATTCAGTTTATCTTGGCAGATTGTTCTGGCCTCAATCCCTTTGAAAGCATTTTACAAAAACTACAAAATGATAGGACTAATCAGCACTTAGGGGAGGAAGTTTCAGTTTGTGACGAATAAAGAGCACCACAGTCTGCCGAATTAAACTATTAATGGCCAAGGAAAAGGTTTCATAGTCCGAAATAGACTGAATAAAGATGTTAAAAGATGAACAGAAATCTCCCTGGAAGCTTTGGTTAGATATGTTTGAGTATATATGTTTTTACTTGGCTGGGGTTTTTCCAACAACATAAGGACCCAGCTGGTCACCCAGTGTGAACTGCTAGGAGTGCTGCCACTATCATAACATTGTCATTAACATTACACTATCATACTTTGCTGGACTTTCTGGACACATTACAGTTACTGCACTGTACTACACTGTAATAATGATGCTGCTGCTGCACTACTGGCACTTTAAAGGCTTTTAAATATTTTTGCACAATTCAAAACATGTAAATATCATCTGTCACTATATTGTTCTTTATATGTAAATAGTATTTTTTATAGTATTGTTTTAAAAATTCATACTGCGGGAGGGAATCCGGAGTAGGCATTATATTGTATATGTCCATCTTGTATCTTGTATCTTGTAACCCAGTGTGATGTCTGGGTTACACACATATGGCTGTGGCGATTATAGTGAAGACAGTTAACAGTAACAGTGATGATAAATACACAGTAACAGTGTATTTCAATTAATTGTGAAGTACAACATTACTTTTGCATTCTGCTTGACTCCGCAGCATCTGATCCAGGACAAGCAGGTTCAAGGACAGGTTCTACCCACAGGCAGTGTGCCTACTGGGCACTGTTAGGGGTGCTGCCACTATCATAACACTGTCACCACTATTACATAGTGTCATCCTTCCTTTACCGTTACTGCACTGTTCTGCACTGCACTGTTAGACACTTTATTGTTTATATTAATGTTAATATTATTGTTGTGTAGAATTCTTAATGCAGGAGCGAATGGGGAGCAAGTTATATTGTACTTCTATTACACATGGCAAAACACAGAATCTTGAATCTTGTTATAAGTCACTTTGAATAAAAGTGTCTACTCAATACAATAACAATTCGAAGAGGAGGATTTCCTGCTGAGAGGAACTGGAGACCTGGTGTTTGTGGAAGATGTGAATCAGGCTAGCATTGATGAAGGTGATGGAGATACCCAGAGCCACCACGATGATGTTCTTGGTCACGGCTTTGGAAAATGAGTCCCGTTGCGACGACACCAGCGATATGTTGGCAGTAAGATTCATCCCTAAGAACAAAGACATCATCAATATCAACCCATGTTTTGTCTTTATGATTTTAGATATTGTTTCACATCAATAAACAATAGCACATTGAAGAATGACAACACACAATCATTTCGTAGCCCTCACACAACACACAAACAACACAAATCTAGCTTGTTTATAATAACAATTATTCCGGTTCCTGAATGATCACAGTGAACATTATTAATAATAATAATAATAATAATAATAATAATTATTATTATTATTATAATTATAATTATAATAATAACAATAATAATAATGAAAACATGTGTTAAAGGGCTATAAGCCAAGAGTGGTTTACACATGAATGTATGATTGAATATACCTTAAACCTTATATACCCAAAACCAACCTTTTATGGTGTGGAGAATAGAGAGGGCTTTACCTTCTAGTAATTCAAAAACCCTGGCCTACCACCATGGCACAAGAGAGCATGCTAACACTGATGAGACATTTATATACAGTAGGAGGACAAAAAGGGTGCCACTAGGGTGCATATTTCATATTGAACACGCCTCCGTTTCATCAATTCTCCTTGGAACTGGCAGCTGAAGGAGGAACATGAGCCATCTTGGTAGCTTCAACAGGTCACATGTCCTTGGCAGCAGGCAGGATCAATTCCTCCCCGATAGTGAAAGGTATCTTATGCTAAGCCACTAAATACGCCATGACGTACGTATGTTTGTGTGTGTTATTTTTATTTGTAAGTGTTCTAAACATGATGAGCCACTAAATACGAGGCCCAAAGAGCTAGCCAGGTGGTAGGCGCTTGCCCATACCTTTTTCGCTCAAAAAAGTGCAGGGTGCTTGGACTAAAGATTCCAGAGCAATTCTGAAGGTTTCGTTCCCTCCACATATCAAACACAGAGGGTTTGGAGCACTTGAATCCCCAGTCGGATTTAAGTGGCCTTTAACGTGCTTGTTAGATTGTCCGCCCCCTCATGCCGGGGGTCGTGACTTAGAGCCCAGTGTGGGACACTCACTGTTTAATAGGCCTATATCACGTTAGATTAGAACGCCGGAAGTACCCGTTAAAAATAAAAATAAAAGTTGTGTAGGAGCAGAGGTATGCCTATGTATTTAATATAGGCGATTTATTTGATGGATTTTGATTATTTCAATGTACCTTTTCATTTACGTGTTAATATGTAGTGGGCAGCTGTATATTTTCTAAAAGGGAATGCCTGTTATTCTTGTGAATATGAGTTGTCTTAAAATAAAAGTGCTTGTGACATACTTCTGGCATTGAGTTAAAACCTAATTTGTATAAAATACCGATATATATAGTATATCGCGATGCAGCCTGAAAATACCGGGTTTTGGTCCGTATCGCCCAGCCCTACTTGGGACCAGTGCTTTTAATCATACACTTACCCGTCATTATGTGGCTCTATTCGGATGAGAGATGGAGTGTGTGTGGGGGTCAGGACCAGTGCTTTTAATCATACACATACCCGACATTATTAGCCTATTCCGCCCACTTTTCCAGACGTATATGCTCTCCTTGTCAAAGTGCAAACTGCAGACATACGCACTACCCCTGAGAACATGAAACGAGGGACGTTCATCCTCCTTATCAGCCTCACACAAGACTTGCGGAGGAGTTTGTCTTTGGGTAAATGGTGTAAACTGAGGTAGGGCTGTCTCTGTTTAGACGTTGAGCAGCCGGTACACTACAATAACAGAGAGGAGAGGAGGGGATCACGGCTCCGGAAGCAGGAAGTGTGATATAGGCCTATTGGTGCCGTGACCCGGATAAGAGTGAGGTTAAAGGGGGTGCAACGGAAGCCAGCCGGTAGTTGCTGTGTGGTGAAGTAAACCTCACACACACATTTTGTATTATTATTACTTCCACCAGCAAAGATGGCCCTGGTTTGTCTGTCCGTCTGTTTAGTGGTTTGTCTGTTAGTTTGATATAAGTATAATAATTGGTATAAGGAATTTGACAAAACTTGGTGGTTAGAATATGGGCCAAGGAACAGTTGATTCAATTTTGCCACAGATCTGGATCCAAAACTGGATCCAGGGGACATATTGGTGTGGCAGACGTCTGAGCTCAGTATGTTATACTTTACTTTGAATTTGCCTGCACACTTTGGAAACAAAGGTGCTGTACAAATAAAGTAAATGATGATGATGATGATGATGATAATAGTAATAATAATTATGACATCATCTAAAGCAAGGTAACTTGATGGGGGGATGAGGGACTATGTGACCTTTCCCATAATCCTCAGAGTGAATCCACCCCTACCTGGGTCCTCATTATGTCAATATGCTGCTGGGTAAGCTCCTTAGAGAACACACACGTGTGTAGGTCTCTCTCTCTTAGCTTAGTTAGCTCCGTTAGCTTAGCCATCTGTCTTTTGGGGGAGGGGGCCCAGGGGAGGTGCTGTTTGTCTTGCATCCAGCATGATTCACTGATGCCATGCAGGGGTCGTATTTCATCATCGTCGTGATAGTCGGTGTACAACTTCTTAACTTTCCCCCCAAGAAAAGTGTATAATTTTAAAGCAGTAAAAATAAAGTCATTCAAGTTTCCATTTGGAAACCTAGCAGTGTCCTATTAAAACAATACTTTTTCCGTTTTCCAATGAGGTTGGTATCATTACAATGTGGGAAGTATATGTAAACAAACAATGATCAATTCCCCTTCATTTTACCAGCACTCAGTTGTGCAAATTTCTTTGCCAGCAAAAGTATGCCAGGTGACTCTTTTTGCGACGTGGAACTGTTCTCTGGTCATGTAGCACCAATTTATATTTTTGTAGTGCCTTTCTACTGCCCTCCGATCATTTACTTTAACATGCTATACCATATCCTGTGGTATGTGTTGTTGTACCCTAATGGGATAAGAATATGGTATAAATAGTTTTCAAACTGTTGGTCTCAGCAGGGGACATTTATTTAAAAAAACATATATGCATGCTGCAGCAGTCAACGCTCAATACCACAAGCCATTTAAATGGCTACTTGTATTGTATGAGTTTGTGGTTGTAGACGAACCGAGCAGATGGTACATGCAGATGGTACATGCACTTCTCCACAAGTGTGTGTTGGAAGCTGGTTTAACCCGTGGGCCTTGATGACTAATGACCCACAGGTGTGCAGCCTCACCCAGCCCCACACTCTGATCAGTCTGACTCAGGCCAGGTGAGGCGGCTTAAACCAGCCACCCACCACACACACTCCACACATGCCTAAATGCTATGCCTGTTTAATTTGATCATGGGTATGTTTGAAGACTGAAAAGAAGAATACTGTATTGATGAACAGTATATATATATATATATATATATATATATATATATATATATATATATTATATATATAGAGACATGTTTATGATCTCACTTTCCTGACTAGTAATGATAAAGTATTGCTTACCTTACTGCATATATATATATATATATATATATATATATATATATACATGCAACATATTCGATGGGACTTCTGGGGCCAAAAGTACCTCCACAGTTGGGTCACAGTAATATGTGAGAGCTCCTGCCCTACATGTTAAGTACTACTATGTTTAGAACACTTACAAATAAAAATAATACATACAAACATACGTTTGAATTAAAAAAAACAGTTACGATTAGCATGTTAGCAACACTGTGATAACGTTGTGTCCCAAACCATTCTCTACAGTAGGGCAACACATGACATCATGTCATCATCATCATAACAACAAACACTCTCAACGGTATAATAATTATCAACATACTAAAAAAAGATCTTGCGTGACGGAGATCTGTCTACAGAGATCCTGTGTACTAAAGGGCACGCTCATTACCGACCCGTCGGCGTTCTACCCGGACCTCTCTCTACGGAGGTGATCTTTAGAACAACCGCGCTGGGAGAGTACAGTGAATAACAGCTGGTGAACAACACCAGGTGAACAACACTGAACAAGATGGTCTTTGTTCTAAAGTTTTGAACTTTAGAATGAGAAGGACACAACATGATGACATCCAGAGGGTTGTGGTTGTCATCGCTGCAGTTTTCCACGATAAACATGTTGTCAAAACTCTACCGGTTACCACCTGGAACAGAAAACTTTTTAAAATGTTTTTTTTTAATGACGTGACCCACCTGTGCGGGTACTTTTGGCCCAGGGCCCACCAAATATTTAGTGTGAAAAGAATAAGTAATTTGTTCTCATTACCATGTCATGAAGGTGAGATAATGTATCTGTATATTGTTCTTCAACAGTATTCCTCTTTCCAGTCTTCAAACATACCGATGGGGAGTAAAAATGTAACTGACACTGCGTGTAGGCATGAATATATATACCTACAAATGGCTATTATTATGACAATCGCTATTATGTATATTGCCATTATTGCTCATAATAACAACAATTCCACAATTTGAAATCACTGTAATTATTCAATCACACAACAGTTATTTTTCTTGTGCGGAAGTAAGGTAGGTCCCTGGTGGTGGGTTTGGGGTCCGGTCTAACTTCCCCCGCCCCCCCCCCCCCCCCCCCCCTCTGGTCTTTTGTGTCAAACTTTCACCGTTCAGTTTCAACTCGAATGAGAACATTGTTATAACGTCCAACATTTTGAGTGTTTAGAGAAGTTTCTTGTGATTTTGTACATTGACCTCAGTGTCGTCTTACTTTGCTAGTGTTGAATAGAGTCCAGAGAAAGCTGTAACTCTCCGGTCTCTTAGCCATTCTTTAACTGGGATCAAAAAAGAATGAGAAGTTGTCTTTATTTTTCAGGATCTTTATTTCCTTCTGTGTTGTAGTACAGAGAGTCCAGAGACAATATAAATGGTTTATTATGAAATATACAAAAGGTAAAATAAAATAACAAAGCCCCTGTGGCCTCATTTAAAATAAAATGTCTTATGAAATATTTATATTTTTGTCTTTGATGAACCACAGATCCAAAGTATAGTGATTACAGGCTAGCAGAAGCTAATGGACAGATGAGTTTGCTTGGTATTGGTAACATGCTAATCTAATCTAATGCTATCAAAGCTGAGGGTACGGCGGTAATATGCTATCAAGGCTAATGCTTCGCTGGTGCAGGACAACCTGTCTCTACATGAATCTCATGAGTCTTCCTCTCACTGCTCAGACAGACCTGTAGTGGAAAATACTTTTACGTAAAGGTAACAACCTCCAACATTAGTCATTTGGCATAAGTTCTCCATTAAACAGTCTTCTGAAGGAAACCTACTAGTACTTGTAGTTTTGCTCTAATATGAAGTATAAAGACACATTCCACCCTGAGCACATGAACCGGTTAGCTTGTAGCTGTTGGCTGCTAACTGTTAGCCATTAGCAGCTGGCTGTCAACCAGAACCTGTTAACTATAGGTGTCGGTGAGTTGGTGTTCTCCTCTGGTGTCGGCAGTATCAAACTGACGTCAGCAAACTTCACAAACTGACAATACTAGTAGTATGTTCAAAGCTAAGACTAGTACACATACTTTTCACTGAAGTACTCTCAAACACAACTGGTATCAAAATCTCCTATAAATACATCATATTAAACAAACGGTAGAAAAACCAATCAAGTATAAATAGAATCAAACGAAGGGTCAAGGGTTATGGGACAGAAGTTATAGAGATACGAGATACAACTCTGGAATTCATTACCGCAACCCTCAGGTTATAGGCTTACGTTACAAACATGTAATTGTTGTTCTTTTGTTCTGGTATTTGAATAGGTAAACTGTATATCAAACGGACACAATGGTAGTGTCTGTTAGAAAGTCATTAAAACATGTAAACATGTAAAACCGTTAAGACTAAATGTGTCTTTAAGACTAAAAAATCTCTTTAGAAAACAACAAAAAATATTCATACATTACTATTGTTGATAGTGATGTTATAGAATATAAATGTAATGTTGTATTTCAACAACAACACTGATTTATCTAGAAACAAGATATTGTATGACAAAGTAAACCATTGAAGGGAAACGTTGTTCGATGTTAGACGTTGAGATGATTATTTTCCCCGTTTGCAAATCAAACCAGAACGTTCCCTTATCGCCCACTTATTTGACTCTTCCTCTGTCACCACTTCCTGCATGGAGGTGGGACTTCCTGTTTGACCACAGTGGTGTTTCCTGTTCACTTCCTGGACAGCAGCTGGTTCTCCAGGTCCACCAGGCGCGTCGTCATGGCAGCCAGTAGTGACAGTTAAGGAATACATACATACATCATTATTATAACATAAAGTTAAACTCACAAGGAAAGACCAGCTCTGCTACAGCCAAACATGGACTTAATACATCTGCTACAGTAAAATGTTGCCTGCTACATTAAAACAGGGGCCTCCCAGCTATGCAGTAAAACAGGGGCCTATCAGCTATGCAGTGAAACAGGGGCCTATCAGCTATGCAGTGAAACAGTGGCCTATCAGCTATGCAGTGAAACAGAGGCCTATCAGCTATGCAGTGAAACAGGGGCCTATCAGCTATGCAGTGAAACAGGGGCCTTTCAGCTATGGAGTGAAACAGGGGCCTATCAGCTCTGCAGTGAAACAGGGGCCTCCCATCTATGTAGTGAAACAGGGGCCTCCCAGCTATGCAGTGAAACAGGGGCCTTTCAGCTATGTAGTGAAACAGGGGCCTTCCAGCTATGCAGTGAAACAGGGGCCTTCCAGCTATGCAGTGAAACAGGGGCCTCCCAGTTATGAAGTGAAATAGGGGCCAATCAGCTCTGCAGTGAAACAGGAGCCTATCAGCTCTGCAGTGAAACAGGAGCCTATCAGCTCTGCAGTGATAGAGGGGCCTCTCAGCTATGCAGTGAAACAGGGGCCTTCCAACTATGCAGTGAAACAGGGGCCAATCAGCTCTTCTACAGTAAAAGAGGGACCTTCCTGACAAATTTGATAGTTTACCATGAAGATACATTTACTTGTGGACTTTCATCATCATGTAGCACCTAGCTGAAAACAGGACAGCCCTGTTTTATGAAAAATAATTTGTTTAAATTTATTTGAAAAAGATTTTAATTCCAAAATATTTTTTTATTTCTGAGACCTGGAGCAAAGGCTTCCTGTAATGGCTTTTAAGGGGAAATCTGTAGGTTTTTTATTTTATTTTGAAGGATATGTTTCTGTGTTAGCTGCTCCATTGAGCTCATGGTCGCCTGCTGGAACTCCACCAGATTCTCACAGGCACATGGGTCCTTAACTTCGATCTCCCCCTGGCTCTCCGCTAGAGGGAGGCAGAGAGAGAGAGGGAGACGGTGGAGAGAGAGAGATATATATACATTAAGCAGTAAAACAAGGCAGTCTACACATACAGATAGGTGTTGTATTTCAGAATGTGTCAGCAGGTGGCACAAGACAGCATGATAAAAGCCCACTGGATGGCTTATAACTCTCATGTGCTGTACTCTAGTACAGTGGTCTTCAACCAGGGGTCCAAGACCCCCAGGGGGGTCTGTGGAGGTACTGCAGGGGGGTCTGCAAACAAGATTAATGCATAAACCAATTCTTGACACCCTCCCTAAAAGTTGGAGCCTGATGCATTGATTTTAATTATGTCTCTATGATTTATAACTAAGCATCAAAGCTGTATATATTGAGAAGTTAATAAGGCATTATGAATACATTATTAGGCCTAAAGGCCTGGGTTGAAATGCAACAGAGTTTAATGAAGCATTAGTCTGTTTTTACAGTCTACTCCGGTGTACTCTACTGACTCTACTCTACTGACCTGGGCACACGTTGAGCTTGAGGTTTTCTGCGATGGTGTTGATGGCGGAGAAGTCAGTGGTGTAGTAGAAATGTTTCTCCACGGGCTCCGACGCAATCTCCCGAAGTTCATCCTCCACAGCCTTTCCCACGCCCACCGCATACATGGTGATGCCTGCACACGCACACGCACACACACACGCGCACACACACACGCAGACAGACACGCACGCACGCACACACACACACACACACACACCAAAATAGAGTCAAGTCAAGTCAAGTATAAAGTTATAAAGCAGTGAGTGAAGATCTTATGTGCAATACCCGACGACAGACAGCAGTTATAAAAATAAGACAGGATAAAAACAGAATATCATTTTTAAAGTACAAAACTGTATCAAGTTAAATATATATAAGTAAAAATGCAATTTATAAAATGCAATATATCGGCACAGAAAAAGAGCAATATGTATATATAAATCAATGTAATAAAATATACATTGTTATATGCTATACGCCCTTGTTCAGCAGCCTGATGGCCTGACTGTGGAAGCTATCTCTGAGTCTATTTGTACGGCACTTGATACTGCGGTATCGCCTGCCTGACGGTAACAGTGAATACAGTTCGTGGCTGGGGTGGGCAATGTCTTTTATGACAGTACAGTTATCCTTTCTATACTTTTTAAGGACATTGCATGTGGACAACAGTAATAGAATAATAGAAAGGCATTTCAACAGGATCTTAGTAAAGCATAAGCTTAAATGAACGTCAGTAGAGTGCACGTCATGTCTACTCACGGCCAACAGAGGGCGCCCAAATCAATTACGATTATAACAATATAATAATTATATAATGACAATACAAAATAATCATATAAGAAACAGAATAAAAATTTGACACAATAAGTAGATACAAATATGTAATTTCATCATTTTTTAGTAATGCTCTCGTTACTTTATTAGGCCTTCTGTCAGTCGAGTGCATGTAATGTCTGGTGTGGGCCACCAGATGTCGCCCTTACCAGCCTCCTTGGTCAGCTTGGCCCACTCGCTGATGTCGTCCTGGGAGCGTCCATCGGTGAACACCAGGCCGATGCGAGGGATGTTCCTGGCAGCCGGCCGTGCGCCCTCCGCCTCAGAGAAACTGTTTTCCAGCAGGTGCTTCAAAGCCAGACCTGTCATAGTGCCCTTCTCCATGTAGTTCACCTGTTGCAAATATTGATATAAATATATAGACTGTTGATGGTGGCAGGTGCCTTCACATACTCTACTTGTTGTTGATAATAATAGTGTTTATATTGTTATTATTCATATAGCCTGGTCATGGTGCCCTTCTCTATTTACTCAATATGTATAATATTGTAAATACTAATATTATTAAAACTGTATTAAGATTGTGTGTGTGTGTGTGTGTGTGTGTGTGTGTGTGTGTGTGTGTGTGTGTGTGTGTGTGTGTGTGTGTGTGTGTGTGTGTGTGTGTGTGTGTGTGTGTGTGTGTGTGTGTGTGTGTGTGTGTGTGTGTGTGTGTGTGTGTGTGTTTATGTGTGTGTGTGCGTGCGTGTGTGCATGTATGCATGTGTGCATGTGTGTGTGGGTGCGTGAGTGTGTACCTTCATGACTGCAGCTTTGATGTCCTCTGCAGTGTGGTACATGTTGAGTGGGAACTCTGTCCGGACACGGCTGGAGTACTGGACCAGACCTACCCGGGTCCCCTGGGCTGACACGTCCAGAGACTCCACCACCTGGGAGCAGGTACAGAGACAGGTCATTAAGGAGCAGGTAGGGGTTAGACAGTACAGAGACAGGTCATTAAGGAGCAGGTAGGGGTAAGACAGTACAGAGACAGGTTGTTAAGGAGCAGGTAGGGGTTAGACAGTACAGAGACAGGTCATTAAGGAGCAGGTAGGGGTTAGACAGTACAGAGACAGGTCATTAAGGAGCAGGTAGGGGTAAGACAGTACAGAGACAGGTCGTTAAGGAGCAGGTAGGGGTTAGACAGTACAGACACAGGTCATTAAGGAGCAGGTAGGGGTTAGACAGTACAGAGACAGGTCATTACGGAGCAGGTAGGGGTTAGACAGTACAGAGATAGATCATTAAGGAGCAGGTAGGGGTTAGACAGTACAGACACAGGTCATTAAGGAGAAGGTAGGGGTTAGACAGTACAGAGACAGGTCATTAAGGAGCAGGTAGGGGTTAGACAGTACAGAGACAGGTCATTAAGGAGAAGGTAGGGGTTAGACAGTACAGAGACAGGTCATTAAGGAGCAGGTAGGGGTTAGACAGTACAGAGACAGGTCATTAAGGAGCAGGTAGGGGTTAGGGCCCTGTTGCTCTAGGATGCCTACAGGTAGGCTGCGGACACCTTAACTGCTAGACTATGTTTGAAATATTTTAGACCAATAACATGATCAAGGAAGTCCTCATCATGCCAGAAGCGTCTCTCAACTAAATATCATATCAGTTCATTATCGTGATTTACCTTGTCATTATATTACTGTATTATCTTGTTGACATTAGAATACGTTATTTAACGTATAAATCCTCAGAAGTCGTCTGACCTGGTTGACAAATTTCTTGACAAGCTCAAAGTTCTGGGGCCGAACGCTTTTGGAACCATCGATGAGCAGAACCAGGTCGATGTGAGCCGACTTACAGGCTGGAAGAAGAGTAGATTATTATGTATTACAAATAGTATATTATTAAGTATTTTGTACATACAGTGTCGATTATGTAATAGATCACACTTTTGAAGACCCTCGAAGATTTTACAAAGACAAACATCTGAAGTTACAAACTTAGTGAGTATAAGTATAGTAGTTAACCAAAACTTAGTAAATATACACTTTACATATGAGAAGTAAGGAGGGTTAGATGTATAAAGCAAACTGGTTGTATCTAGGTAGTACCACCTAGTTACTCCCTATCTAGTAGTAGTACTAGTAGTAGTTGTACGGGTGTGATACGTACTTCCACAGCTCCTCCCGTCCGCCTGGAGCAGCTGTCCCTCAGGACAGAGGCAGTAGAAGGACCCCGGGGTGCTGACACACTGGAACTCACAGCGCTGTTCCACCGAGTTACACAGGTCCATGTCTGCAACACAGCACAGGACACGCTAGGAGACAGGCTAGGACACGCTAGGACACAGGTTAATAAAGGCTAAGATAGGCTACAACACTAGGACAACCAGGATACGCTCGGAGATGCTAGTATACTCTAGGACAAAAGTACCCCATTTACCAGTGTTACGGACGCCAGCAGGTGGATTGTGGTAAGCCTCACTCTCCGACACTTAAAAGACGTTCCAACAATGAAGCTTGAGCCTGTGAGCCTTCTCGCGTTAGAGGGTCGCCTCTCATGCCAGAGGTTGTGAGTTCAAACCCAGTGCGGGACGGTCACTATTACATTGGTGCCGTGACCCGGATGAGAGTAAGATTTAAGTGGATGAGTTTAACGGACACCAGCAGGTGGTGCTGTGCAGTGGAAAACCTCACTCCCCGACACCTAAAAAACGTTCTAGTGGTGTCTAAAAGCGTCAGGGCCTTCAAGGTATTCAGAGAAGACCCTGGAACCCTCAGATGAAACCAAATAAAATGTATTATATCAATCAAATTTAATACAATTTAAATAAAATTAATAAATGAGAATCATATCTGTGTTGTTGATCTGTAAAAATGTGTTTGTCTTTCTCGGTCCATGCACTACGCTTTTGAGTGGTTTTGTGTTAGAAAATAAATGCAACCAATCAGATATTTTTCTGGGTTGTTGGGAGAAATATCCTTCAACCAAAGTTCTCGCGAATGCTTTGGCCCTTAGACTGAATGACAGCGTACGTTTGGATTGACAATTTGATCAACCAATCATATATTGATTTGTAGCCAATGGGCGTATTCTTTCACATTTCCCCACAAATCCATGGTACGCTAGAAGGTCCGTTAGTTCACTGGCTCGAGAGGATCTAGCTTAGTGCTACGTAGCAATTCATTTGAAGTTGTATTGGTTTGTTACGTCGAAATTGCAACAGTGAAGTTAATGTTGTTGTGATCTGAAAAGCAGTGATCAGCTTTATGACCGGGTTATCGAGAAATTCATCCAGAAGGACAGGAGAATGGATTTTGTCTTTAAGTGAACATCATTAGTGAGTGAGACTAATTTGTCTTTGCTGGTTTTGCCGCAGTGTTGCATCTCGTAGAGCTGGTTGTTGCATTTTGTTTCCACACACTTGTTAAATGATTAGTTAATGGCTGTCTTGAGTTTGTTAAGCATTGTTGTGCATTTGAATTAAGAGTTTCGACTTGATCTTTCTTTGCATTGGTAATTGTTACGAAGGTGTGGTTGTGTGGCAGCCATTTGTCTCTGAAACCTAATAGTCCTAGCTGAGTGGAGTAGGCCCTAATAGTGTGACGAGTACAGTACCAGTACAGGGTTAGGTTTTGTAACTAAGAGTTACAAAACTGGCATATGTCTTGTCATTAGCACTTTCACCTGTCAAATCCTACAATTACGGATGTTATGTTACATTAAGTGTTTTTCTCTCTATTGAGCCAGTAAGGAAAAGTCTTAACGCAGCTTTATCAGAGGAAAACACTTAATGTAACATAACTTCCGTTATAGTAGGATTTAGGTTTTGATATTGTGACAGGTGAAAGTGCAAATGGTGATTATTGATCGCTGTTTTGGAACTTTAAGTTACGTTAAGCCTTTTCACGTTAAGAGTTTTAGACTGTCCTTTCATCGATGGTGCTGTGTTGGGCTGTTACTTCACTACATGGACAGTGCTTTGCCAACTATGGTCAACTTGTAAATTGGCTGTGACAATCTTATCTGCCTAAATTAAATAACGCATAAAGTCACGTCACGGAGGCAGTCCTCCGTGACGTCCGTCTGACTAGAACAACCACATTTTTCAAGGTCCAGTTGTGATAGACACGGTTCGCCACTGGCTAGCGCCCATGGGTTGTTGCTTCTCACGTAAGAGAAGCACTTTCATGCCGGAGGTCGTGAGTTTGAGTTCAGTGCGGGACACTCACTGTTACACCTGCACAAGTATTTTTGGGAGGATAAAAAATGTAATTGTATATAAATACAATTGCATATTATTTGGTGAACATGGACATTAAATGGGTGTTCAAATACTTAAAGCATGGGCTTCGCTCATGATGATTTCTGTCATTCATTGGAAAGATTTCCAGAACTTGTACATTAGTTGCTCAGATACGCTTAATATTAACAATTTCAAGTAACCCTTGAGATCCTTCAAAGTACCCCTAGTGGTACGGGTACCGCTATTTGAGAACCACTGCTCTCAGATATGCTAACACAGGCTAGGCCGCACTGTAACATGCTACAACACGCAATCTAGGATATGCTACAACATGCTAGGACACACTAGGACTCTTGGACATACTAGAACACCTAGCATGCTATAGCTTCACACACATTTACATTATTGACACGAGTGAGCATGCTACTTGTGTTAGCTCCTCATGTTAGTCTAGCGAAGCGGTACTGTGAATGCATCACAAGTTCATCTCACATTGTTTGTTTTGTGTTTTCAGATTCAGATTACTTTATTAATCCCGAGGGGGAAATTTTGTCTTTACTCCTCCTTGATATATTGATATTATATTGATACATTCATGTGTCTGCATGGCCGTATAATAATATGAACACTGACGTGCGCAGGTCTTCTTGTCTGCGTTGAGTGTGAATCCTTTGTTGCAGTCGCAGGTGTAGACCCCCGGCGCACTGACACACACCTGCTCACACTCATGCTTCCCCGGCGCACACAGATCTATAGCTACACACACACACACACACAACATATACAAAGTTACATATAGATACATACAGATAGATATAGACAAACACACACACACACACACGCACACACCACACATATATATATAGATACATAAAGTTAGATATACACACACACACACACACACACACACACACACACACACACATACATCATATAAAGTATATAGATAGATACATATAGATAGATATAGACCCACATACACACATACACACATACACACACACACACACACACACACACACACAAATACACACACACACACACACACACACCATTTACATATACACTTTTGTCCAAAATGATACAGTGTTGATATGTTACAGTGGCTATAGAGACAGGTCATTAAGAAGCAGATAGGGCGGTGTTTCCCAACCTTAGGGTCATGACACCACTTGGGGTCCCCTGATTTACTGGACATAAGCTTGACATAAGCTATTGATATTTGATGATGCTTTTAAGCACTTTTTTTTATCTAGCAGTAACCAGGTAGCAGTTAGGTATGTAGCAGCGAGCTAGGTTACAGCGAGCTATGTAGCACTTAGCTAGGTAACAACTAGGTAGCAGTGAGCTAGATAATAGCCAGCTAGCAGTTAGATAGGTAGCAGAAAGATAGCAGATACTTGTATTGTTAAGTGTCTTCGGACGAGATGAATGAATGAATGTGAAGTTGCAGATTCCTACAAAGCATTCCAAATGTGTGTGTGTGTGTGTGTGTGTGTGTGTGTGTGTGTGTGTGTGTGTGTGTGTGTGTGTGTGTGTGTGTGTGTGTGTGTGTGTGTGTGTGTGTGTGTGTGTGTGTGTGTGTGTGTGTGTGTGTGTGCATCTGACTGACGTGCGCAGGTCTTCTTGTCTGCGTTGAGTGTGAATCCTTTGTTGCAGTCGCAGGTGTAGACCCCCGGCGCACTGACACACACCTGCTCACACTCATGCTTCCCCGGCGCACACAGATCTATAGCTACACACACACACACACACACACACAAACATAATCAGATATAGATATAGATATAGATATAGACACACACACCCACACACAAAAACATGCATACACACAACATAATGATATAATATATTATATGATATATACAATCATGTTAAAAGCATATAATATATATCAAATTATACAGCATATTAAGTCATGTTAAAAACATATTATATATATATATATATATATATCATATAAAACCAGGTTAAAGGTATATAATATATATAATTTATATCATATTAAATCATGTGAAAGGCATATAATATATATCATAATATATAGCATTATTAAGCATATTAAGTAATGTTAAAATCATCAAAATCAAGTTCCATTTATGTAGGAACACATGCACATGTATGCACATGTAGTATGTAGTAACATGCAAGTGTGTGTCTGTTTATGACTTTGTATCTGTGAGGAAACAGGTATGTGTGTGTGTGTGTGTGTGTGTGTGTGTGTGTGTGTGTGTGTGTGTGTGTGTGTGTGTGTGTGTGTGTGTGTGTGTGTGTGTGTGTGTGTGTGTGTGTGTGTGTGTGTGTGTGTCTAAATGAGTGCCTGTATTCCTCTTGAAGTCATGAAGCAGATGTTTGAGCAGCTGGGAAAGCAAACATTCCTCCAAACCCTCTCTCTCTCTCCTCCTGGGACGCCCCAGATGTATCTGGGTCAACCAGACCTCCTGCTGGAGCTCAGCAGGTCATAAACCCAGCACCCACTAACCCGACCTTCCCTACCCATATCTACCTGGGATAGGGGGCGTGTCTACCTGTATCTATCTGGAACAGGGGGCGTGTCTACCTTCTTCAGAGTGCACACCTGGATGTTGAAGGGTGTTATGCATGCATTGCTTCGACCATGCTCCAACATGCTGTGTGTATGTGTGTGTGTGCATGCACGTGTGTAGCTTACGCTGGCATGTCTTGCCGTCGTCGAGGAGGCGGTATCCATGGTTACACTTGCAGTGGTAGCCATTTAGAATGCTCACACACTGGTGGTCACAGCTGTGGTTCCCAAAGGAGCAGTAGTCGATCACTGAGAGGGACAGGACCCAAGGTTACACCCTGAACTATTAACCTTAGCCTCACTTTAACCTTGCCTAACCTTACCTTAACCTCACTGGAACGTCACCTAAAACCTCACCTTAACATTACCCTAAACCTACCTTAACATCAACTTAACATCACCTTTAACCTACCTTAACTAACCTTAACCTCACCTTAACCTCAACATAACCTTACTTAACATAACCTTATTTAACATAACCTTAGCTTAACCTCACCTTAAACCTGCCTTTACCTCACCTTAACCTCAACTTTAACCCTACCTTAAATGAGAACCCCCTAATATAATACTTTCTAATATAAGACAGCATCCTACTGCTTCATACACATGGTGTAAAAAAAATAGACTTTGGTGTGTGTGTGTGTGTGTGTGTGTGTGTGTGTGTGTGTACTAACTGGTGCAGGTCTTCTTGTCTGCGTTGAGTGTGTATCCTTTGTTGCAGTCACAGGTGAAGGAGCCAGGAGAGCTGATACACACCTGCTCACACTCATGCTTCCCCTGCGCACACAGATCTATAGCTATACACACACACACACACACACACACACACACACACACACACACACACACATACATATATACACACACACACACACACCCACACACATACACGTACACACACACACACACACACACACACACACACACACACACACAAACACATACATATATACACACACACACACACACACATGCCCACACACATACACGTACACACACACACACACACACACACACACACACACACACACACACACACACACAAACACATACATATATACACACACACACACACACACATGCCCACACACATACACGTACACACACACACACACACACACACACAAACACATACATATATACACACACATACATATATACACACACACACACACACACACACACACATGCCCACACACATACACGTACACACACACACACACACACACACACACACACACACAAACACATACATATATACACACACACACACATGCCCACACACATACACGTACACACACACACACACACACACACACACACACACACACACACACACACACACCACACATACACACAGGTCTATGGTTAGGGTACAGAGAACACCTGTTTTGTTTATGTATTTAATGTGTATTTAAGTGACTGTGTGTGTGTGTGTGGGTGTGTGTGAGTGTGGGTGTGTGTCTGTGTGTTACCTGAGCAGGTCTTGTGATCCTCGTTCAGCGTGTAGCCGGGCAGACAGAGGCAGTGGTAGGACCCTGGAGAGCTCTCACATATGTGTTCACAGCCGTGTTCAGCCTCTACACACAGATCTAAGCCTGAAACACACACACCATCATCACTGCCATCATCACAATTATCACCATCATCACCATCATCACCATCATCACCATCATCACCATCACCACCATCACTACCATCATCACCATCCCTACCATCATCACCATCACCATCACTACCATCATCACCATCACTACCATCATCACAATCATCACCATCATCACCATCATCACCATCACTACCATCATCACCATCACTACCATCATCACCATCATCACTATCATCACCATCACTACCATCATCACCATCACTACCATCATCACAATCATCACCATCATCACCATCATCACCATCACTACCATCATCACCATCATCACCATCATCACCATCACTACCATCATCACCATCACTACCATCATCACCATCACTACCATCATCACCATCACTACCATCACCATCATCATCACCATCATCACCATCATCACCATCATCACCATCATCACCATCACTACCTTCATCATCACCTTTATGCTCTATGTAATGTAACCCTCTGTGTAATTATGTTTTCATATTTATAGTTCAATTTGTTGTGTCATTTGTTAAGTGTGTCTTTACCACACAGCTTGTCCTGGAACTGGAGTGCGAACTGGTAGATGAGGTCGAAGGACTCCACCAGGAAAACGTGGTCTTCGAACGGTGGCGACGCCATGGCCCTCAGGGAGGTCATGTCTGCTCTTGCCACGCCCACGGCGTAGATCTCGATGCCTTTCTTGCGAGCCTCAGCTGCCACCTCCGCCACACGGTCCTGGGGTCGGCCGTCCGTCACGATCACCGCCACGTTAGGCACCTGGGACGCAGATTCAGCAGGTTCCTGAGAGGCTCCGGGGCTCCTATGTGAACACCCTCCTACCAGGACACTCCCCTAGCCAGTCCTAAAAAGGGACTTGCATTGGACCCAGTAAGCTCATTTCAACACAAATAGTATGTGAAATAATTGTGTGTGGGTCTAATCTGACCGATTTACAACTTTATATATTGTAAATATATTATCATCTGATTGCCTCCAGACCTTATGTTTTCCTCCACATCAGGCATCTGAGGAGGTAACATTACTGATCACCATTTTCAAAGAATTTTGCGTGGTTTAGTCAACTTTTTCTCACCTGTGGTGTTTCCGGGTCTAAAATGACGTGGAATGCCATAGGAAATAAATGGTAAGGCTATATTATGTTCATCTAGCAGGTAGAAAACATCCCCATACACACATAACTCACCCACACATCCACAAGCATAACCTCCTCACCCTGGCCCTCACCATCTGACCCTCACCATCTCAGTCTGGTTTTAGGAATCAAAACACCAGTAAATACTCTACACACTACTTTAGATACCACACTATACACTACTGTACACACTACTGTACATACCACTCTACACACTACTTTAGATACCACACTACACACTACTCTACACACTACTGTACATATCACACTACACACTACTGTACACACTACTGTACATACCACTCTACACACTACTTTAGATACCACACTACACACTACTCTACACACTACTGTACATATCACACTACACACTACTGTACACACTACTTTAGATACCACTCTACACACTACCGTACACACTACTGTACATACCACTCTACACACTACTCTACACACTACTTTAGATACCACACTACACACTACTCTACACACTACTGTACATATCACACTACACACTACTGTACACACTACTTTAGATACCACTCTACACACTACCGTACACACTACTGTACATACCACTCTACACACTACTGTACACACTACTTTAGATACCACTCTACACACTACGGTACACACTTCTCTACACACTACTATATATACCACTCTACACAATAGTGTACACACTACCGTACATACCACTCTACACACTTCTCTACACACTATTATCCATACAACTCTCCACATTACTGTACATCAGTGGCGAACCGTGTCTATCACAACTGGACCTTCTGTAGACCACCACCCCATTCATCTGAGAGTTCCAGGGTCTTCTCTGAATACCTTGAAGGCCCTGACGCTTCACCACTGCTGTACATGCTAGTTTGTGCTGCTAGTTCCCGTCTGTCCAGAAGAGGTACCTTAGGCCGATCTCCCTCTTCGGGGGTGAAGGCTACGTCCATGGTGTACTTGATGGCCAGGCCGGTCATGGTGCCCTGGGCCAGAGGGATGATCTCGTTGATGCCCTGCACCATGGACTCCATCTTGAAGTGGGTCTTCAGGGAGAACTCGTTGTGGACCTGCCAGGGAGAACCACCAGGGTTTGGAGAGGAACACACCGAATCATAACCCCTCTAAAGGGCCCGGGAAAAACCCAATCCCAAACCCCAGAGGGAAGAAACATTGAAACAGAACACAGGCCAAAGAGGACCCACCTGGCTGGAGTACTGTACCACCCCCACCCGCGTGGTGTTAGCGCCGATGTCCAGTGTGTCCAGGATGTCAATCATGAACTTCCTCATGGTCTCAAACTCATGAGGACGAACGCTCCGGGAGCTATCAATGATGAAGACCAGGTCCACCGGACCAGACTTACACTTCTGCACTGGACCTGAACACACACACACACACACACGTTACGCCACTTTACGTTTCTATATTACAATGTTGTTGGGAGATTGTTCATCTCATCTCATGTCATTTGATCTCACCTCATCTCTCCTCATCTTATCTTAAGCCTAACCCACCTTCACTCATCTCAACTCAACTTACCATAAGTTTAGGTAGCTTATCTTATCTCGCCGTAACTTATCTAATGTTGAAGACAGGGGCCGGACACAGAATGTGTATCGGTGGTGTCTCAGCAGAGCAGAATCAGCTGCTGTGTACCGAGCAGGATATCAGTGAGTCCCCAGAGTCAACAGACCTGGGAAAACTGCAGCTGTTCCTACAGACAGCCCACGGCCCTTAAGGACATCAAACAACACTCCACCCACCTGGGACAACCCTCGCAATAACGTTTTCCCCTTATCTCACTCTCACTCCCCCCCTCCCCCCTCCCCCACCTCTCCCCCTCCCCCATCTATCCCCACCCATCTCTCTCTCTCTCTCCCTCTCTCTCTCTCTCTGACCTGTTTTTGGCCTGGCAGTGGTGAGGACGATCAGGGCGAGCAGGACGGACACAGAGAGACGCATCATCTTTCTCTTCCTCTGGATGATCGAAGAGTCGATGGATGGAGTGGAACAGGATCACACTGGGAGAGAGGGAGGAGGAAGGGATAAGAAAAAGTTTGAACCATCTGCTGTAGGAACTCCTTACAGTCTGTCCACACACTGGTCATCACCGTGCATGTGTGTGTGTGTGTGTGTGTGTGTGTGTGTGTGTGTGTGTGTGTGTGTGTGTGTGTGTGTGTGTGTGTGTGTGTGTGTGTGTGTGTGTGTGTGTGTGTGTGTGTGTGTGTGTGTGTGTTGCTCTGTCTCCCTAGAACACACACACACGCTCACACACACACACACACACACACACATTACAATATTTGCACATGCCGACCCCACTCACTAGTCTCAAATTTGTAGCTGTCTAGTCTATGTCTAGATCTATTTTCATCATTTCATGTGCAGCAGCGTGTTCAGAGTCACATTTTTTTACTTGTGAGTTTACTTGTGCAGCACCCAGCAAACTTTGATACAAAAATTATACATAATACCAAAAATGAGAACAACCAAATACTTGATAATGAGTGTGTGTGTGTGTGTGTGTGTGTGTGTGTGTGTGTGTGTGTGTGTGTGTGTGTGTGTGTGTGTGTGTGTGTGTGTGTGTGTGTGTGTGTGTGTGTGTGTGTGTGTGTGTGTGTGTGTGTGTGTGTGTGTGAGTGTGTGAGAGTGTGTGTGTGTGTGTGTGCGTGCGTGTGTGGGTGCGTGTGTTTGTGTGTGTGTACGCACACAGGTGTGTGTGTGTGTACGTGTGTGTGCTCTCAGTAGGAGACAGGAAGGAGCTGCTGCCGTTTAACTACAGCAAGACTGAGAAGTCTTTGTACTCTTATACACACAAACACACACACACACGCACGCACACATGCACACATGCACACACACACACACACACACACACACACATACACTTTTCCCTATAATTGTTTTTGTGCCCTTCAGCTCGGTAGCAAGCCCCTCTCGATCGGTTTGAACACTCTTTGAAAAGCTCAGAAAACGTTTTCCAAAACCTACGGTTTTTTCATCATCTGAAAACATGAAAACATGTTTTTCTTTTCTTATCTATTACAATTGATATTTTAAACTTTTTAACCATTTTGTAAATCAGAAACCGACTTTTCTAAATCTGTTAATAATTAGAAATTAAATAATTTAAATGTATGTACTGTTTCGGAAGCTCACCTGATGTCCAACTGCCATCTGTTGTCTTTTGTCTCAGTAGAGAAGAATATAAACAATTTTAATAAAATACTACCTGGGCTCCTGTTAATGCTCTAGATCCACACTCAAGATAATATAGATTTGAATATCAATCAAATATCTACCGATTTATCTGACTAATAGAAGGTTTAAAATGACTCAGGTTTTCTACCTTCTGACACACACAAGATAATACGACCAAACCCCATACACTACTGATGTACACCTGTGTGTGTGTTTGTGTATAAGAGATAGTCACCTGTTTCTAGGGTCAGTGTTTCTCACACAGTCCTTCTATCAACAGCAGATAAGAGAAGAGGCTGGCCGTGTGTTCACCTCATCCTATCTTAACACACTGTTCTGTGATGGACAGCCCTACCAGCCGATCAGCTTTCTCGGTTTTGGGCTTTTGGGTGAACGAATTATAACTTCTTGAAACAATCCGTTTGCAGTCAGTTCAGTTAAGCTCTCAGTCATCAGTCACAAGGGAATGTGATCCATGTTAAGGGATACACTCACTCACTGAGTGGGTGATTCAAGTAGATTTAGATTTAGATTTTTACTTTAGATTTTTACTTTAGAAGTACTTCGTGCACAGAAGGAATGGGGGGTGTTCAAGACAGCAAATACACAGCTGATTCAGGTTGCTACACACTGCACACACACACACACACACACACACACAAACACACATACACAAGCCCTGTGTAAGCTCCGTAAATAGTAGTAGGTAGTTTTCCGGTTGTTTGGGAAAACCTGGCCGTTTTTTTGTTATGCTTGTCTATTGGTGTAACGGCCGTTGGAGTGGCCAAACACCACAAAGAAACGATAATAGTGATAATTGAGTCCAGTTGAGTCCATTTTGAGCTGGCATTGTGACATAAAACTGCAATTTCTCATGTTGAAAAAGCCATTATCCAATGAGTGCCACAGGGGCACAAACAATTAGCGTTGGCCGTCGGTCTCACGTTGGTCTCGCGTGATTGGTTAAGGAACATTGAATTCTGTTTAATGTCAGGCTCATCATTTATCACATTTGATATCCTTAGTAAAAACAAAATGATATTGCACATGATATAAAATCCCAATTATAATACAATTTTAAGTTATTCGACTGTGGATATCCAAAGTTCAAATATCAAATATTCATATTTGTCCTTCATAGTTTGGCTATTTGTAACTTCATTATATTGTAAATATAATATTGTAAAATAAATTATTCAGGTGGCGTTACCATTGAAAATATGTCAACATAAAAAAAGACCCAAGTAGCCGAGTCACTCTGGGCCCTCAGCACTAGCATGTTTAGGTACAAGGTACAAGTCATGTTTCAAGCATGTCGCCGTGTTTACGGTACGAGGGAGTGAAGACACAGCTGCTGGTCTGGTACACCTCTCGCATGGCTCCCAAGGTTTCCTGCTCTTCCCACCGGGGCTTGGGGAGTCTTTCCCTCCCCCTTAGCCTGACTGTAGCTGTGATTAAGGAGAAACTGTAACATTGATAAAGGACAAACTGTAACTGTGGTAAAGGACGGCCTAGCTATGATAAAGGACAGACTGTAGCTGTGATAAAAGACAAACAGCTGTGATAAAGGACAGACTATCCATGATAAAGGACAGACTTTAAATACAATAAAAGATCGACTATAACTGATATATAAGGACAGGCTGTAGCTGTGAAAAAGGACAGACTAACTGTGATAAAACAGACAGATGTGATAATGGACAGACTGTAGCTGTAAATTAACATTCCGTTCATTCAAATTCATTATGATTGGCTGCCCTGATTGATGTTTTTAATAGATCCTCATCATTCAAGCGGAATCAATAACTTTATTGCAGAAGGGTTGGAGCTGAGGGTCAATATTATGAATAGCTTCCCTTTCTCCCAGTGAGAACAGTGTCTAGTCTGTGGGCTGGAGCAGTCTCGCTCTCTGATAGGATACACAGACCTTTTTATTGAATGCTGCTGTTTGTTTTAAACCAGACACACCGCTCTCCACTGCTGATGACTTCAGCAGATGCTGCAGAGACCCGGAGACCTGTGTGAAAAAACAACACCGCTACTGAAGCTACTGTGGCTACGTTGTTTAACTACCGTATGTACAGCAGTTACCATGTGGTTGCGTGGCTGGGCTACAGTACATATCTTGCTGTGCGGTTACATGGTTCAACGTGTACAGCAATTATTGTGTGGTTACGTGGTTGGCCTTCAGTACAGATGTTACTGTGTGGTTACATGGTTGACCTACAATACAGGTGTTACTGTGTGGTTACATGGTTTAACTACAGTAGGTACATAAGTTACTGTGTGGTAGCATGGTTGAGCTACATGATGTAGCTGCAGTATGAAGCTGATGTGTTTCAATGAACCCAAAAAGAAGTAAGATAGACATGTGATACCAAGTGATACCATCATGTCCGTAGTGCTTTGAGTCCTCATACTACTGGGGAGCAGAATAGTCTAGTGGTAAGGGTGTTTTATTCCAAGTCAAAAGATACTGGGTTTGATCCCCAATGTATACAGTCTACCTGTAGAGAACCTTGGAGATGCTCCTATCCCCTATCTGCCCCTCTTCCTGTATCCAAGTTCACTGTAAGTCCCTTTGGATAACAGCATCTGCTAAATAACTGAATATTAATAATTGGGAGGATTGATGAGCTGTCTGACCTAAACCTGCTTCATATAAACATACATCTGGTAAACCACTATACATCTCCAAACATAGCCCAGAAAGGTGTACATATGACCTCAACAACTGCCTGCGCTGTAGCTGCCAGCTGATTGGCTGGTAGGGCTGTCCATCACAGAACAGTGTGTTAAGATAGGATGAGGTGAACACACGGCCAGCCTCTTCTCTTATCTGCTGTTGATAGAAGGACTGTGTGAGAAACACTGACCCTAGAAACAGGTGACTATCTCTTATACACAAACACACACACAGGTGTACATCAGTAGTGTATGGGGTTTGGTCGTATTATCTTGTGTGTGTCAGAAGGTAGAAAACCTGAGTCATTTTAAACCTTCTATTAGTCAGATAAATCGGTAGATATTTGATTGATATTCAAATCTATATTATCTTGAGTGTGGATCTAGAGCATTAACAGGAGCCCAGGTAGTATTTTATTTAAATTGTTTATATTCTTCTCTACTGAGACAAAAGACAACAGATGGCAGTTTGACATCAGGTGAGCTTCCGAAACAGTACATACATTTAAATGATTTAATTTCTAATTATTCAATTCAGATTTAGAAAAGTCGGTTTCTGATTTACAAAAGAATACATTCTGTTTTGTTGTAATACAAAAAGGTTTTCAGATTTATAAAAAATGGTTAAAAAGTTTAAAATATAAATTGTAATAGATAAGAAAAGAAAAACATGTTTTCATGTTTTCAGATGATGAAAAAAACGTAGGTTTTGGAAAACGTTTTCTGAGGTTTTCAAAGAGTGTTCAAATACGGAATACGGAACCTGCAATGTGTGTGTTTTAACTCACTCTGTAGCGGCTGGGGTCGCAGATACAGTTATAGCTTTATCCATTTCAGACTATTTTCCCAGGGGGGAGGGTGGCATAAAAGTGGACCAGAATATAACTATTTATAGAGAAGAAATCCCTGGATGGATGATGGATGAATAGATTTAAAAAAAAACTGCAGTAGAAAAGTTACTACATAGTGCAGGTTTAAGATAAGATACGATTGTGCTTAATTAAATTAATATCAGACGGAGAAGTTGTTAAATCGTTTTTTCCCGTTTTTGTCTTCAACAGAGGCAGTAACCCGATTATCTAGGACCAGAACCTAAAGTATAAATCCCTACACCAGGTCTAACACAAGACCAGGCTTAAACCTTAGACAATGTCTAAACCCTAGACCAAGTCTTAACCCTAGATCATGTTTAAACCTTAGACCATCTCTGTACCCTAGACCAAGTCTTAACCCTAGATCATGTTTAAACCTTAGACCATCTCTGAACCCTAGACCAAGTCTTAACCCTAGACCAGGTCTAAACTCTAGGCCAGGCCTAAACTTTAGACCAGGTCTAAACCCTAAACCAGGTCTTAACCCTAGACCAGATATAAACCCAAGACCAGGTGTACGTCCAACACCGACCCCTGGGGTGAGGGATGGAAGAATTCTGCATCCCAGACCATGTGGAAGGTCAGTGATCAGAAGCTTTGATCAGTTATCACTTCATAACTATGATGTTATCATGGAGAGATCTGACAGGCTGCTGAGGGACGAAGAGAGAGAAGGAGAAAGGGGGAGAGAGGAGAGGAGAGGAGAGGAGAGGAGAGGAGAGGAGAGGAGAGGAGAGGAGAGGAGAGGAGAGGAGAGGAGAGGAGAGGAGAGGAGAGGAGAGGAGAGGAGAGGAGAGGAGGAGATGGGAGAAGTGGAGGAGGTGAAGGAGAGATGGGAGGAGGAGGGATAGGTGGAGGTGACTCCTGTGTGGAAGACACTGCACCTCTTGTTCAGCTGCTCTGGATTGGAACCAGATGTGACTCCTACTTCTTGGAGCTCTGCTGCCTTTACCTGCCTGCCTGTCTCTCTCTCTTACCTTAGCACCGGTCTGTCTGTCTGTCTCCCTTACCTTACCACTACCATGTGTGTCTGCCCGTAAGTCTCTTGCATTAGCAGCTGTCAGTCTGCACTTCACTTTCATCACTTATTTTACTGTCTGTCTGTCTGTCTGTCTGTCTGTCTGTCTGTCTGTCTGTCTGTCTGTCTGTCTCCTACCTTAGCACCTGTCTGTCAGTCTCTCACATTCTCTCTTACTGTCCACTTCACCAGGCAATCAGTGTGAACCCAGAACTGTCCCCCCCCTCTCTCTCTAGTCCCCCCCCCCCCCCCCCCCTATGGAATTGTAGGCTCCTTAGGCATAATTGAACTGGTTACAACGCTAATGTAGGCTAATGTTTCTTTATTTTTTTATTTTAATACACATTAAACCTTTAAATATCCAGCTGAATCCATTAACTTTATTCATTAAGAATAGCGATCATTGGTTTAACATATGTAACTTTGTTTTACAGGAGAAACAAAGGACAAATAGTTAAAAAAAACGCATGTCTTGTCAGTTGGTTAGTTTGTGCATACAAAGTGGATACAATGACCTATACTAATGTTACTTGTATATACATATATGTCTACTAATAATAACAGTAGTACTGGGTTAGAAACTAACTTCCCCTCCCGTACTGTCCGACCAGCATCATCAAGGCATCACCGAGAAGACATTCCGATAGAAGCCCATCACCTCTACCCCGACCCGGCCCCCCCGGTCTCGTTCACCACCCTCACTCACCTGGGGTCGCTGACGACTGGCCCCGAAGCACCCAAGACGTCCGGGTGGGAAAGGTACGCAGAATACGCTCTCAGTATAACGTTTAGGCAAAAAAAAAATCAAAAGTCCCGCGATCGATGTCAGGTCAAGGAAAGTTAAGGTCAAAGTTTAACAAGTTATCCCAAACTTTTTTTTTTTGAGAATATCTTCACCGGTTTGCGAGTAATCGGGTCTTAACGTCCTAAACGTATGACGCGTGTAGTTGTCTCCGTGAGCCTGCTGGCGTCTCCAGGAGTGACTCCGTGCAGCGATGGGGCGCAGGTATTAAAACGCTGGCAAGTTTTTTGGGAAGGGGTCGACCCCTCCCCCGCTTTGAAACCCGAACAGTGGGGAGTGAACAACACGGCGTCGGGAGACAACGTGGAGAGAGGGGGTTTGGGTTTGTGGGACGCACGGTGCTCACCGCATGTGCGCTTGAGGCCGGATTTCCCGTGCGTAATAAGGGTATCGCGCTTCACCGTAGCGTGTATAGGCAGACCACCGAAGAGGCCGTGACAATCTGTTGCTCGTTATATGGTGTGTTGTGAGAGGTGTGCTGCAGTAGGTGTACTGTGCACACACAAGTCAGCAGTAAAACAGCAGACAGTAGCCTATACTGTACATACTGCAGAAGTATCTCTTGACTAGGTGTCCCCCTCGTTATTCCATATGTTCTTATTAGTGATTATTAGCGGTCAATCCGGCAGTTTGTTGTTACACACATTACACACATTACAAATCAAAATAACAAAATAACAAAAGAACATAATGCCAGGTCCTGGTCTTACCGGAGCTGCATGACACTCTATATATATATGGGGACCAGGTTCTAAAGAGCTCTATAGGGACCTGGTTATAAACAGCTCCAAAGGGACCAGGTTAAAGAGCTTTATAAGGACCGGGTATAAAGAGCTATAAAGGGACCAGGTTATAAAGAGCTATAAAGAGACCATGTTATAAAGAGCTCTATAAGGACCAGGTTATATAGAGCTATAAAGGGACCAGGTTATACAGAGCTCTATAAGGACCAAGTTGTATAGAGCTGTAGGCATGAGGTTATAAAGAGCTCTATAAGGACCAGGTTGTATAGAGCTGTAGGCACGAGGTTATAAAGAGCTCTATAAGGACCAGGTTGTATAGAGCTGTAGGCACGAGGTTATAAAGAGCTCTATAAGGACAAGTTGTGCAGAGCTCTAATGGGACCAGGTTATAAATCACTCTATAGGGACCATGTTATATAGAGCTCTATAAGGACTAGGTTATAAATAGCTCTACAGGGACCAGGTTATAAGGACCTCTATAAGGAACAGGTTCTAAAGACCTGCAAGGACCAGGTTATATAGAGCTCTATAAGGACCAAGTTATAAAGAGCTCCATAAGGACCTGGTTATAAACAGCTCTACAGGGACCAGGTTATAAAGATATATATGAGGACCAGGCTATGAAGAGCTCTAGGAGGTTATAAAGGACCAGGTTATAACAAGCCTTGAGGACCAGGTTATAAAGAGCTCTAGGGACCAGGGGAGAGAGGGTATTTCCTGTACTTGCAGGCTCATTAGGTGTTGAGTGGAGGAGGAGGTAGCTGGCTGAATGAACCAGTGTTTGGAGCTGCAGCCTCGTCTTACACCCTGAGAGCTCCTGAGAGTCTCCAGAACCATCCATCACTAACGTCCGCTCTAGAGCCTCCGCTACAAGCCCTGTTTACCCATGGAAGCTCTTACTGTTGTTACTGAGGCCAGCCATGTGCTAATAGCGCTACGCTAATTAAAGCATTTAAGCTAGTGCTACAGCAACAAACCAGGACCTAAACTCCT
>CM051002.1:16960901-17018401 GCA_027704905.1 Muraenolepis orangiensis
CCCACCCACCCATACACACGCACGCACGCACGCACACACACACACACACACACACACACACACACACACACACACACACACACACACACACACACACACACACACACACACACACACACACACACACACACACACACACACACACACAGTCCTTACTGATGTCCTCTGAGGTGTCCTCCCCATCAGAAGGACCAGCCTGTGGGCAGTAAAGTGCAGAGCTGGCTGGTTCCTCCCTCTGGCTAAACTGCTCCGACAGCAGGCTGTGAGGGGGTTCGGTGGTCGGGTGGTCTGGGGGTCCCGGGGTAGGGAACCAGGCGTGTTGTTTCAGGTGAGGCCTACAGCTACGGCGTTTGTTTAAAGAGGGAGAAGCACATATGATTTAGTTTCCGCTGAGTCACTAAGAAGATCACTGGTGGCTTCTGGTGTTGTGGTGCTGGGTCAGGGCCTTCTGGGGTACCTCTTGAGTCAGGCGGTTTGGGGTTCCTCCTGGATAAGGTTATGGGGGTACCTCCTGAGTCAGGGCTTTCTGAGGTTCCCCCTGGTCAGGGACATCTGGGGGTACCTCTTGGCTCATGGGGTCTTGGGTTTCTCCTGGTCAGGGACTTCTGGGGGTACGTCCTGGCTCAGGGGGTCTGGGATACCTCCTGGGTCAGGGCTTTCTGGGGTTCCTGCTGAATCAGGGTCTGGAGGTACCTTCTGGGTCTGGAGTACCTTGCTGGTACCTGCTGGGTTTGGGGTACCTGCTGGGTCTGGAGATCTGGGGGTACCTACTGGGTCTTGGGGTACCAACTGGAATGCGGTGCAGTGGTGGACTACAGGATTGGTAGCTGAACGTCTGAATTGATACCATGGTCAGATTGAATGTAATCTTCTGGGACCTGGTTGTGCAACAAGGCGTTCTGGTTCAGCAGACACATGATCAGGGTATGAAAGGAGCTGCTGGCTTAAGATTGAGAAGCTTTGTCTGGATTTTCAGGTTTTCAAATATGTTGCCTAGGTAAATTATCCATGTTGTTGGTTTTCTTCACGTAGAATAACCATACACTCTCTTTAGTTGCCACGACCACCAAACAGAATCTTTGTAGAGCGATGTTCACATCTCTAAATCTATCTGTCCTCATCACTGATTCATTCTCTTTCTTCAAATAAACACTGTCTCCATGACATGGAGAGTGGTGCTCTTAGCCTCTAGCTCTTAGCCTTTCTAGCTAAGCTCGCTAAGCCACACTAGAATGTCTACCACCTTCTGTCTAAGGCCCACTCACTATGGTAGCAGATGTAATCCCTGGAATAGCGAGCTACGCTGCTCTGTGTTAGTTTATATAAGTCTAGTTGGTGTTTAGGAGGTCTGAGAAATTAGGAGGTTGCGCTCCTTCTGATTTTGAGAGACGTCTATGTTGTTCTAACGCTGAAATCAGGCGTGACAGGAACGCGATCGCATTGGAGTTGAGAAACCACCTCCTCCAACTCCCCCTTCATCACCTCCTCCACATTCTCTTTTACCTCCTCCTCCACCTCCTTTATTTCCTCCTCCTCCATCACCTCCTGTATCACCTCTTCCTCCATCACCTCCTCCACCTCCTGTATTACCTCCTCCTCCATCACCTCCTCCACCTCCTGTATTACCTCCTTCTCCATCACCTCCTGTATCACCTCTTCCTCCATCACCTCCTCCACCTCCTGTATCACCTCTTCCTCCATCACCTCCTCCACCTCCTGTATTACCTCCTCCTCCTCCATCACCTCGTGTATCACCTTGTGTTTCACTTCTATTACCTCCCTTTCTATCACCTCCTTCTCCATCACCTCCTGTATCACCTCTTCCTCCATCACCTCCTCCACCTCCTGTATCACCTCCTCCTCCATCACCTCCTCCACCTCCTGTATCACCTCTTCCTCCATCACCTCCTCCACCTCCTGTATCACCTCCTTCTCCATCACCTTCTGTATCAACTCCTCCTCTATCACCTATATTACCTCCCCCTCTATCACCTCCTTCTCCATCACCACCTGTAACACCCTCCATCACCTCTATCACCTTCTCCTCCAGCACCTCTGTCACCTCTTTCACCGCCTGCTATATCATCTCCTCTAATACTCCCCCCTCTATCACCTCCTCCTCCATCCCGTCCTCTATTACCTCCTGCTCTTCCTCCTCTAGTTATTATGGTGTATGTTACAACGTAAAACATTGTAACATACAGTATGAAGTTCAATCGGAGGTTAGTATAAAGCTTGAGTAAGGGTGATATTTCCTCCAGGTTGTTAAGGAGTTATAAGGTGATGTAATGTAGAAACCAGGAGGTATTTTGTCCCTCCAGGTGATCCGTAAGGTGAACAAGCAGCATGCCATTCTGGACGTGGACGAGCCCGTCTCTCAGCTCCACAAGTGTTCCCTCCAGTTCAGAGAGGAGACCCACTCCTACCTCTGCCTCTCCAATGACTCCCTGATACAGCACCAGGTGAGATACCTTCTTCCCTGTAATACTGTCAATACAGGTAAGCAGGTGAGACTAGACACCTGGTTCCCTGTAAATACTGTAAATATATGTAACCAGGTAAGACACCTGGTTCCCTGTCAATACTGTCAATACAGGTAACCAGGTGATACACCTGCTTTCCTGTAAATACTGTCAATACAGGTAACCAGGTGATACACCTGCTTCCCTGTAAATACTGTCAATACAGCTTACCCCCCCCCTCCCCCAGGGCTCCTCATCCTCCAGGGACCCAGGGCGGGTGGTGCTGAGCGACGGGTGCTGTTGGACGATCATTGGTGTGGAGGCGGTGGAGTTCTCCTTTAATCAGAACCTGGCCCCCGTCCACTCCCTCGTCAGCCCTGTACCTGTCATTACCGCCCTACAAGTGAGACACACACACACACACACACACACATATATATATATATATGTGAGTGTTTGTATGTATCTGAGCCTGCATTTAGTTTGTGTGTGTGTGTGTGTGTGTGTGTGTGTGTGTGTGTGTGTGTGTGTGTGTGTGTGTGTGTGTGTGTGTGTGTGTGTGTGTGTGTGTGTGTAGGTAAGTGGAGGAGGTCACGTTGCTACTCTGGAGGTCCAGGGAGAGAACTTCACCCCTCATCTGAAGATCTGGTTCTCCTGCCAGGAGTCAGAGACCATGTTCAGGTGAGGAGAGGAGAGGAGAGGAGAGGAGAGGAGAGGAGAGGTGAGGTAAGGTGAGGTGAGGAGAGGAGAGGAGAGGAGAGGAGAGCAGAGGTGAGGTGAGGTGAGGAGATCAGAGGTGAGGTGAGATGAGGAGAGGAATGAAAGGAATGTGTATTTGAAGTATGAAACATGTGTATAGGTAATGAGTATGTCTGGCAGTGACTTCTGTGATGTATGGTGTGTGCCTTGTGATTATGCTGAAACCCAATATCCCCACGAGGACAAATAAAGTGTCTATCTATCTAGGAAAGGAGAGGAGAGGAGAGGGGAGGAAATGAGAGGAGAGGATAGGAGAGGAGAGGATGAATGTGTTTTTTAATAACCCCTAAGGAGGATTTATCTTTTGCTTTGAGATAGGAAGATAAGTCTCCTAAACCGGGAAATACACCCTTTAATGGCATTCAGGAAACAAGACCTTATGACCTTAGTAAAGATGTTCAATGCATTTACATTTACATTTACATTTAGGGCATTTGGCAGACGCTTTTATCCAAAGCGACTTACAAGGTGTACATTAGTTGAAGCAGACAATAGCATAACACTGAGGTACGCAAACACAAAAATAGAGCAGTTCACAAGTATTCATATTAACAAGATGAATAACACAATTTGGTACTGCCAGGTCACCTGCTTAAGTAGCTGTGATAAGAGCGTGTTATCAACATTAAGGATATACACTTGCTAACATATACAACATGCTAAGAGCTATTAATGTCAGGACTTAAGCAAGTTTAGGGGTTTCACAAAGGAGAAGGAGGGTTCAAGGAGAGTCCAGGTGGACTCTGAACAGGTGGGTCTTGAGTCTCTTGCGGAAGCTGGCGAGGGACTCTGCCGTCCTGACATGAGACGGGAGTTCATTCCACCACTGTGGAGCCAGAGCCGTGAAGAGCTGGGTCTTGGACGAGCGATGTTTGGTTGTCATCAGTGAAGGTCGAACAAGTCGCCTGGCAGAAGTTGAGCGGAGCGCTCTGGCTGGGATGTAGGGTTTGACCAACGCCTGGAGGTAGGCTGGGGCAGTTCCATTGACTGCCCTAAAGGTCAGCACCAGAGTCTTGAACTTGATGCGAGCATTTACTGGAAGCCAGTGGAGATCGCGGAAGAGAGGGGTCACGTGGGAGAATTTTGGTAGGTTGAATACCAGGCGTGCTGCTGCGTTCTGGATGCGTTGGAGGGGCTTGGTTGCAGAGGCGGGGAGTCCCGCCAGGAGAGAGTTGCAGTAGTCGAGGCGGGTGATGATGAGCGCTTGGACCAGGATCTGCGCAGCTTCACGTGTGAGGAAGGGCCGGATCCTGCGGATGTTTTGGAGGGCAATTCTGCAAGATCGGGCCACCGCGGTGACATTGGCATTGCAGGACAGCTGGTCATCTACCACCACACCAAGGTCTCTTGTTGTGGTTGAGGGGGAGACTTGGGTGTTCTCGATGGTGACCAGTAGGTCCATCTGAGGGCAGTCTTTCCCCGGTATGAAGAGGAGCTCAGTCTTGTCAAGGTTGAGCTTCAGGTGGTTGGCGGCTGTCCATCTGCTGATGTCGGCCAGGCATTTAGAGATGCGTGTTGCGATTTGGGTTTCTGAGGGGGGAAAGGAGAGAAACAGTTGAGTGTCATCTGCATAGCAGTGATAGGAGAAGCCATGAGATGTGATTACAGAGCCTAGCGATTTAGTGTAAAGAGAAAACAGAAGGGGTCCCAATACTGAGCCTTGGGGGACTCCGGTGTCCAGGGTGCAGGGTCTGGACAGGGAACCGTTCCATGTGACCTGCATGTATACACTACACACATGCATATAACCCCTACCAGCTCGTTAATGACCTGTCTCTGTATCCAATGTCTAACCCCTACCAGCTCGTTAATGACCTGTCTCTGTATCCAATGTCTAACCCCTACCAGCTCGTTAATGACCTGTCTCTGTATCCAATGTCTAACCCCTACCAGCTCGTTAATGACCTGTCTCTGTATCCAATGTCTAACCCCTACCTGCTCGTTAATGACCTGTCTTTGTTTCCACTGTCTAACACATGCCTGCTCCTTAATGAACTGTCTCTGTATCCAATGTCTAACCCCTACCTGCTCCTTAATGACCTGTCTCTGTATCCAATGTCTAACCCATGCCTGCTCCTTAACAGTTCTAATCTAATCGAACAGTTACTGTGGAAACAAGGCGTGCCACGTGTAACCGTGATGACAGTTGGAAGCTGAATTAAAACAGAACCTGTGTTCACGGTGGAATTCCCAGCCTGTTCTGATTGGTCGGTTGTAAAGCTGAAAGGGTTTTATGATTGACCCGCATTTGAAGGTGGTTATTTTGTCATCGGCTGAGGTATTCCACTAAAATAAAACAGCTGTCCTGGGTGAAACATATCTATTGACTAGGACAACATTGACCCATTTTGAGTGGGTCGCAGGGCATAACAAACCAATAAATTAAGTAAGTTTCAATGATAATTATTATTTCATTAGCTTACTATTGCATTAAGTTTAGCCCAAATTGTTGCATCTTTTTGTTGTTGTGTCTTGAGCTAGGTCGTTGCGTGCTAGGTTACTAGGAGCCAGGTCACTGGGCGCTAATTTGCTAGGAGCTGGCTACCACTGTTTGGTCAACACCAAACATCCACAATAAGCTCTTTGTACATGAAGCTGAAGCCAATTAGTGGTGGAAACAGGATCCTTGGAGACCACCGAGGACAAGGAATCCAGCGGGTTAGAGAGGACAACTTTACCTTTCATAAACCCACACGGAGCAGAAACACTATGTCAACATTGCTATACAAGTCCTTTTCACAAATTAATCATTTTAAAGATACTGTATAAAGAGTAAACACTGATTGTATTTTCAAATGTAAATATATAATAACAAACTGCTCCTCTGTCCCTTTTTCCCCCCATGCCATCTGAATGTCTCTTATCTCATCTCATCTCATGTGATCTCGTCTTGTCCTCTCATCTGGCTCATCTGACTTCTATCTTCTATTGTCTGTCATGTGGTGACGCTCCGGTCTCTCCTCTCAGGTCTCCTAAGTCCATGCTGTGCGTCATCCCGGACGTCTCCTTGTTCGATGAGGCGTGGCGCTATGTGTTGCGTGCGGTGGTCACCGTGCCGCTGTCTCTGGTGCGGTCCGACGGCCTCATCTACCGCACCTCGTACAGCTTTACCTACACCCCCGAGCTCCAACCGCCGCCGCCTCCCGCCCGGGGAGCAGGAGGAGCGGGAGGCGCGGCGGGAGGGAGGAGGAAGGAGGGAGGGCCGGAAAGAGGGGGGGAGGAGGACGACGCGCTGCTCGACTCGATCCATCAGGAGTTCACCAGGGCTAACTTTCACCTCTTCATGCAGAGCTAGCTCGCTGACGACAAGCTAACTAACGGCACGCCGACGAGTAGCTGGTTGACAGCTAACTAGCTCAAATAGCTAGCAGCCTAGCAGCCTGCTAATCGCAATTATCTGGGAGATATCCAGAAGAAGGGACGGCACTTGGAATTAATTTTTCTGTCAGTGACGATGATAACCAGGGTTCAGTGACCTTGTTAACCAGTGTTTGATCTGTTAAGATTGGTAGGTTATAATAGTTGTACATTTGAAGCAGACAATGTTTTCAAGGATTCTGATTGACTGTAGTTTGGTGGGGAAACATAATTCCTAATAATTTATAAGAATATAAATGTACCGGTATGTATTGTTTATATATTGTTGTGTTTATAATCAGCCGGTTGTAAGAAGTATGTATGTTGAACTGAGAATACCGTGGTATATTTGTAGACTATCAAAAATAACCCGAGAAGACTAATTCGACATAAAGTATCTCAGGTACACCTCACCCCCAGCCAACCAATCACATCTCTTTGAAGACAATTAATATGTTATATATAAGCAGAACAAAGGAAAACACCAAATAAACGGACAGGCGTACAGGTTGACCTAAAGACCCCCAACACACACATTTTGTTATGTTTAATTAATGTCTACAATCATCTCTGGTCATGATAAAGAAGAAAATATGTCACGTTTTGACTTGAAATGCTTTGTCTCTTGTGGTGTGTATGTGTGTGTGTGTGTGTGTGTGTGTGTGTGTGTGTGTGTGTGTGTGTGTGTGTGTGTGTGTGTGTGTGTGCATGTGTGTGTGTGTGTGTGTGTGTGTGTGTGCATGTGTGTGTGTGTGCATGTGTCAGGCAGTGAAAGCAGTTGTCCCTCTACTGCTCTCCACCCTAGAAACCCTGCGCTCCAGACGGACCCTCTCACTTCTAACCCTTACCCCTGAACATCAGCCTTTGACCTTTGACCCTACAGTCAACAGCCCGTATATAGTGCTTTTCTCTTCAGCAGCAGCACCTCAAAGGCCCTGGTTACTGCTCCAGAAACACTCACACCAACACAAACTATCCCCGATGAACAGATTATTGGTGTGTGTTTTAATAACAAAAGTTTAAGTCATTGGTGATGCTAGTTCAGTGATCACTATTTCATGGATGTACCCTTAGTGTTCTATTTGAAATGTAAAAAGTTTCATTAAGGTAAAGGTGAATATAAAGGTTCAGCTAAGGTCCTGTTGGGCAATCTTGATCACATGACCTGAGTGCACACCTCACGTTCACGCTGTTTAGAGTAAAACAGTCTGCCTCGTAGCTCCTCCCTCCACCTCCACCTCCATCTCTCCCCCTCCTCCTCATTTCCTTCTCCTCTCCCTTCTCACTTCCCTCAGGTCCTTCTCTCTCCTCCATTCAGCTCCTCTGCTCCACCTCACCTTCTCCTCCTCCTCCTCCTCTCTCCTGTCCTCCTCCTCCTCTTCCTCTCTCCTCCTGGTCAGACTAGGAGTAAGGAGGTCTAATCTCTGTCATGTGGTCCAGACTCAAGACAACAGGACTCACGTGTTCTCCTCCCTCCTTGCCCCCTACTCTCCCTCCCTCCTCCTCTCCCTCCTCTCCCTCCTCTCCCTCCCACCCCTTCCTCCTCCCTCCTCCTCCTCTCCCTCCTCTCCCTCCTCCCCCTCCTCTCCCTCCTCCTCCTCCCTCTCCTCCCCCTCCTCCTCTCCCTCCTCCCCCTCCTCTCCCTCCTCTCCCTCCTCCTCCTCCTCCCCCTCCTCTCACTCCATACCTTCTCTCCTTCATCTTTCCATCGATATGAACAGCTTTATTCTCTGTTGGTTTCCATGGAAACACCACCTGGCCCGCCTCATTCTACAACCAGTACTACAAATAACTACAGCACTAAAGTAGTTTAGTCTTACAGTACTTAAGAAATTCAGTAGTACTACAGGAGCATAGTACTACAAAACCACAGTATTACAGTGCTAGATTTCTTAAGCAGTTTCGCACTACAGTATAACAGAAATACAGTAGTTCTAAAGTAGTATAGTACTACAGAAATATAGAACGATATATGTGTAGAATAGTACTACAGTTTTAAGTAGTATTGTGCTACAGTACTACAGAAATACAGTAGCAAAGTACAAAAATGACAACTACTACAATACTGCAGTAGGTACTATATTACTAAAGTAAATAGTACAGTATTAAAATAGTTAGGATGGCTGTCTTCCTGACCATAAGTCCTTATACCTCTGTAGTTGTTTTTCTGTGTGCGTGTGTGTGTGTGTGTGTACGCGTGTGTGTGTGTGTGCGTGCGTGCGTGTGCATGTCCCTGTTTCTCAGTGTCCCCATCTCTCCGGGGCCTCTTGTATGGATTACAGTGAAATATAAAGGTTCCTACTGTCCTCCTTCTCTGCCAATCACAGCACAGCTCCTAGCCCTCCTGGTCAGTCACCACCTCAACATCACAGTGATGGACAGGAGAGGAAGGAAGGGAGGGAGGGAGGGGATGGAGGAGACGGAGGGGACGGAGGGGACGGAGGGAGGGAGGGAGGGAGGATGGAAGGGGACAGACGGAGGTTAGGAAGATCAACACTGGACTCCTCTGTTAACAGAGGAGCCCTACTTTACAAGAAAGCCCTACTGTTGGAAGTGTGTACTGTAGTTGGATACTACAGTACACACACTACACACAAACCCACTACAGAACACACTGCACACTACGCACTAACACACTAACACACTACAGTACAAACACTACAGTGCACACACTACAAAGTAACACACTAACACACACTACAGTACACACACTACACAGTAACACACTACAGTACACACACTACACAGTAACACACTACAGTACACACACTACACACTTACACCCACTACAGTACACACACTAAACACTAACACAAAACACACTACACATTAACACACAGTTGGTCTTTAGTTTGAGACGATGAGAGGTGAGGAAGAAATGGAAAGGTGAGGAAGGTCAGGTCTCAGCTGTTACTACAGGGGCCCCATCACCACAAACACTCACGCGCACACACTCACACTCACACGCACACACACACACACACACGCACACACACATACATAGTGCAGGTGGAGCAGGCGATGAGAAGGTTGTGAGCTGTCAACCAAACATGGAGGGAATGTTAATGATAAGAACAAAGACACACACACCAACGCACAAGCACATGCACACGCATACACACGCATCCTGCACACAGGCGCACTGTGTGTGTGTGTGTGTGTGTGTGTGTGTTTGTATTCATTATAGGTTATTCAGTAACCTACAGATTAACTAAAGCAACGGTCCATAGAGAAGTACATAGTCCACTGCTGACATAAAACACTATAGCCCCCACGAGATTTAAAGTCAGCTCTTCAGAAGTCTCCTCTGAGAGTTCAGAAGGCCATAGTAGGACTTACAACACTTTTTATCTAAAGTTTCATTTATACTCACACAATACTCTATGTCTGGGCTACACGCGGGTCTTCACGTTACCGTGACTACAACATGGGTGTCTATGTTACCATGGCTACACCGTGGGTGTCTACGTAACTGTGACTATGCCGTGGGTCTCTTTGTTACTGTGGCTACGCCTCTTAACTGGACCTGCTTCCTGTTCACACGCACACACTAAAACACAGTGTTTTTTTTGCATGTGTGTGTGTATGTGTGTGTGCGTGTGTGTGTGTGTGTGTGTACTGAGAGACAGAAAGACCCAGAAGACAGATGAACGGACTGGGTGTGCCTGGTTGCCTGGGTAACAGACAGATGCCCTGTCAGAGGATGTTCATATGCAGGGTGGGAGCGGGAGGAAAGAATTGACAAGACGTTTAAGGACGTGAAGCGGGTCGTGTGGCGGAGGAGAGATGCTTTATGACCTCTGGGTAAATACAGAGGGGAGGTAAACACTGCATACACTAAAGATCTCTTTCACCGCCACCCTGTCTCACATCACCTCTGCTACATTGGACTAATCCAGTGCTGCCCAGTAGAGTCCTGAGTTCCCTAACCGGCCAAAGAGTATGCAGTCTACTTGAATGCAGCCTAGCACAAGATGCACTGACCCCTACCTGCTCCTTTATGACCTGTAACGGAATTTATCTATTTATATAATCACCTTGGATAAAAGCTTCCGATAAATTACTAAATATGAATATGAATATTTGTACGGAGACCCAAGAAGCTTGATTTTACCCTAAAATGATGGTTTGATCTGATAGCAGGTGGAGGGTAGGATAGAATAGGAGAGGAGGAGAGGAGGAGAGGAGGAGAGGAGATGGGGACAGGGACAAGGAGAGGAGAGAGAATGGTAGGGCTGGGGTGGGTGGCAGGGGGCTGCCATGGATGAGCCTGTGTGAAGGGTACGCTCTGACAGCAGCTCCACAACCCCCAGGAGACCGACACAAAGGGAGAGGAAATTCAAATGCACCCAGAGTGGAATGACACAGGGCCGATGTGGTCCAAGGTAAACATCAGGTTGTGTGTTCCCCTCCACAGATAGAGACATGCCAGTACACACATCTCCCTTCATCTCTGGATGAGGAGCGGAGAAGGACCTTTGATCTGAAGGAGCAGGCTCCGGAAGACGGAAACCCCCTGATCCCGAGAGAGAGAGAGAGAGAGAGAGAGAGAGAGAGAGAGAGAGAGTCCTTCTTTAAACACACACTTGCATGCACACACACACACACACACACACACACACACATGAGCGTGCACACACAGAACACACACACACACACCAACACACACCCTCTCTCTCTCTCTCTATCAGTAGGACGTGGGAGTTCACATGACCGGCACCACGGTCGGTGAGACAGAGGTTAAGCAAACGGCCACGACCCTCCAGCAGGGAGCAGACAAGCTCTAACTCCACCCCCTGCTGGGCACATGTGGATGCATGCATACGTAGTACCATACGTAGTACCATACGTAATACCATACGTAGTACCATACGTAATACCATACGTAGTACCATACGTAGTACCATACGTAGTACCATACGTAATACCATACGTAATACCATACGTAGTACCATACGTAATACCATACGTAGTACCATACGTAGTACCATACGTAGTACCATACGTAGCGAGATGATTAGCCTCTCCACTCAACTGGACCTACAGAAGGAATTAAGAGGAACATGGCATATGCCTTCTCCATTGGCTCCAGTTTGGGAAAATTATGATCTCTGGTGCAGCGTACATATTGCACGGCCTTGCCCTTTTGAGATGCCGAATTCTAACGACCCCGTCTTATTACATGTTGTTGTGCATCTGATTCCACACACAGCGCTCAAACCCGGTCCACATCTGTTTCCACACACAGCGCTCAAACCCGGTCCACGTCTGCCGGTAATGCCCCAATGAACACTTTTGTATCGACAACGCATCATCAAGTTTCTGTAGCTTTATATAGAGACCCCATGTGCATCCAAGCGGGGTCCCGACCCACAGGTTGGCTCCGGCCCATATAAAGCCAGTCTTTGTAGTCTCATTGTATCACCAGTGTTGCAGCCAGAGGATTGCTCCAGTTCAGTTCCTGGTTTCTGGTCATAATATGGACCTATATAAAGACTGTTAAGGAGCTAACAACAGTGACTAAGAATGATGATGATGATAATGAATACCATTTTAAAAAGCGACAAAGCCCGACTATACGACCTATCAATATAACGGCAAGTCCATTGCTGTTCCTCAGACAAAATCTAAGGGACATCAAAAGCAACTCAGAACTTAAACTTCTCCTAGAGACCTGAGTGGATATTCCCGAGCGGGGGGATTGATTTAGAGTGTCTTTGCAGGAGGAATTCCTCCCGGCGTCTCTGGGGACAGAGAGAGATGTACAAATAAATATTATGTTAGGTCTGATCCCCGGCAGACGGAAAGTCAAGCAAGACGCTCATTGTCAGGCTTGATGAATGGAGGTTTGTGCAGCGAAGAGGAGGGAGAGGAGGGGGAGGAGAGGAGAGGAGAGGAGAGAGGAGAGAGGAGGGAGAGGAGAGGAGAGGAGAGGAGAGGAGAGGAGAGGAGAGGAGAGAGAGGAGGGAGAGGAGGAGAGGAGGGAGAGAGGGAGAGAGGGGGGGATGAAGGGCAGGACGAAAGAGAAGAGCGGGGGCAATGTAGCTAATAATTAGTCTAGGAGAGAACAAAAGGAGAAAGAGAAGAGGGAAGGCGGGATATGAATATTTCCAGGAAACATAATAAACTAGTCCTCCAACTAGTGTATATAGTGACATGTTTAGATAAGGTGTCGTTTTTTATGCCAGCTCATGCAGATGCAGATGAAATGGTGTGTGTGTGTGTGTGTGTGTGTGTGTGTGTGTGTGTGTGTGTGTGTGTGTGTGTGTGTGTGTGTGTGTGTGTGTGTGTGTGTGTGTGTGTGTGTGTGTGTGTGTGTGTGTGTGTGTGTGTGTGTGTGTGTGTGTGTGTGTGTGACTTCGACGCAAAGAGGATTTTAATACTTAAATTCACCAGACGTCATCCGAGCTCTCTGGTGCCCTCTGGTGTAGAGAACTCATGCTCTTAAATAAATACCGTAACAATAAATACTGTATAGCGCCTCTTGAGCTGTCTCACTGAGTTCCTGTTAATCAACAAACACTTAGTAAAGACAGACAGGCAGGGTACAGTATAGCTTGTATTTAATTAAGTCAATATGAATGAATACACAGCACAGCGGTAGGAAAAGGTGATATTTACATCTACTGGTCCACAGTCAGGCAGGACACAGTAGTCTACTGGTCGCATTCCATCTGTCATCGATGCGAAATAACACCAAAAACCCAAATGGAAACAACGTCTTACGACCCATTACAATAATAACAAGAATTAGTCAAATGTTTTCTCACGGGTGTCAAATTTTGAAAACGGGTTTACATCAGAAAGGACAAGGCATCCAGACGCTATGTACAAGACTGCCCTCCGCCTCTCGTTGCCATGGTGATATGTTGCCAGGGCTACAACATAGAGACGACGGCTGTAGTTCCCGAACTACAGCTACTGAAGCTCATCCTTCAAATAATGAACGAATGGCCACATGTCCTGTGACCACGGAAAAGACAGGTAGAAAAAGGAGCTTCATGCTGAAATTAGAAAAACTAAAACACGAGTACAAACTTTTTTCTCTCGTTCACAAACTACAAAAGATCATTTCACGAAGTGCTATCGAATGTACAACCTACTTTTTCTGCTGCAAGACGTCTCTTCTTGTGTGTACAGTAGGCTGTTTAGTACCTTGCATAAACAATGTGAACTATTCTAGTTATAACTAGTAAGAAATCTTGTGGTCCAAATGGTGGGGCATTGCATAGGTTATACTTCATATAAAATGTTACATTTGGTTGTGTTACATAAAACTAAATGTGCCATCCTATTCTCTCAAAAACCTCATGTCAAAACATCATGTTAGCAATCACATGTTATCAACCACATATTATCAATCACATGTTATGATCACATTTCTCAGTAAAGTGATCTCATTGAGGGCAGGAACAAATTAAGTTAAAGTGACAAACCAATTGGCTTCTACTACCACTGTTTAAAATGGGAGGGGCTAGCATAGTCCTGCCTCTTTTCATTAGCCTAATACAACTCCCTACAACTTGAGTGTAACCTACAGTCTGGACACCCTGGGTTAAAGGCCAGGTAAGAGCTGGGTCTGAGCCTTCAGCTAACCTTTAGTAGCCTGGAGTTAAAGTCTATATACTCCCCCTCCTCTCTCCCATCACATCTGGAACAATGAGAAACAAACAACACAAGATAAACGACATATGTGAGTGACAGCTGGCCTCTGCTCAGACAAACAGACAGACAGACAGACAGACAGGTGTCAGAAGAGCTGAGATAATAAATTACTTATTAAATATTATACCCCCAGTCTGGCTAAACATGTGCCATAAGTTCATGGTTATTATTAATATACAACAGTGTGTACAACAACAGTGTGAATTATATGAACAGAAAATAAATACAGTAACACTATGGAGAGTCTCTAGAGAGAAGCCCTTGTGTAGAAAGAGGTAACTCTGTTGGATGGAAACTGGAGTCCGTTCAAATAAATAAAAAAAAGATGGACACACAATGAGCTAGCGCTAAGGTTCGATTCTTTTTTTTTTTGCCTGTACAAAAAATATTTTAGTTTTAAATCTCTTCATATGATACATCTTTCTGACTTTTTAGATGTGAAACCATGAAATTAAAAACGCCACAGCATGTGAAACCATACATTTAGGCAACAAAACATAATGAGTGTGTAAGCAGTTATAGGGACATAACGCACCACGGATTACACTGCAGCTTTAAAACGTTCTTCCGTGGCGGTAAAAGCACAGGTTTAAACCACACATTGGTTTAAACCTCATTTCATAGTTATAAACAGTTTATAACATATTACACAACTAGTTCCTAACTTATTATACAGCTCGTTTATAACTTATTATACAACTTGTTATATAACTTTTACTCAATGAGTGAACTTCTGTTATTGTTTTCCTCTCAACAACCAGTTTAAACACTGGACAAAACCCTTTCTATTATAATACAATGGAGTGAAACAAGATTAGTGTTATTATTATAATATCATAGAAATAATGTAGGCTTCATATATATATAATACTAATACTGTGGTCTTAATAGATTACATAGATTACTATGTGTTTGTTATATTTGAAAATAATGCTGTGGTCATTGTGAAGAAAATAGAATGTTACATTTTTTTTAAATAATACTAATGTTGTTGTTTTGTCAGTCCTTTGTCCAGAATTAATTACCATTCATTTCCACAAGACCAGATACATATATATGTTTGCATAAACTATATGTTACACACAAAGGTTCGGGTTAGGGTTGGCTGGTTTAAACAGCCTCACCTGACCAGACTGATTAGAGTCTGCGGCTGGGGGAGGCTGTACACCTGCCTGAGAGCAATCGAGGCCCACAGATTAAACCAGGAGGAGCGCGGGCACGTCAGCAGTTACCTCCTGCCTCCTTCTTCTTAAACCCTGCGATAAACGTGTTGCTATCAACAACTAACTAACTGCCTGTGTGTTGTGGTCGTAGGAGCCCAGGCGAGCCCCTTCAGTGGCGTGTGGCAGGGACAACTGCCCCACGTCTGAATTAACCTAAAGCCCAAGGCACACAGACATAACCATGTTTTAGAATTTAGTCATATAAGAAGCAATCAGAAAAATACAACCCACTACATTGTGCTTTGCTCTGTTTAAACAATAGGAGGCTAGTTCTGTTTTGGGTCGGGCTAAAACTAATTAAGGCTCTGTGAGCTTCCATACTTTTTTTCCCTCATCAATAAATAAATGAATCGATTTGTTTTTACAACATAAGAGGGCCATTGCATAATGTAATGAATAATATTTTAGGGCTGGGCTGCTTGTGGTGCTTGTGGTGGTGTATGAACAAGAACATACACTCACACACACGTACCATCACTTCTCACTAGAGATGCACTAGTTGTCCAGAGGTTGGGAAGACTGCAGGTATCTACTAGTTAGTGGATTAGTTGGATTCGATTCAGGGTTTCATTCTATAGTGCTAAATGGTGTGATGTCGTACATTCTCTGGATGTACAACTAAAACCTCTAAACCTTTATAATTGGTGGTCATTTAAAGGAGGGGGGTGGGGGGGGGGGGTTATGAGAGGGTGTGGCCTGGAAGGGCTGAACAGGACTTCCATGACCTCACTAGCTCTGACCCCCTGGCCTCCCTACTCCTCGCTGACGGCCTGCCAGGCAGCCTTGGCCTGCTCCTCCTTGGCCCCTGCCATCAGGGGCTGGGAGATGCAGCGGGGGATGGCCCTGGGCTCCTCCTCTTCCTCCTCCTCCCTGAGGGGGGGCTTGGGGGGGAGGGCGGGGGGCTGGTGTGGCTGGTAGAGCGGGGGGAGGTGGAGGCTGTAGTTGGGCTGGGGAAGATGATGATGATGATAATGAGGATGATGAGGATGGTGGTGGTGATCAGAGGCCAGGACTGAAGCCTGGGGCTGGGGTGGAGGCGGGCCCAGTATGAGGGCTCCAGGACCAGGCTGGTAGTAGGTCTCCTCTGGGTCACAGCTGGAGGGGGGGGCCCCCAAGTTACCATCGCTGAGGGAGGAGACCCCCGAGCTGGCACTGCCAGACAGGGTGGAGCTACTGCCATCCAGGAGGGACTGGGGACTGGTGGGAGAGGCAGGTATAGGGTGCAGGGGAGACTGGAGAGAGAGAAAGAGAGAGAGAGAGAGAGAGAGAGAGAGATGCAGGAAAAACTGTTGCACACACATACAGTATATACAAAATACAGAAACCTAGCTGAAGGATTCTAAAGGTACAGGCAGACATTCGGACAGACTCGGCGAGTGAAGAGAAACAGAGGAGAGGAGGGGAGGAGGGAGAGGAGGGAGAGGATAGGGGGGGAGGGGAGTGCAGGGGAGTGCAGAAGGGAGGAGGAGGAGGAGGAGGAGGGTACCTTTCTCAAGGAGCGCGCGGGGAGGGCTGGTGGGAGTTCGCTGAGCTGCTGGCTGAAAGCATCAAAGTGCATGGACAGGTGTGGCCCTATAGGGGGAGACATAGCAGGGAGCACTCAGATACACACACACACACACACACACACAGACACACACACAAACACAAACATACACACGCACGCACGCACGGCCACGGGGACTCTAATTACACAGTGAGTTACCGGGAGGCAGGTTGCGGGGGGGCACAGGGGGGGCGAGGCCCAGGTGCCCGGAGAGGAAGGGGAGAGCCTCCCTGGTTCCACTGTCCAGACTCCAGCTGCTGGGGGTGGTCAGGACTGGGTGGGGGGGGGGAGTGAGGAGGTGAGGAGAGGAGGCTTTACTTATATCGATTTTCACTTCAGTGTGAGTGAGTGAGTGAGTGAGTGAGTGCAATTGTGTGTGTGTGTGTGTGTGTGTGTGTGTGTGTGTGTGTGTGTGTGTGTGTGTGTGTGTGTGTGTGTGTGTGTGTGTGTACCTTTGTCTGCTACTGACAGGTTGGGGTCGCTGCAGGGCTTGCACGGGCCGATCACCTGGTGAAATAGCGCCCTCTGGAGGTTGGATGGCTGTAACGCAACAGGTGTTGGTTGAATGGAAGAACAACATTACTGCCCAATATACACACACACACACACACACTGCAATGATCCAATGGATCCAATGATCCGTTCATCTATCTGTCGATTTCTCTCTCACTACCATCTGTCCTCGACTGTAACCATGGAGACGGTTACCATGGACACGGTACCCGAGCTCTACCGTGGAGACTGTACCTGAGTGTGGTCGCCGGGGGTGGGGATCATAACACTGGAGGGGCGGTCCCTGTGTGGCGGCAGCAGCATCATCAGCTCTCTGTTGTGTCTGAACCTGTCTGGTAGAGAAGGGGAGCCCACTGCCACACACACACACACACAGGCACATTCACCTTTAACCTCTGCAACACACGTCAACCATAAAGCAAAATGGAAAGTGATCATCAGAAGCTGATTGGCTAGGTCCTCACCCCTGATAGTGGATGGGGCGGAGTGTATCATCTGAGAGGGAGCTGAGTGGGTGGAGCTTAGGCTGGAGGACGAGGGGCTTGGCTGGGTGAGAGAGAGAGAGAGAGAGAGAGAGAGAGAGAGAGAGAGAGAGAGAGAGAGAGAGAGAGAGAGAGAGAGAGAGAGAGAGAGAGTCAGATGCATACATTCCTATTTAAGGTAAGGAAAGCAATGCAGGCACCCACTCAGTCAGGTTATCAAAGGCTCCACTCACCTGCATGCGGTAGAAGTCATCTGGGTGCTCAAGCACCACCCCCTCAGCCAGGATCACTACATTACCAACCGTCCCACTGTCACTGGAGGAGGAGAGAGGAGTTAGATATATAGAGGTGAAGGAGAAGTAAACACAGATATATAGAGGAGAGAGGAGTTAACATGCATACATAGAGCGTGAGAGGAGAAGGAGGTGAAGAGAGGCGAGGACAGAGGAGATAAGGAGAAAAAAGGATAGGTGGAGGAGGAGAGAAGAGGCTTAACAGGCTGGAGACAGATACAGCATTAGAAAGAGAGAGAGAGAGAGAGAGAGAGAGAGAGAGAGAGAGAGAGAGAGAGAGAGAGAGAGAGAGAGAGAGAGAGAGAGAGAGAGAGAGAGAGAGAAAAAGAGAGAGAGAGAGAGAGTGTGTGTGTGTGTGTGCGTGTGTGCGTACGTGCATACGTGCGTGCGTCCGTGTGTGTGTCGGTGTGTGTGTAACCTGTGTCGGTGGATGAGTTTGAAACCCTCTGGGCTCATGGGGCTGTGGGAAGCCAGGAAGCCTCGAGCGTTGACTCCAGAACCGACACGCTCCGAGCCTGGAAGACCCTGGAAGACCACACACACATTACTCACACATTACTCACACATTACACCAGGTCCAACCCACACACACACACACATTACTCACACATTACACCAGGTCCAACCCACACACACACACACATTACTCACACATTACACTAGGTCCAACCCACACACACACACACACACACACATTACACTAGGTCCAACCCACACACACACACATAACACACACATTACTCACACATTACACTAGGTCCAACCCACACACACACACACACACACACACACACATTACTCACACATTACACCAGGTCCAACCCACACACACACACATCACACACACATACATTACTCACACATTACACTAGGTCCAACCCACACACACACACATAACACACACACACACACATTACACTAGGTCCAACCCACACACACACACATAACACACACATTACTCACACATTACACTAGGTCCAACCCACACACACACACACATAACACACACATTACTCACACATTACACCAGGTCCAACCCACACACACACACACATAACACACACATTACTCACACATTACACCAGGTCCAACCCACACACACACACATTACTCACACATTACACTAGGTCCAACCCACACACACACACATAACACACACATTACTCACACATTACACTAGGTCCAACCCACACACACACACATAACACACACATTAGACACACATTACACCAGAACCAACACACACATACACATTACACACACATTACACTATGACCAAAACACACACACACACACACATTACTCACACATTACACTAGGTCCAACCCACACACACACACATAACACACACATTACACACACATTACACCAGAACCAACACACACATACACATTACACACACATTACACTATGACCAAAACACACACACACACACATTACACACATATTACACTAGGTCCAACCCACACACACACACATAACACACACATTACACTATGACCAAAACACACACACACACACACACATTACACACATATTACACTAGGACCAACAAACACACATTACACACACATTGCACTAGTACCAACAACACAGGTTGCTCACAATACACACACATTACATTAGGACCAACACACACATTACACACACATTACAATAGGACCAACACACACATTACAACAGAGTGAGGTAGGGGCCATTGGAAACTCACGAGACACAGGCTAGTCCTCATCATCTGGAACTGATCTATCAGCTTCTTGTGCAGGGGACGCATTTCTGGGTGCACCAGCTTCTCGTGCACCGCCAGACCCAGGCCCAGGATGTGAACCTATGACAAACGTAGGAAGTCAGCTGGCCACCTCAATGGTGGCCAGCATTCTGCAACACACTTCTTCTTTACATTACATGTTATTATATATGTTATTACAATTAGCCATGAACTATGGGTTGATGTATGGGCCCATGATGTATGGGCATCAGGTCTTATCTTATCTAAGTCCTACCTGGTCCTGAATCAGGTCTTATATGCTAAGTCCTACCTGGTCCTGAATCAGCTCTTATCTGCTAGGTCATACCTGGTCCTGAATCAGGTCTTATCTGCTAGGTCCTACCTGGTCCTGCATCAGGTCTTATCTGCTAGGTCCTACCTGGTCCTGAATCAGGTCTTATCTGCTAGGTCCTACCTGGTCCTGAATCAGGTCTTATCTGCTAGGTCCTACCTGGTCCTGAATCAGGTCTTATCTGCTAGGTCATACCTGGTCCTGAATCAGGTCTTATCTGCTAGGTCCTACCTGGTCCTGCATCAGGTCTTATCTGCTAGGTCCTACCTGGTCCTGAATCAGGTCTTATCTGCTAGGTCATACCTGGTCCTGAATCAGGTCTTATCTGCTAGGTCCTACCTGGTCCTGAATCAGGTCTTATCTGCTAGGTCCTACCTGGTCCTGCATCAGGTCTTTGAGCTGGGTGATCTTGTCCGTATCCTCGGGGTGGGTGCCGATGTACTCTTTATCAAAGAAGGCCTGAGGGACGAGGAGATGAAATTGAAATCAGCTGAACTGAAACTACTGACTTATCAAGATAGTTGTGATGTTGGATGTTGTGATGTAAGTGGGGATGGACCAATCAGGCGCTGACCTCCTGGTATCTGTTGATGCCTCCGTTGACGGCGGCGTCGATGACCCCGTTGAGGGTCATGCTGAAAAGGTTTATGTTGCTGGGGAGCTGCTGGACCTGGTACTGACCAATCAGAGACCTCAGCTCCTGGTTTTTGCTCTCCACCACCTCCAGGGCGTTCTGCAGGGGACTCACCTCCACCTGAGAGAGAGAGAGAGAGAGAGAGAGAGAGAGAGAGAGGAGAGAGAGAGAGAGAGAGAGAGAGAGAGAGAGAGAGAGAGAGAGAGAGAGAGAGAGAGGAGAGAGAGAGAGAGAGAGAGAGAGAGAGAGAGAGAGAGAGAGAGGATGAGAGAGAGAGAGAGAGAGAGAGAGAGAGGAGAGAGAGAGAGAGAGAGAGAGAGAGAGAGAGAGAGAGAGAGAGAGAGAGAGAGAGAGAGAGAGGGGAGATATTGGTATTAGTATAAACAGTATGTTTCATCTCATATTCCACCACTTGCTCTCAGATGTTGCTGTGCTCTCACCAGCTCTCTTTTTTCCACCTCAAACCAGCGGGAGATGCCAGGCAGGGGGTGGGTGAGGATGAGTGTTGTCCTCTCTATCCAGAGACTCTGGAAAACACCAAACACATAAAACATACTGAGACATACATCACATACAGTACAGCTAGCTGCAACTGCACAGTACGAGCTCAGCTGGTGGTGTATGACATTAAGGCCATAAGGGGTCAGGGGTCAGGGGTTCACTGATGGTTTTGAAAGACATAAAAAAGGGTGGCACATACATATGTGTACAATAGAGCTAGATTACAGCGATTAGAGAGACAATAGAGCAGATTAATCTAATCTCACAACTGATTGTATATCCAGTATTGATCAGCATTGGTTGTTGATCAGCAATGTGATTATTGTGAAGTCTTGGCTGTGTCCTGACCTTGAACTCATTGTCCTTGTCCTTGGGTCCCTTGTGGAAGGGCCGGTCGTAGCGGAAGCGACGGACATTGTTGACCCGGTAGAAGCTCTTGATGCGGTCCGGCACTCTGTCCATGTGCAGGACACTGAGGTTCTCCGGAACAGGCGTCACCGCGTAGATCTGGAGGTCTTTGGGAGGCTGAGTCAAGGTACCAACGCCTCAGATAAACTCATGAAATCATGACACCATCATCATCATCACACTTTGTCCAAGAAGTTCAGATCACAATGAACCCTCATTCACAAATATGCTGTTTTTATTCTATCATATTTGTTTGAAAAACCAAGGACTACCAATGAATTCAAGAAAACATACACACACACACACACACACACACACACACACAGCACATATATTGTGTAAACAGGATACACTGTGCATCACATTGTAGAATGGCCTCATCGGGATGGTTGGGGTGCTGCATTGCAATTGCTTGTGGGAATTCTCCCAGCATCCTTTGCTGGAAGGCCTCTAGCCTCTCGTAGTCATGGCCACGACAGACAAACTCTTTGTTCTGTTGGAAAGTTGGACAGACGACGAGGACAAGAGAGCTCATTATGTTATGTAGCTAACTAGCAATTAGGGGTGGCCTCGAATCCTCGATAATTCAAATGTCCAATAGAAAGATACAACGATTCGACTATAAAACTGTCTTTAATAGTCCAATCGTAGTGTTGGGAACATTGTGCATGTGTAGCAGCGGGACATACCATTAGGAGAATGGGGGTGTTCAATGAGTGATACCACAGCATTGCTTGGCTTCCAGACGGAAAAGCCTATACATTTTTAAAACATTTTAAATGTTGTGTGCAATTTGCTTAAAGTTATGTTTTGTTTTTAATAAATGTCCTCATTGTTTGTTTGATGACCCCTTTGTGTCATGGCAGTGGCACTAACCAGTCATTTTCTTTTCAAAGTAGAGCACATTCTAGGCCGTTCGTCAAGTAGGTTACACAATGTCAGGAACAAAACGTATAAAGTTTGGCAGCATTATTCAAAACCATTCAAGGTGATCCAAAAAAAGGGAAATGCAAACTGTGTCAGCAGCAGCTACCAAATCACAGGCGTACTTCTTGCACTGGTGTCAATTATTCTCTCGGCAGGCCTTCTCTGTAGTGCATTTTTCACTGTTCCACCAAATGTAACGGTGTTGCATTTTCGTCTTTAGACGGGCGTGGAAAACACTGAGCCGTGAAGGGGGCGTGGCTTGGCGAATGCCCGGGAGGAGCTTGATTGCTTGTGTATTCAGATTTGCTTTGTTTTTTTGTCACGTGTATAAGGCGCAGTGTACAATGTACAGTGAAATGTCATCGGTGGCTCTGAAGATGTGCAAAAGTTACAGAATTACAATAAAAATTACAAAAATGATAAACAAATACAAATTTACAAATTTACAAAAGAAAAGAGGAAAATATGTATATTTATTCTCATTGTGTCTCTGCTCTGCCCTAAGGGAGACCAGGATTGAATTCCCGGGGAGGAAGAGACACAACCCACTCTGGCTTCCCACAGAGCTATATTTGATATTCTATTGGTTGTTTCCTATCAACTGTCTCCTGCGGCCAGAGAGATTGTTTCAGCCTTACGATGTTCTGCTGCCAGGTGGCTATTGTAGCTGAATTTCTGCTGGTGGCCAACGCGCCTTACTCAATGTTCTGCCCGGAGGCATTCATTGACTGTTCATTCATTGCCCCACGTGTGGGAAAGAGTATTGTTTGCTGAGCTGAGTCCAATGGCGCCTGAGTATAATAATAATAATAAAGTCTGACAGTCTGAAACACCCACCCACATTGGCTGCCCACTCGCTGAGCCCCCACCGTAGCGCCTGCTACACCCCGATAAGCCAGTCGATTGTTTTGAAGCATTTAAACCACGCAAAAGTCACACTACATTAGGGCATCACTGAGCCACATATATTGGGTCTGGCCTGACGACCATGCAAAAAATCTTAGTCAAGGACAGACCGACCCACTAGCGATATGTATGCTTTATGTACATAGCTTATGTGCTAGTTATCTTGTTGTAGGAGAGCGTCACCATGGGCTTTGCAAAGGGCTTTACAAATAACATTGGCATGAGACTGGCTAGTTATCTAGCTCTAGATATCTAGCTCGCTGTGCGCTATCATGCTGTGGAGCTACGTGCCGAGCTCGGTGCTAACTCACTCTGAGGAAGAAGGGGAACTTGCGGCCGTAGAACCCAATCCTGAAGAACTCCGGCTCCAGGCGCTGCTGCTCCATGATGTTGTCATAGTAGGCAGCCTCCATCTTCTACACACACACACACACACACACACACACACACACACACACACACACACACAGTTAGTGTTAAACAACTCTGCTAAGAGCAGGTTTTCATGGTGTATTCATAAGTATAAAGACAGGTAGCAGGAACTACAGACCCGGATCCAGCTGAGACTCTGGTAGTCGTATAAAGACTCGTACTGGAAGGCCAGCTCTCTGCACAGAGGAATCCCGTACTCCCAGCACTGTGCACACACACACACACACACACACACGTTTATTTTTAATTATTTACACACATATACTGTGTGTGTGTGTGTGTGGGTGGGTGGGTGACAGTTGTGTGTACCTGGGCCTTGTTGAAGTAGTGCAGCACCTTGCGACACAGCGCCTCCTTGCGGTGCCACTGGGTCTGTGCAGGGTAGTGCAGAAAGTCCCTGAGAAGACCCTCCTCCCAGGACAGCTGCTCCCAGTACAGCAGCAGGGTGAACGCTGCCTCTGTACACACACATACACACACACACCCCACACGCACACACACACACACACACACGCACACACCCCACACGCACACACACACACACACACACACGCACACACACACACACACACACACACACACACACACACACACACACGTACAAGTGTGTCACGCTGCTTGTGTGTGTATTATGTGTAATGTGTGTATTTGTATTATGTATTTATAGTATTGTGTGTATTTGTGTATAGTGTGTTTCCTCTACCAGTGTAGTTGTCTGCCTGCAGGTACATGTCACACAGCTTGTGGATGTAGCGGATGTACATCTCCTCCTTGTTGATCTCAGACTTATAGAAGTTCTACAAAACAAAACGCACACACACACACACACATAAAAACACAGACACACACACACACATACACACACAGGATCATAGACCACCGAAGTTCAACATTATAGAGGCACACAGAGGCAAACAACTATTGCCATCAACAACGTCAATGCCTAATTTGCTTATTTCAAATATTTCTTAAAAAATTGTAACAGTTTTATACATAACAAACGACTAAAATCGCTTAAACATGCCTAGCTTAGCAATTTACCAGCATAGTTAAGTAGCGTCCTGTCTCAATGTTCCTCAACTCCTGCCTGTCTGATTATGATTCCTCCTGTTACAAATCCCTGCTAGCCTAACAATGACCAATGCCTTCCTTGCTTGTAAAACAACTTTAATAAATCCCCTTTTTTGCTGTGAGTCTGAGTCTGAGTCCGACCTGTTATGGTCCCATTTTCCTGTTATGGACTTACCAGCAGGTTCACAGTGCAGCCAATCTTCTTGTTCTCAGTCTCATCTCCCTTCATACAGTCCCTGGAGAGCGTGGACACAGTTTACTACTAGTACTGTTAACTTGGTTACAAACATTAAACATATTCTGCTCAGCAGAGGCAGAGATATAGAGAAAGGTCTAGAGCGTAAGGGGGTATTTTGAGAGGGAGAGCTATGGGTCTAAAGATATACCTGTAGTCCAGCAGGCGCTCCATCAGTCTGGTTACCGAGGTAACAAAGGAGATGCCACTCTCTCTCCATGTCTCCTGCTCGATCTTCTCCAACAAGCTGCACACCGACATATCAACTCAGTTTGGGTTCAGAATGGATTTTGTTGGAATTCACTTTCCCATGAGTTTCAATTGAGTCAAATTCATGTTCCATTTAAATTGGATTCACTTTCTACTTGATTTAAAGGTACTATGCAAGATTTCCAAAACTGATTTCTCTATGCAGCTGCAGTGTCGGAGCCATTAACCTAGATCCCTGCAGCCTTAAAGTTAGGGTCTACATGATAGAATGTGTTTTGGAGCACATTTCAAACAATAACATTCAGCATAGTGTACCTTTAATATAATTCTAATTTTGTTTAAAGACCCCGCTATCCCCCTCCTAGCGTATGCCTGGTGATGAGTGAGGGATGTTCCCACTGAGAGAGAGGGGGTCTTACCTGGGATAGGGCCCAAACAGCTGGGTTCTAATCCAGCAGTACACAGACACACAGATCAGCGGTGTTAGGGCACGAGGGCACAACGGCAGAGAGACAGAGGTTATTCTCAGAGCGAGAGAGAGAGAAAGATATGGACATAGAGTTCGATAGAGAGAGAGTTCAAGAGAGCGATAGTTGGTTAGAGAGTTAGACTAAGAGAGAGAAAGAGTTTAATATAGTCAGTTACATAGAGAGAGTTAACATAGGAGAGGTTGGAGTACACTTTAAAGCAGGTTATTAGACATGGTTAGACACACATCACACATTCAGACTCGGACAACTTATCAACAGACCATCATCTCTTTGTAACCTAGCAACACAATTGGTTAATATAAAGACAGGGTCTCTATTTTGAGGCAGAAAAACAAGAAACATTGGCTCTCCGAATAAGCAAATACAAAGCGTTGGTGTTAGTGTGTGTGTGTTAGTGTGTGTGTGTGTGTGTTACTTGTGTGTGTGTGTGTTACTTACAGCAGACTGAACAGTTCTCTGTAGTTTTCATCTCCTTTCCCCTCCGACACCAAACTGTCCAGTTTATCGATCAACTCGGCCTCCACCTACACACACACACACACACACACACACACACACACACACACACACACACACACACACACACACACACACACACACACACACACAAAGTTTCTTCCCTATTGGGCTGAATTTAATTTGACTTTGTATGCACATTGTGTGAGCATGTGTGCTTTGCATGTGTGTGTTTATGTGTGTGTGTGTGTGTGTGTGTGCGTGTGCGTGTGTGTGTGTGTGTGTATGTGTGTGTGTGTGTGTGTGCGTGTGTGTGTGCGTGTGTGTGTGTGTGTGCGTGTGTGTGTGTGTGCGTGTGTTTGTGTGTGTGTGTTTGTGCATGTGTGTGTGTGTGCGTGTGTGTGTGTGGGTGTGTGTGTGTGTGTGTGTGTATAGTGTAGTGTAGTGTACATTGTGTGTGTGTGTGTGTGTGTGTGTGTGTGTGTGTGTGTGTGTGTGTGTGTGTATAGTGTAGTGTAGTGTACATTGTGTGTGTGTGTGTGTGTGTGTGTGTGTGTGTGTGTGTGTGTGTGTGTGTGTATAGTGTACATTGTGTGTGTGTGTGTGTGTGTGTGTGTGTGTGTGTGTGTGTGTGTGTGTGTGTGTGTGTGTGTGTGTGTGTGTGTGTGTGTGTGTGTGTGTGTGTGTGTATAGTGTGTGTACCTGCTTGAAGTGGCCCTTCTTACGCTGCTCCCAGTCCATCATGTCATGGAAGAGAGGGATCATGATGCTGCGGACCTCCGTCTGAGGAACCAGCGTCACCCCCAGGAATGGGCCGATCATACCCGGGATGAAGTGCACCTTGTTCTCCCCTGGAAACACCACCGATACAACGCATTAAACAATACACCAATACAGCCCCTACTCAATACATCAATACAGTCCCTACTCAATACACCCCCTAATCAATACACCAATACAGCCCCTAATCAATACACCAATACAGCCCATATACATACAGCCCGCAGAATATTATTTATAGATTTCAGAATAGATCTTTTTTTTCATGTTGATTGTTCATTTTTATCAAAATAAAGTTAGGAGTGGGGCGTGAGGAGTGAGGAGTAAATGTGAAAATGGCCAGTGTTTCTAACCGAGGTTCTGCCACATGGTGAAGAGTTCATAGGCCATGGAGACCCTCATGTCTCCATACCTGCAGGAGAGGAGGAGAGGGGGAAGAAGAGGAGGAGAGGAGAAAGGAGAGGAGGAGAGGAGAAAGGAGGAGATGAAGTAGAGAGGAAGGAGAGTTAGAGGAAGGAGACCTTGTTTCCTGTTTCGTTCTAGAGATATTCTACTGATGAAAACTCATTAGCGCAAGTGGAACAATCTTTCAGAAAGGGGTTTTAATAAGTGTATTTCTACAGTGGCCAGTCTACACCGTGTTGATTAGAGCCGTTATCTTTACAAACACTGTTTTTACAGTTTACTATTGCTTGTCTGCAGTTTGTGTTCACCAATTACACGCTAACAGATCCGCAGCTCTGGCAAAATGATTGGTCATCAGAATATTAATCAAAAGTGTGAAGAGGGACAGAGAGTGGCATGTCTTTTACACATGCTAGCAGCTCATCTTAGCATTAGGAACTTGCATTAGCAACGTGTTTTCTTACTTGTCCAACACCTTATTCCGCTTGGCAGGGCTCAGGATCTCCAGCTGTAGGCTGGGCTGGTTGATGTACAACACAGCTAGACTGAAGTAGGAGCTCCACACCTACACACAGACACACCGATATATTCAGGGTTCAGCGATAGGAAGATCAGAAAATTTGAACTATTCTGTTGAATAGATACGTGTGTGTGTGTGTGTATGTGTGTGTGTGTGTGTGTGTGTGTGTGTGTGTGTGTGTGTGTGTGTTTGTGTGTGTGTGTTTGTGTGTGCGTGTGTTTTTTAAGATTCAAGATTCAAGATTTTTATTTGCCATATGCAACAAGTACAATGGAATGCTTAATCTCCATTCCCTCCCAACAATAAACAGAACAATAAAGTGACTGATGGATGATATGTACATGTGTTGAATTGTACATAAAGCATATAAAAGCATTTTAAAGTGCCAGTAGATCAAAAGCCACAGTACAGTGCAGTAACTGTAATCAGTCCAGAAAGTCCAGCAAAGTATGATAGTGTGATGTTATTTGGATGACAATGTTGATAGTTGATAGTGGCAGTACTCTTAGCAGTTCAGTAGGTGCACTGCCTGTGGATAAAAAACTATCCTTATACCTGGTAGTCCATGTACGGATGCTGCAGAACCAGCGACCGGACAGTAGGGGGGGAGAAGAGATGGTGCCCAGGGTGGTTGAGGTGTGTGTGTGTGTGTGTGTGTGTGTGTGTGTGTGTGTGTGTGTGTGTGTGTGTGTGTGTGTGTGTGTGTGTGTGTGTGTGTGTGTGTGTGTGTGTGTGTGTGTGTGTGTGTGTGTGTGTGTGTGTGTGTGTGTGTGTGTGTGTGTGTGTGTTAGAAAAGGAAAGTAACTCACCTTAAAGTCAAAGTCGACTTCGTTGAAGTTCTTGTGAATAGCAGGGGAAAGATATCTAGCTGTAGAGACTATGATACTACAAACACACACACACACACACACACACACACACACACACACACAACGCAAACTGTTTGATCAAGAGGTTACACGTCTATGCAGTGTGTGTATGTGGGTGTGCGTGCGTGGATGTGTGTGTGTGCTTGTGAGTGCATGTACAGTATGTGTGTCTCTTACTTGCTGGTTAGTAGTCTCATTACGTTCCAGTCACGAGGGAAGATGCTGAGTTTCATCAGATTCCTGAACACACAGAGAATCTTCAACAGGAACTCCTGAGGGAGGAGAGAGGAGGAGGCGAGGGAAGGGAGGAGAGGAGTGGAGAGAGTGTATAGTGTATATAGGACATAAAGTATGGGTATTTATTTGTTAATCTATGGTTACACAACCTTAAAATATTTCTTTATTCTCTGAATGTGCAAGGGTGGAGTTATTTCTGTACTGGCATTGATTTAGTTTCATGTTTAATTTTTTCATGTTTTAAGCCCTGGCAGCTACACAACAGGCGCTGGTTAGGCCCTGGTTAGGCCCTGGTTAGGCCCTGGTTAGGCCCTGGTTAAGGCCCCAGTAGGTACACCATGTAGGTACACCATGTACCTTCAGTTCGTCCTTGCTCTGGAAGCTGTCCAGTAGGTGCTGGAAGTGGGTGTCAGTCATCTGGCGAAGGAGGGACAGGAGGCAGGAAACATACTCCCCCTGCCAATAGTAAGACAGGAACCCAGAAATCAGCCAATCGGATCAGATCAGATGACACCGTCTGACCAATAAGAGTAATAAAAGAGAGAAACATCAAACTCTCATGGAGATGGAGAACAATGAGTAGGAATGTGGAATAATGTTTAATCATAAGACGACAGGCATATCTCGACTTTCTCTTTCAACACTTACATAACAAAATATGATACTATAATACAATTCATACATGTCACAGTTTTGCATTCTTGTCTCCACATCACTCTCCCGAATAGCCACGCCCCCTAATCACGTTCCACATTCCTGTCTCCTCGCTCCCACTACACACGACCGGATAGCCACGCCCCCCTTGTTAAGTCTCACCCGCATCACAGTTAACGTCCCTATTTAAGCCTACCCCGCACACTCACACGTGGCCAGATTGTTCCTGAGTATACAGACATTCCAGCTTTCTGATTCCTGTTCATGTTCCTGATCCATTGCCTGTCCCCGATTACGCTTCCGCCTGTTCCTGCCTGGTTCTTCTGCCCTGCCTGGTTCCCGATCTGCTGCCTGTCCCTGACTACGCCTCTGCCTGTCCCTGACTACGCCTCTGCCTGTCCCTGCCTGGTTCCCGATCCACTGCCTGTCCCTGACTACGCCTCTGCCTGTTCCTGCCTGGTTCGTCTGCCCTGTTCGGTTCCCGATCTACCGCCTGTCTCGACTACGTCTCTGCCTGCCCCTGTCTGTGTGTGGATATTTAAATAAATATCACAAACTGTCCATCTGACGTCTGTTCTTCCTGCATTGGGTCCCACCTACACCCGGCCGTGACAATGCAATCTCTCTTTAAGACTTAAGACTACAAGACGAATGTGGTGGATGGATGAACGGAGGTCAATGGATTATATAGACATGACATACATGAATGAGGTGATGAGGTAGTAGTAGTAGTAGTAGTAGTAGTCGTAGTAGTGAATGAATGATAGCCAGTAGCAGTGGTAGTGAATGGATGATAGCCAGTAGCAGTGGTAGTGAATGGATGATAGCCAGTAGCAGTGGTAGTGAATGGATGATAGCCAGTAGCAGTGGTAGTGAATGGATGATAGCCAGTAGCAGTGGTAGTGAATGGATGATAGCCAGTAGCAGTGGTCGTGAATGGATGATAGCCAGTAGCAGTAGTAATGGATGGATTCATGAACAAGTTAATAGGTGTATTGTATTTACTACTGAAGTAAGTAAGTGATCTGATCGGATGAATGTATGAATGAGTGAATTAATTCCTTAATCAATTAATAGTATTATTCAAGATTCAAGATTCAAGATGTTTGATTGCCATTTGCAACAAGTAGGTTAGAATGGAATGCTTAGTCCCCATTCCCTCCCGCAAAACAATGCTATACTAAACAATACTATACTGTAAACAACACTATATACTACCTATGATATGCTATACTATATATTATAAACAACACTATATACAACACTTTACTTAGATTATACAACACTATACTATAACAATACTGTACACAATAAAAATAACAATTCAAGTGACTGATGGATTATATATACATATGGTGAATTGTGCAAAAAGCATGTATTGTTAGATACACCTAACTACCTTGATCAATCCAGCCTTTACTTTTCATTCATACATGCTTAGTAACTAAGGAATCCATAGTCCTCACTTTAAATGAGCTCACATTAAAGACCTAACTGATGCCTTGTAACTGAACTAATTAGTCAATGCACCAGTATTTATAAAGCATTATTAAGACATTGTAAATCATTTGTTAGTCATTAAGTCATTGAAATGCATGAATTAGTTAATAATAGTATTGTATTGTTACTTAACAATGATTTCATCAAATGGATGAATGAATGAGTCAATAGTAGTAGTAGTATTAATGAATGAATGAATGATTTAGTTAATAGTAGTAGTAGTGGTAGTAGTAGTAGAAGTAGTAGTAGTAGTAATAGTAGTAGTAGTAAGAGTAGTTGTAGTATAAGTAATGAATAAATGAATGAATTAATAGTAGTATTATATTGTTAGTTACTAACAGTGATCTCAGCGGTGCACTGCGGACAGCGTTGACCCCTTACCGCCTCCTGCGATTGGCTCTTGCTCATGATTGACAGCAGAGTCTGGAGCAAGACATCCAATAGGGATTCAACCATCATCTCCACTTCCTCCTGCACTGACACATCCTAAAATCATAAGAGAGAGAGTAGAACAAAAGTGTAGGAAATGTGTAGGAAGTATGAAAGATCTCAAATGTGTATGTGTGTGTGTGTGTATATATGTGTGTGTGTGTGTGTGTGTGTGTGTGTGTGTGTGTGTGTGTGTGTGTGTGTGTGTGTGTGTGTGTGTGTGTGTGTGTGTGTGTGTGTGTGTGTGTGTGTGTGTGTGTGTGTCTGTGTGTCTGTGTGTCTGTGTGTAGTGTATAGTATGTATATATAGTGTGTTAATATAGTATATTTTGTATATATAGTAGATATACTATATAGTGTATATATAGTATTCAGTACCAGAGAGCTGGTCTTGACGATAGAGAAGATGGAGCTAAGGATTCCAGAGCAGATCAGAAGCTCTTTCTGCTGCCGCAGGTGGAGGTGAATATGATGTAACACCACAGGAAGTAGAATCCTGCGAGACTCTGCACACATACACGCAGACAGACAGACAGACAGGCAGACAGACAGACAGGCAGGCAGGCAGGCAGGCAGACAGACAGTCAGACAGACAGGCAGGCAGTCCAGACCGGCAGTCAGACAGAGAGACAGGCAGAAAATAGCATATTTATTTTCATTCAATTGAATTTCAATTGTCTACTATATATATAAATATGCTTAGCAGAACATCCTAAATGATGCAATAATTACCCTTTACCCTGTATGTATCTGAGTGTGTGTACAAGTCGGTGACCTCTGACCTGGGAAGGCGAAGAGGGGGCTGTCCACAGTGCGGGCGATGGACTGCAGCCGCACCACGTCCATGGAGTGTCCCATGTGCAGGGTGGAGGGCATGCAGCCCAGAGCCCCGCGAACCAACTCACAGACCTCCGGGACCGAGAACACCTGCAGGAGCTCCTCGAAGATCGCCGGGAAGGAGCTGAGGAGAGCCGCCTGCAGAGGAGACGAGAGAGATGGTGAGGTGGTGGAGGGGATGGAGGAGGAGGAGGAGGAGGAGGGGGAGGAGGTGGTGGAGGGGATGGAGGAGGAGGAGGAGGTGGTGGAGGGGATGGAGGGGGAGGAGGAGGTGGTGGTGGGGATGGAGGGGATGGAGGAGGAGGAGGAGGAGGTGGTGGAGGGGATGGAGGAGGGGGAGGAGGAGGTGGTGGAGGGGATGGAGGAGGGGGAGGAGGAGGAGGAGGAGGAGGAGGAGGAGGAGGAGGAGGAGGAGGAGGAGGAGGAGGAGGAGGAGGAGGAGGTGGTGGAGGGGATGGAGGGGGAGGAGGAGGTGGTGGTGGGGATGGAGGGGATGGAGGAGGAGGAGGAGGAGGTGGTGGAGGGGATGGAGGAGGAGGAGGAGGTGGTGGAGGGGATGGAGGAGGAGGAGGAGGAGGTGGTGGAGGGGATGGAGGAGGAGGAGGAGGTGGTGGAGGGGATGGAGGGGATGGAGGAGGAGGAGGAGGAGGTGGTGGAGGGGATGGAGGAGGAGGAGGAGGTGGTGGAGGGGATGGAGGGGATGGAGGAGGAGGAGGAGGTGGTGCAGGGAGGAGGAGGTGGTGGTGGAGGGGGAGGAGGAGGACAAAGGAGGTAGGGGAGAGAGATGATGAGCACAAGGAGGGGGAGGGGGAGGAGGAGGAGGAGGTAGGGGAGAGAGATGATGAGGAGGAGGAGGTGGAGGGGAGGAGGAGGAGGAGGAGAGAGATGATGAAGATGAGGAGGAGGAGGAGGAGGAGGAGGAGGAGGGAGGAGGAGGAGGAGGAGGAGGAGGAGGAGGACAAAGGAGGTAGAGGAGAGAGATGATGAGGAGGAGGAGGTGGAGGGGGAGGAGGAGGAGGAGGAGGAGGACAAAGGAGGTAGGGGAGAGAGATGATGAGGAGGAGGAGGTGGAGGGGGAGGAGGAGGAGGAGGAGAGAGATGATGAAGACGAGGAGGAGGAGGAGGAGGAGGAGGACAAAGGAGGTAGGGGAGAGAGATGATGAGGAGGAGGAGGTGGAGGGGGAGGAGGAGGAGGAGAGAGATGATGAAGACAAGGAGGAGGAGGAGGAGGAGGAGGAGGAGGAGGAGGAGGAGGAGGAGGAGGAGGAGGAGGAGGAGGAGGAGGAGGAGGAGGACAAAGAAGGTAGAGGAGAGAGATGATGAGGAAGAGGAGGGGGAGGAGGATAAGGACAAAGGAGGTAGAGGAGAGAGATGATGAGGAAGAGGAGGTGGAGAAGGAGGAGAAGAAAGGAGGAGGGGGGATGATGAGGAAGAGGAGGGGGGGAGGAGGAGGAGAAAGGAGGTAGAGAAGAGAGATGAAGAAAAAGATGAGGGGGAGGAAGAGGAGGACAAGCAGGTAGAGGAGAGAGTAGAGGAGGAAGACAATGGAATGAGTCGGAGGGGAGGGGAGAAATAACAGCATTTCCTTTTTTACTTTTCACCAGGGAATATGTCGGAATATGTCTGGTCAAACAGGGAAAATATCAATTTTCTACAAACTTATGTATGTATGTATGTACCACATACGTACACGGTAAGCACATGGTTTGCAGGGTGGTGAGGAATGTGAAGGTGGTGAGGGAGGTGAGAGTGAGAGTGGGGAGGTTGTGAAGGATCTCCTGAATCCAAGCCCCATCAACACCACAATACACACACACACACTCAGAAATACACCATACAAGAGAAGAACAGTGTAGGAACAGGCAGGACAGACTCCTGGAGGGGGGCGGCAGGAACCCAAGACCACACACATCCAGGCATCCAATGGCAGTGGGAGGGCAGGGGAGGCCCATGCAGCACACACATCTACTGGGTGTGCTGTTGGTATGTGCTGGGAGGTATAGTCCTGGTTTACAGGGTGAAGGAGGGAGTGATGGTGGTGGGTCACTCTGTGGTGGTGGTGGTGGGGGTGGGGGTGGTGTAGCCCTGGTTCAGAGGGAGGTGGAGGTAGGGTTGATGGTGGAGGTGTAGTCCTCATTCTCAGGGTGGAGGTAGGGGTGGTGGTGTAGTCCTGGTTCAGAGGGGGGTGGAGGTAGGGGTGGTGGTGGTGGTGTAGTCCTGGTTCAGAGGGAGGTGGAGGTAGGGGTGGTGGTGTAGTCCTGGTTCAGACGGGGGTGGAGGTAGGGTTGATGGTGGAGGTGTAGTCCTCATTCTCAGGGTGGAGTTAGGGGTGGTGGTGTAGTCCTGGTTCAGAGGGGGGTGGAGGTAGGGGTGGTGGTGTAGTCCTGGTTTAGACGGGGGTGGAGGTAGGGTTGATGGTGGAGGTGTAGTCCTCATTCTCAGGGTGGAGTTAGGGGTGGTGGTGTAGTCCTGGTTCAGACGGGGGTGGAGATAAGGGTTGTGGTGGAGCCCGGGTTCAGAGGAGGGTGGAGGTAGGAGTGGTGGTGTAGCCCTGGTTCAGAAGAAGGTGGAGATAAGGGTAGTGGTGTAGTCCTGGTTTAACAGGGTGGAGGTAGGCGCGCTGGTGTAGTCCTGGTTTAGACCGGGGTGAAGGTAGGTCTCTAGGGTCTCTACTTACTGACAGAGGAGAGGGCCGGGCAGCAGTGGAGCAGCCGGTGGGCAGGCCGCTGCAGGCAGCCGACCCCTGGCCCTGGCAGGAGGCTAGAGGGGGGCCTGATGGCTGGGAAGGGGCCGGGCTGGACTGCGGTACACACACCAGCCAGTATGGGGGGGTGGTAGGTGGGAGGGCAGACTGGTTTTAATCGGGGAGACTAGAAGAACTGGAACCGACCAGGGGATATGATTACTACAAGCAACCCAAAGCAGAATAAACTACGAGCCAAGAGGTTATGCGGAGTGTGTGCAGTGTGTGTGTGTGTGTGTGTGTGTGTGTGTGTGTGTGTGTGTGTGTGTGTGTGTGTGTGTGTGTGTGTGTGTGTGTGTGTGTGTGTGGAGGGGTGTGTGTGTAGTGTGTGTATAGTGTGTATTGTGTATTGTGTGTGTGTGTGTGTGTGTGTGTATAGCGTGTATAGTGTGTTTTGTGTGTATTAACCTGAGCAAACAGCAGAGTGTCTGTGTGGCGTGCGTCCAGGCTGAGGACGAAGCGCAGGGAGGTGAACAGCTGGTGGACGCTACAGTGGAACTCCTCCTCTTCCTGGCCACAGGTGGCCCGCGAGTACAGCAGCCGAGACTGTACTATGAACTTAAAGATATACTCTAGAGCCTGCAGAGAGAGAGAATAGAGTATAGATAATAGGGGACACAGTAGTAGATATAGACAGAGAAAGACAGAGGGAGTATCATATTTCACTTTTTGTGCTTAATCAATGTAAGTGTACATTTTCCAATCCATTAAAGCCCTTTGAGAGAGAGAGAGAGAGAGAGAGAGAGAGAGAGAGAGTGTGGGGGGAGGGGGGAGAGAGAGGGAGAGGGAGAGAGAGAGAGAGAGAGAGAGAGAGAGAGAGAGAGAGAGAGAGAGAGAGAGAGAGAGAGAGAGAGAGAGAGAGAGAGAGAGAGAGGAGAGAGAGAGAGAGAGAGAGAGACGAGTGAGAAGAGTGCTGATGAGTGGAGTGTCCGGTCTTCACCCTCATGGTCTCCTGTATGGGGTCCTGTCTGATGAGCTCTGATGATCGGTCCATGTACCACTTCAGACAGCGAATCAGCTCTCTGGAGACACACACACACACACATATAGTCAGTGAATAGTATAAATATACTGTATATATAGATTACAGATACATATATCGATTCTATAGAGACGGCTGTATGGGACTGACTTGTAGGCCAGGGCTCCAGCAAAGTGCTTCTGGATGTAGGTATCCATCACAGGTCTGAAGTGGTAGAACTTACTGTCCCTGAGCAGGTTAATGATAAACACCTGACACAGAGGACCAGAGGGAGGACAGGGGAGAGACTGTCAGGGGAGAGACACCAACCAGGAGCTCCCAACATCATTACACGGCGCACACACACATTAGTCACACGCACACACGTCACACACACACACACACACATCACATCACACACACACATCACACACACATGCAGGTACCAGGGACTGGAAGACCAGCGGTCCGTATTTTTCTGTGTTGTCATCCAGGATGGAGAACAGTGTGTCCAGGATGTCCTGCAGGAACTGGAACACACATATCATACATATCATAAACATATCAACACTCATTATAGTATCTCATTGAGACGGCAATGAGCCCCGAAAGTTGTTCCTGTTCCCCCATCTATGAAGGGCTTTGCTGTTGGGTTACTTCTTGTTCACCTTGACAACGTCTTCCCCGCTGACGTGACGCAGACGGGCCAGGATGTCCAGAACTCTCTCAGGGTGACCCTTCCACTTCAACAGAGCTAGCAGGTCCACTGCACAGTCAGACAGAAAGACAGACAGAAAGACAGTCAGACAGACAGACAGAAAGACATTTAGTCAGACAGACCGACAGATGGGATGGGCAGACAAGTGGTCAGATAGACACGGACAGACAGACAGACAGGTAGTCAGTCAGACAGACAGGTAGTCAGGTAGTCAGACAGACACACAAGTAGTCAGATAGACACAGACCGACAGACAGGTAGTCAGACAGACAGACAGTCAGACAGGTAGTCAGACAGACAGACAGACGGAGGTAGTCAGACAGACCGACAGACGGAGAGGTAGTCAGACAGACAGATGGAGAGGTAGTCAGACAGACAGACAAAGAGGCAGACAGGAAGTCAGACCGTTCTGGGTCAGCTTGGTGGAGGAGAGCTGGGTGAAGATCCAGAGTGTTTCCTTGGAGCTACGCTGGTAGGGGAGGCCGGAGGGGGAGGAGGAGGAGGAGCTGTCCTCCTTACAGCAGGGCAGGCCCAGGTACAGTGCATGGTTACTGAACATAGTGTTCTCCTCACACTAGGAGACAGACATACAAAGAGGGGGGGGAGAGAGAGAGAGAGAGAGAGGAGATTGTTACTATCGTACATTACTTAAAATGTCTTCTTTTCCACACCATAAAGCTATTTTGAATTGAATTAAGGGAGTTGATATTAGGCAATCATTTCATGTTAGACCCCATCTATGCATTACTCTCCTCTGTAATATTTCTCACAGACAAACAGACAGTTGATATACAGACAGACAGACAGACAGACAGTCAAACTGACAGTTAAACAGACAGACCGACCCCGGCTGTTATACAGACACGCATACAGACAGATAGTTAAACAGACAGACAGACCTTGTACACGTAAAGTTCATGGCTGTCATCAGAGAGGGTCGTCCCGTCTTCTCTCATTAGAGGCGTGAAGGAAAAACCAAACAGCTTCTTCTCCCCTTTGTCCTTGGCTGATGCAGACACACAGAGACAGACAGAAAGACAGTCACAGAGATAGGTAGACAGAAGCACATACGGACAGGTAGACAGACAGAGAAACAGACACAGGCAGACCGATAGGCAGACAGAGAAATAGACACAGACAGACAGAGACAGAAAGGCAAAAACTGATGAATTGTGCAGAACCACTCCCACAGTCCAGAGGAAGAGCACCAGAAGACCTCCAGAGGCTGTACTCACTGGAGCAGACCTCCAGACCTCCAGAGGCTGTACTCACTGGAGCAGACCTCCAGACCTCCAGAGGCTGTACTCACTGGAGCAGACCTCCAGACCTCCAGAGGCTGTACTCACTGGAGCAGACCTCCAGACCTCCAGAGGCTGTACTCACTGGAGCAGACCTCCAGACCTCCAGAGGCTGTACTCACTGGAGCAGACCTTCAGACCTCCAGAAGGTGTACTCACTGGAGCAGACCTTTCTGACCTCCAGACCTCCAGAAGGTGTACTCACTGGAGCAGTGTCTAAACTCGAAGCGCAGGTGAGATCCTCTGAAGCGGTCGATGGGGATGGGCAGTTTGAGGGCCTCGTTCCAGCGGGGGCTGTTGTTGTGGTAGAGCACGAAGCAGCGATGCTCTGCAGTGTTGGGCTCCCCAGAGCCCAGGCTGATACAGTCCTACAGCACACACACACACACACACAAAATATATATATATACTGTATATCCTTATGTTCTTTTGTTGGTACTTTCTATTTCACTTTTGTACCTTTCACACTTATTTCCCTCTTGATTTTTCCATTTGTATGCAAATGTTAATTTTTCCATTCCAATAAATTCCCTTTGAATTTCTTTGAATTGGATTCAGAGAGAGGAACACAGAGAGACTTGTAAATGTGTTCTTTCACATTATGTTTGAGTGTATGAGTGTTATTGCTCATCTTGAGTACCTGGAGCAGTTCTCCGTCAGCGTAGACGACGTAGACGGTGACCTCCATGTTCTTCTGGACACTCTTCCCGCCTCTCTCGAAGTCTCCCTTCTCGATGGTCAGATAGAGGTCGTTGCGGACGTCCCCTGGACGTCAGCAGGTGACTGTTACTCACTCTACACTAGCTCTAGTGATAACGCAGACAGGGTGTGCAGTATCATGCTGACCACACATACTAAATACTTTGTCAGGTATTACAGGTCGATACAGTTAATATCGTTTTTTAGTTAGTTAGTTAGTTAGTTGGTTGGACAGCCACATAACAACATCACCTTACAACATCACTATGTGTGTCTTGCTGAACTATCTGTAACTTGCAAGTGGGAGCAGAGCTAAGTCAAACATGAGTGTTTGGGTATGTACATTACTTTGATCTCTGAAACTGTGACTCTTGTTATTTTACTCATGTTCTATCCCTTGAGTAGAATGCAGAATACTACTCCTACTACTACTACTTCATCAGGATATGTTGTACTCTTCAGGCTCTGTGTATACTCCTACAAAGGCACGATGACGTCATCAGCGTATGCACTATCCTGCACTGTGGTCCTACCTGGCGCGATGACGTCATCAGCGTATGCACTATCCTGCACTGTGGTCCTACCTGGCGCGATGACGTCATCAGCGTATGCACTATCCTGCACTGTGGTCCTACCTGGCATGATGACGTCATCAGTGTATATACACTATCCTGCACTGTGGTCCTACCTGGCGCGATGACGTCATCAGTGTATATACACTATCCTGCACTGTGGTCCTACCTGGCATGATGACGTCATCAGCGTATATACACTATCCTGCACTGTGGTCCTACCTGGCGCGATGACGTCATCAGCGTATATACACTATCCTGCACTGTGGTCCTACCTGGCGCGATGACATCATCAGCGTATATACACTATCCTGCACTGTGGTCCTACCTGGCATGATGACGTCAGGGAAGCCCAGCTTGCGGGTGACGGCGACGCCCCGGTTGAAGAGCAGAGGGTTCTCCCGTTTTACCTGCTCCATGTCCCCCCGCAAGAGCTGCAGAGAGATCACTAGGCCTGGGGGGGGGAGGGAGGGGAGGGAGGGAGGGGAGGGAGGGAGAGATATAGTAAGGGAGAGAGGAGAGGAGAGGAGAGAGAGAGAGAGAGTAGAGGAGAGAGAGGAGAGAGAGTAAGGGGAGAGGAGAGAGAGAGAGAGAGAGTAGAGGAGAGGAGAGAGAGAGAGAGTAGAGGAGAGAGAGGAGAGAGAGTAAGGGGAGAGGAGAGAGAGAGAGAGTAGGGAAGTGTAGAGAGAGAGAGACGAAGGAAAGAGTAGGGGAAAGAGAGGAGAGAGAGTAAGGGAGAGGAGAGTGAGAGAGGCGAGAGAAAAGAGAAAGAGTAGGGGAGAGAGAAGAGAGAGCAGAGATTTGTTTAGTTTTCTTATATGTGTGCCTATACAGACACATACACCCAGGAGCCCACACACACAGTCAGACACACAGTCAGACAGACAAGACACACCGTAGTTGGTGCTGGGGGCGGTGTACTTGGTACTGGACTTGCGGATGATGTTGTCGTGGATCTGGTACCACTCGTTTTCATTATTACACCTGGAGGGGAGCAAAACGTAACGTCAAGACCCTTCCCTACTCTGCGAGGAGCTCAACGTGGCTTGACCATCTGGGTGTAAAGTTTACACCCACGTGTAAACTTTGAGCACAAAGTCCTTCTCCTCCTTGAGTTCCGAGATGGTCTGCAGAACGTCGCTCATGGCCAGGACCGCGCAGCCGTAGGGCCGGCGGTACTGGACGTGAGGGGGGCCTTTCTTGCTGTCGTTCAACAGCATGCGACCTGAAACACACACACACACACAGAATACCAATACCACCACCGACCTGGAATACACAGGTCACTACCATAACAACCTATAACACACACACAGAATACCCATACCATGACCAAAACCACCTGGAAGGTCAATCAATCAATGTTGAATCTCACATTCACCCATTCATACACTGACAGCGGTGTCAGCCATGCAAGGCGGCAGCCAGCTCGTCAGGATGTGTGTTTGTGTGTGTGTTAGGGTTAGGGGTCGCTCAGGGACCCCAGGACATTTGGCTAGGAAGATCAAACCGGGCAAACCGAGACGGGCGGAGATGGGTTAGTAAACTAGTTTAGGTGAGCGTTAGGGTTAGTAAACTAGTTTAGGTGAGCGTTAGGGTTAGTAAACTAGTTAAGGTGAGAATTTGGATTAATAAACTAGTCAAAGTGAGGGTTAGGGTTAGTAAACTAGTTGAGGTGAGGGTTAGGGTTAGTAAAGTAGTTGAGGTTAGGGTTAGGGTTAGTAAACTAGTTTAGGTGAGGGCGAGGGTTAGTAAACTAGTTGAGGTGAGGGTGAGGGTTAGTAAACTACTTGACATGAGGGTTAGTAAACTAGTTGACGTGAGGATTAACTAGTTAACTAGAGGTCAACTAGTTTAGATGAGGGTTAGGGTTAGTAAACTAGTTAAGGTGAGCGTTAGGGTTAGTAAACTAGTTAAGGTGAGGGTAAGGGTTAGTAAACTATAAGAGGTGAGGGTTGGGTTAATAAACTAGTTGAGGTGAGGGTTGGGTTAGTAAACTAGTTTAGATGAGGGTTAGGGTTAGTAAACTAGTTAAGGTGAGCGTTAGGGTTAGTAAACTAGTTAAGGTGAGGGTAAGGGTTAGTAAACTATAAGAGGTGAGGGTTGGGTTAATAAACTAGTTGAGGTGAGGGTTGGGTTAATAAACTAGTTGAGGTGAGGGTTAGGGTTAGTAAACTAGTTGAGGTGAGGGTTGGGTTAGTAAACTAGTTTAGGTGAGGGTTAGGGTTAGTAAACTAGTTAAGGTGAGCGTTAGGGTTAGTAAACTAGTTGAGGTGAGGGTTGGGTTAGTAAACTAGTTTAGATGAGGGTTAGGGTTAGTAAACTAGTTAAGGTGAGCGTTAGGGTTAGTAAACTAGTTAAGGTGAGGGTAAGGGTTAGTAAACTATAAGAGGTGAGGGTTGGGTTAATAAACTAGTTGAGGTGAGGGTTAGGGTTAATAAACTAGTTGAGGTGAGGGTTAGGGTTAGTAAACTAGTTGAGGTGAGGGTTGCGTTAGTAAACTAGTTTAGGTGAGGGTTAGGGTTAGTAAACTAGTTAAGGTGAGCGTTAGGGTTAGTAAACTAGTTGAGGTGAGGGTTGGGTTAGTAAACTAGTTGAGGTGAGGGTTAGGGTTAGTAAACTAGTTAAGGTGAGCGTTAGGGTTAGTAAACTAAAGGTGAGGTTGGTAATAACCAGTTGAGGTGATGGTTGGGTTAGTAAACTAGTTTAGGTGAGGGTTAGGGTTAGTAAACTAGTCAAAGTGAGGGTTAGGGTTAGTAAACTAGTTGAGGTGATGGTTGGGTTAGTAAACTATTTGAGGTGAGCGTTAGGGTTAGTAAACTAGTTAAGGTGAGGGTTAGGGTTAGTAAACTAGTTTAGGTGAGAGTTAGGGTTAGTCAACTAGTTAAGGTGAGGGTTAGGGTTAGTAAACTAGTTTAGGTGAGGGTTAGTAAACTAGTCAAAGTGAGGGTTAGGGTTAGTAAACTAGTTGTGGTGATGGTTGGGTTAGTAAACTAGTTTAGGTGAGCGTTAGGGTTAGTAAACTAGTTAAGGTGAGAATTTGGATTAATAAACTAGTCAAAGTGAGGGTTAGGGTTAGTAAACTAGTTGAGGTGAGGGTTGGGTTAGTAAACTAGTTTAGGTGAGCGTTAGGGTTAGTAAACTAGTTAAGGTGAGAGTTAGGGTTAGTAAACTAGTCAAAGTGAGGGTTAGGGTTATTCAACTAGTTGAGGTGAGGGTTGGGTTAGTAAACTAGTTGAAGTGAGGGTTAGGGTTAGTAAACTAGTCAAAGTGAGGGTTAGGGTTAGTAAACTAGTTGAAGTGAGGGTTAGGGTTAGTAAACTAGTTAAAGTGAGGGTTAGGGTTAGTAAACTAGTTGAGGTGATGGTTGGGTTAGTAAACTAGTTGAGGTGAGGGTTAGGGTTAGTCAACTAGTTAAAGTGAGGGTTAGGGTTAGTCAACTAGTTGAGGTGAGGGTTAGGGTTAGTAAACTAGTTGAGGTGATGGTTGGGTTAGTAAACTAGTTGAGGTGTGGGTTAGGGTTAGTAAACTAGTTGAAGTTGAGGTCTTACCGGTTCTGATCACCTGACAGACGATGTAGAGATCTCTCTTCATGTCTTTATTACTCAGGTCCTGTAGAAACACATCACACATACATTATGTATACAGTACACACACACACAAACGCACACAAACACACCCAATATCTACACAAACACACACATTATACACACCGTGAAGAGTGCACACAGGCGGTCTACTTTCTCTGGGTTCTTAGGAGCTCCGTTCTTGTTCAGCCTCACCATGAACTTCTCACTGGAATCACAGATATAAACACACAACATAAGCACACACACACACACACACACACACACACACACACAGACGTGTATATAAGTGTGTGTTTGTGTGTCTGATGGTGCTCCCCTCTCTCAGGTGTGTGTGTGTGTGTGTGTGTGTGTGTGTGTGTGTGTGTGTGTGTGTGTGTGTGTGTGTGTGTGTGTGTGTGTGTGTGTGTGTTGTGTTGTATGTTTGTGCGTGTGTGTACGTGTGCACGTGTGTACGTGTGTACGTGTGTACCTGATGGTGCTTCCCTCCCTCAGGTCGTACAGAGAGAAGAACAGGTCAGTATCTTCTCCTATGGTGTTGTAGGTGAAGCTCTTCAGGTTGACCAGCAGGTGGTGCTGTACAGGAATTCTGCAGGTCTCAGGGTGACGCTGCCTGGAACTGTCCCCCTGTGCCATACAGAGCAGCAGTATCATCATTAACTATATTAAAAATACGGCACGTATTACAGGCACGATAAACATGTGTACGAAAATATTCATTTAAACCAATGAATAAAAAGAGGAAGGCAAGGAAGTGATCAAGTCAATCAATAAATCGAATTAAAATATATGTTTTAATTAATATACACAATGAAATGATCACAGATGAAAGACAAAGCAAAGTATTATATGTGTATTATACTTAATACAGTACAATACAATAAATAATGAATGAATACATATATATATTTGTTCATTATAATTGTTATAATATATGTATAACACACGTGTAGTAAAAAAGTGAACAACACAAGAGTTTGGTGTAAAAAGGTAAAAGATAAAAAGAGGATTAGTGTAATATATTCCTAATCTTAGTGGGTTAGGGTTTGTGGGGGTTGGTGTCAGGGCTCGTGGTGGGTGTCTCTACTGTAGGCTGAGACACCAAGGCTTCTACTGTACCTGTGTGGTGCTCTGCTGGACACCGTGCCTGCTGGACAGATGCTGTAGAAGAGAAGAAGAGCAGGAGAGAGAGAGAGAGAGAGAGAGAGAGAGAGAGAGAGAGAGAGAGAGAGAGAGAGAGAGAGAGAGAGAGAGAGAGAGAGAGAGAGAGAGAGAGAGAGAGAGAGAGAGAGAGAGGGAGGGAGAGAGAGAGAGAGTGAGTCGGTTTACAAAATCATTTCTCATTCCACTCCTCTACACTCCAATGTTCATCTTTTCTTTTACCTCCTACAACATCTGCACAGGTTTCATCACAGCTAGGAAATCAACACAAATTTTTCTTTATTTGGATAAACTTTTTTGAGCAACAGTAGCACAATGATGTGCTATTACACTCTGATACACTGTAGCAAACAGCAGGTGCATGCAGTATGAGACTTTCCATGTAGTCTAACAGTCTAACAATATCCATCTCCTTGGTCACTAGGCAACAGAACCAAGAGGAGTCACCACGGCGACAGGGTCTGACCGGAGCACCGCCCAGCTATTTAAAGCAGGATCTAAGAGACGCCACAAGGACATCTCCTCCAACATAGAGAGACCCTGGAGTGCAATCCGTTATTGTCAACATAACGACCCACGCAGCCACGCCAGTATGTGCCTCCAAAGCATCGCTGCACATACGTTAGCATTGTGTTACTGTTGTTCAATCTTATGACAGGACAACGGCGGTCGGTGCTGTTCAGTGCTTGATGGCTTCATCTCCCACGCCTGGGCCTTACACCTTTATTTATCACCAGGACAAGACACGTATCATGACACGTATAAGTCCTTCACGTTGGTGCCACCTTGATCTTTTCATCTATAGCTCGATAGATGTATCTATATCTATAGTCCTACAGACCTATAGGTGTGGTACATGTGACACACACATTCTATTGTGTAGACAGGTACATAGATAGAGCTCTATCCTAAGTTTGTCGCCAGTGTTCAGCATGTGACCTGAAGTTCACTTCTCACCATCTTGTAGAGATCCGACACACTGATCTGGTCCGCATCCACCAGCTCAAACTCCTTACGGGGGACTAGGTCCAGACCCAGGTGTCTGAGAGAGAGAGAGAGAGAGAGAGAGAGAGAGAGAGAGAGAGAGAGAGAGAGAGAGAGAGAGAGAGAGAGAGAGAGAGAGAGAGAGAGAGAGAGAGAGAGAGAGAGAGAGAGAGAGAGAGAGAGAGAGAGAGAGAGAGAGAGAGAGAGAGAGACGAGAGAGAGAGAGAGAGAGAGAGAGAGAGAGAGAGAGAGAGAGAGAGAGAGAGAGAGAGAGAGAGAGAACGAACATATATGTTCCAGCTGGTGAAGCCTCTGGCCATGTTTATGTGTACCTAACATAGTAAGACTTTGTGCTTTGAAGACGTATGGGGTACACTTTCAGTGTCTTTCTGTGATCATGCTGTATTACACCTCCACTCAATGCCTATCCACATGGCCACATCTTTTTCAACAAGCAGGTAGGGGTTAGGGCATATCTTGCTCCAGGATACCTACAGGTAGTTTGTGGGCATTAGGGATTGAACTCAATACCTTCCAGCTTGGATTAAAGATAGAGAGAGATACAGGCAGAGTGAGAGAGAGAGCAATAGAGAGACAATAAGCAGAGACAGAGAGAGCGATAGAGAGACAATAGGCAGGAGATATGGAGAGAGCAATAGAGAGACAATAAGCGAGAGACAGAGAGAGCGATAGAGAGACAATAGGCAGGGAGATATGGAGAGAGCAATAGAGAGACAATAAGCAGAGACACAGAGAGAGCGATAGAGAGACAATAGGCAGGGAGATATGGAGAGAGCAATAGAGAGACAATAAGCAGAGAGACAGAGAGAGCGATAGAGAGACAATAGGCAGGGAGATATGGAGAGAGCAATAGAGAGACAATAAGCAGAGAGACAGAGAGAGCGATAGAGAGACAATAGGCAGGGAGATATAGAGAGAGCAATAGAGAGACAATAAGCCGAGAGATAGAGAGTGTGATAGAGAGAGACAAGCAGAGAGAGGGAGAGAGAGATAGAAAGCTATAGAGAGAGCTAAATATAGAGTGCTGATTGTAGCAGTAACACTGCAACACAGATCCCATAGATGTGTGTGAAGATGTGTGTGTGTGTGTGTGTGTGCGTGCGTGTGCGTGCGTGCGTGCGTGCGTGCGTGCATGCGTGTGTGTGTGTGCTTCTCACTCGTTGCCCCAGTCTAGGCGCACGGTGATGTGTTTCTTGACGTCTCTGCTCTGGTCACGGGTCAGGTGACCTGACAGCAGCTGTCTCCGCAGGTCGATTACCTCTGACATCACGTGGCGCAGCTTGTAGAACAGGTCCACCTTGTGTTTCTGAAGAGAGAGAGGTGGAGAGAGAGACCATCCCAAACAGAGAAGCTGTCACATACCAGGAATGTTGGCTTTAGAACAACACGGCCCATCACTTTTCAAAAGCATCATATCACATAAGGGCCTTGGCTTGGGAACCGGAGGGGTTCAAGTCCTGGTTCAAGTCCTGGTTCAAGTCCCGGTTCAAGTCCCGGTTCAAGTCCCCGAAATGGACCAAGTCCCGGAGTGAGAACTGGTGCTTGGAAAAAGGTGCCAGTATGCCTCCTAGGCACTGCCGTGGGGCTCTTGAGCAAGGCACCAGGACCGCTCCACTGCTCCCCGGGCGCTGTCCATACAACAGCTACCCACTGATACTAATACTAACGATGGGGTTAAACGCAGTGAAACTCTCTCCTCGGTGTATGTGACCAACAAAGAGGTTTCAAAACCCTCCAGATTTCGATTTTAGAATGTTCGGAAAAATTGCTTGCACCATGAATAGTTGAGAAAGATTAAATATATATATAACAAAACATACAACACAATGGACATATAGAAGAAACAAATGTAAGGTCATATAAATATATATATATATATATATATATATATATATCAATATTTATTTATTTATTTATACCTGTATATCTCCCATGGCCTACTAATTCTAAAATCTCTCCAAAACCGTCCCTTCTGATGTGCTGTTATGTCATTGTTTGTGGATGGAATTATCTCCTTTGACCTCATATCCCCCCCATTACCCTAACCCCCATTACCCTAACCCATTACCGCTATGTGGCCTACAATTGCAGGTTACATTTTTTTTCTTCAGATGAGCCTTTATGTCCACGGGCAGTTTGCTTTTAGTTTTTATAAAGTGCGTCTTTAAGTGTTGTATGATTTGGTTGATAAAAAATGTCCAAAGTGTTACTTGACATGTAACATAACATGAAATTACAGCGCTTGTTCAAAGTAGTACAGACGCAAACTCCCCAGTTGGGGGAATTGGAAGAATTAACCAACTGTGTTCATTCATTTACGTTTTACTGTATAAGTGATAATATGGAATGTGTGGTTAGCATATCTGTAATTGGTGTAATTGGTTAGCTATAGTCTCACAAACCAGAGTTTAGAAGGAAAATCTAAGTTCTGATAGCAGACTAGCTCAAATCTGGGTGAAGGAGTTTCACTTTCTTTTACTTCATACTTGTTTCGTCCAATCACGTGGCTGGAGGCAGGGATCTGTAAGCACGTCATTTCCTGACAGCGAACACAAACTCGGTCAGCACTAGAGAACTTTACCCAGTGGGAAGACAAGCTAAAAGATCATGTCCAAAGGCATCAACCACATGTAGACGGGCCACAATAGAGTGTGTATTAATGTGTGTTTGTGTGTGTGTTAATGTGTATGTGTGTGTTAATGTGTATGTGTGTGTGTGTTAATGTGTGTGTGTGTGTGTGTGTTAATGTGTGTGTGTGTGTGTGTGTGTGTGTGTGTGTGTGTGTGTGTGTGTGTGTGTGTGTGTGTGTGTGTGTGTGTGTGTGTGTGTGTGTGTGTGTGTGTGTGTGTGTGTGTGTGTGTACGAAATCCTCCCAACCTTGAAAAACCTTGTCCAGCTTAGTGGCTGGCATGTGGTTTTAGTCCAGGGGTTCCCAGACTTTACTAACTGTGACTGTGGAGGTAGTTCTGGCCCAGGACCCAACAAATATGGTGCGCAGTAAAATAAGCAATATTTCTACAGTCATAAGGGCCTACTTTGTCAGAAAGTTGAGATAATAAACATTTCTCTATATATATTGTTCATCAATACAGTGTTGCTCTTTTCAGTCTCGAACGATGATGAAACAGGCATGTATGTTTTAGAAGAAATGTTGATTGTCATTATGACCTCTCCTCGTACAGGTCGCGACCCAAAGTTTGAAAACCACACTTAAGATGATTTAGATTTGATTAAAAAGTTCCCTTTGAGCTTCATTGACGGGGTTATCCAATATCGTCCATATAAAAGCAGTTATTATTACGTTATTATGAAAACATACATAAAGATAGGGACTGTACAGTATATGTGTAAGTACGCATGATGGAATGAATCAACCCCTCAGAGATTTGGTGAGGAGTTTCATTTGGAAATACTTGGAGGTCAAGTCCAGAAGTCTGCCAGAGTGTTTGAGGTAACGCTCATGCTAGTGGAGGATTATCTCAGAGCCCAGATGGAGGCTCACGCAGCACAGTGGCAGCTGCCCACATCAGGAAGCCCGGTCCCGGCCTGCAGCTGCGAGGGACAGGAGCCAACACGGAGGACGCAGGGCCTGGTTCACCTTACAACTTCTACAGAGCACAAACTCAACTCTACCATTGGCAAAACACAGAACTCAAATGAAAGGGGAACCCTGTCACAAAGGGCTATCTTCTGATCCCCTAAGAAGGTACTGTTTATAATGTTTGACATCATTTCCTGTGTCTCCATTCTCTGCTCCTCCTGCTCCTCCTCCTCCTCCTCCTGCTCCTCCTCCTGTGTCCCCATAGCAGCTGTCACATCTGCTTTATTATCATGTATGTGTGTGTGTGTGTGTGTGTGTGTGTGTGTGTGTGTGTGTGTAGCCATGTAGGGAAGCTTCAGTAGTGATCTTAATGTTATCTGATCTTGGTAGTTAATGGTATGTAAACGTCCTCTTACCACATAAAGCTGTTTCCATAGCAACGCCCACTCCTGTAGCGTTGATGTCACCTCGGTTACGATGGGGTCTTCCAGGGGGGTCACCGTCTCATGGGGCCTACACACACACACACACACACACACACACACACACACACACACACACACACACACACACACACACACACACACACACACACACACACACACACACACACACACACACACACACACACACACACACACACACACATTAGGCATAGCATCATGAAAACAGGAAACTTGCATAATAACTTGTTATCTCTCTCTCTCTCTCTCTCTCTCTCTCTCTCTCTCTCTCTCTCTCTCTCTCTCTCCTCTCTCTCTCTCTCTCTCTCTCTCTCTCTCTCTCTCTCTCTCTCTCTCTCTCTCTCTCTCTCTCTCTCTCTCTCTCTCTCTCTCTCTCTCTCTCTCTCTCTCTCTCTCTCTCTCGCTGGCTCTCTCTCTCTTTTAATTAATATCCAGTTGTATCCAGCTGTAGCTAAAGGCTCCATTAGGTACACTTATCTCTCACACTCCTCTACTCCTCCTCCTCAGGGGGAGAGAGAGGAGAGATATGAGGAGAGGAGTAGAGCAGAGATATGAGGTGAGGGGGGGAGGAGAGATGGGGCAGGAGGAGAGGAGAGAGACAGGAGGAGATGATGAGCGGAGAGATAAGAGAGAGAGAGAGAGAGAGAGAGAGAGAGAGAGAGAGAGAGAGAGAGAGAGAGAGAGAGAGAGAGAGAGAGAGAGAGAGAGAGAGAGAGAGAGAGAGAGAGAGAGAGAGAGAGAGAGAGAGAGACAAGAGGAGATGAGGTGAGGAGGGGAGAAGGAAAGAAGGAGAGAGGAGAGATAGGAGTTGAGAGAGACAGGAGGAGAGGGCAGGGGAGAGAGAGAGAGGAGGTTAGAGAGACAGGATGACGAGGGGGAGACAAGGAGCAGCGAGACAGGCACTAGCGGTGTTGTGTTTACAGTCACCAGTGAGTATCACAGTGTGCCTACAGCTATACTTAAAGCCACTAATTCAAATGAATTTAATTCAGCACTCCGTTTGGTTAATTAAGAGCCGTGACGCAGAAGAGGAGGGGTCTCAGAGGCTGATTCAGAGAGGAGAGGGTCTAAGTGTTAGAATATGTATTCTACGAGGACAGTTCTCTGGAGATATGAACACACAGGGGCAGACACTGTAGGCCGCTGACAGACTACAGTACGCTGAGTCTGTAGTCATTACCGGATTATTAAGATGGCTTAATTATTAAACACTTCTATCCCTCTCTCACTGTATCTTACGGGTCATCAGGCTCCTCGTGACTGTATGACAGTATGCTAGGTAAAACCGTGGTATACTATATGCCATACTATATAACTGTATTATTGAGCTGTATATAACCAATCGGCAAGTCAATCGGAAGCGTACCCTCTGTTGGTGACCACTGCCTTCTTCAGATGAACATGATTGGCTGGAAATACTCCCTAGAGAGAGAGAGAGAGAGAGAGAGAGAGAGAGAGAGGAGAGAGAGAGAGAGAGAGAGAGAGAGAGAGAGAGAGAGAGAGAGAGAGAGAGAGAGGGAGGGAGAGGGAGAGAGAAAGAGAGAGTGAGAGAGAGAGAGAGAGAGAGAGAGAGAGAGAGGGTACAGAATCCAAATCAAAATACCTTAATTATCAATTAAGTACAACAAAATTGTGTAGCATCCTCATGGTCGAAAATCTTACAACACCGATCTTAATTCATCAATCAGATATAAATGATTTCCAAAAATGAAACAAAACTAAATAAACTGACAAAAAATGAGCGAGAGGAAGATGTTTATCAAACTAACTAATTAATTAATTAATTAACAAATAATGTTGGAAGAGGTGGCCATCTTGGATACATTTAGTTTCAGCCACCATCTATTTAGATAAAAGGGGGGGGATGAGATAAAAAATACTTAAAAGGGGGGGGGGGGGTTAAGAGTTAAAAGGGGACGTTTGTTTTACAATTCTCAACGTCATCAAATTCTGGAGCAAGTGTTCTCCGTTTTAAGCCAAATTTTGAGCTTAACGGCCAGGATCAGATGAGTATTAATCAAACAAATGTCTAGCTTCTGTTCTAGCTTGTCGGCCCGCCCATGGCAAATCAATCTAAATTCTGGAGTTTTTTAAATCATATTGATTTAAAAACCAAATTGGTAAGCTTGTATCACATTTTGTTGCACAGGTTGGTTAGTTATGACCTTTCATTGCAGTTTCTCTGCAGGAATGCATGTCAACGTTAACCCTGATGATGTAATAAAGATTGAGAACTCTACATACCTGGGCCAGCAGGTGCTAGCGCAACTTGCCTTCTGCCAGTTAATAATTCACCTCAGCTAGGAGGGTAAAGCTAATAATAAATAAAGTGTGGAGCTATTGCTACCATCATGGCCGTCCTATAAGCTGTGTGTGTGTGTGTGTGTGTGTGTGTTGTTTTAAGGTCTTTGTTTCGGCATCTAAAAGCACCATTTTCAAGCAATTTGACATTGAGAGGCCACGTCTCACACTACTTCCTCGGAACACTTACATAAGTACGGGCATCCTTACACCATTACTTACATGAACATTACATTGCATGATGGCACGACTAATGGACATGGATTGCAGTGTACATCAAACTCAACCAGCTAATGTCAGCGTCCCTTACTCTCAGATTAGGCTACAACACTCTCCCAACCAAACAACTTTCCCTCTCTCTTCACCTTAGTCCACGACTCCTCGCTGCTCTGCAGGCTGCAGCCCATCACCACTGGCTGTGCTCCCCTCTGGAAAACCATTACCATCACCAATTATCTGTCTAAGGAACATTTTCTATCTTTCACATTGTGTTTCACCTCAAATGTCTGTGCTCTTAAGAGATATGCACCATTACGCTGTATTTAGTTCTGTATTTAATTATTTTGTCATGTTTAGTTCGCATAAAAAGTATGAGTTCAGTCTTGTCTTGCCCACCAGACGCTAAACAGTGGTGACGGGAGTCTTGTCTTCACTGCATTGTTGTTATTATTATTATTGTCTAGCCTTTTTCTTTTATTAGTGAGAAAATAAGTGTGTGCACAGAAACATACGTTTGTATTGTGAACCATGAGTTCCGTTATTATGAATCTGTTTGGTTGATTGGTTGATTGATTGATTGATTTGTCACATGTATAAGGTACAGTGTACAATGTACAGTGACATGTTATCTCCAGCTCCAAAGATGTGCTCGAAAGTTTTAAAAAAAAATTACAAAATTGCAATAATTTTTCATAATTGGGGAATAAATATGTATGAATATGAATATAGCAATATAAACAGTATAATATTATTAATCTAATATAAAGTGAAGTGTAAAGCAAAAACTGTAAAGTGTGGAGTTGTGTGCAGCACTTGTAGTCCAGTTGTAGTCCAGTTGTAGTCTAGTTGAAGTCCAGTTGACAGTCCAGTTGTAGTCCAGTTGTAGTCCAGTTGTAGTCCAGTTGTAGTATTGTCAAGCAGATCAGTGCTCACAGTAGAACGCTACCCCCCGCCCGTTGGGTAACTGTCGTCTGTTTGTTTTTTTAACCTTTGTCAAAAGACTCTGGGCTTGTGAAAAAGCATCACAGGCTGAAGTCTGATGTCGCTGCTGTCATTGTTAATAACGGAGATTGGTAAAGAGAACAAGTCCTTCCATGGCCTATAGGCCTAGGAAATACTTACTCAACCCCATCCAAACCATTACCTCATTATATGATATTGTATATTTGTTTTATATTGTATGATATTGTTTAATTGTTTACATTTTTACAATTATAAATTGGTATCTTTGGTGTATGTATAGTTGTTGTGCTTAAGGCAATGGTAGATAAACATTTTCCATTCTCCAATAAAGTCTTTTGAATCTGAGAGAGAGGGGGAGGGAGACAGAGCGAGCCAGGAGAGATAGAGAGAGATTCAAGTTTATTTTTAAAATGTTTAGTATTATTTTTTTTGTATCTTATTTAACATTTTGTGCTTTGGCAATGTGACTACATTTTCCATGCCAATAAAGCCTTTTTGAGTCTTGAGAGAGAGGGGAGAGAGGGAATACTACCAGTGATGATATTAAACAAACAGAGAGAGAGAGATAACTACTAGCTGAGATAACGTACCGACTGTGTTTGATCAGCACACTGTTTGATTCCCATGGGGATTCTGAAAGTTCTTCAGAGGTTCTGAATGCTACTGTGTTGATTCTGAACCATCATCAGCTCGTCATCTGATAAAGTCTGTTTCTCTTGTTCATGTTGGATGTTGTGGTTTTGTCATGTTTTTTATTTATTGAGCATCTTAACGTGTTTTGTTTTCAAAGACGCTGCAAATAAAGTTTGTGATTATAATGTTCCAAACCCTGGGCTTACAATGGTCGATGAGTCTTGCCACTCAGGCCCGAGGTACAGGCCTACTGAAGGAACGTTGATTCTGGACATGCTGAGTGACATCATCAGTAATGGACAAAATGATGAGCCGCTATTTTTAGGAGGCCCGCTTTGACTTTTAACTCTGAGGCCGTTTAAGACCTCTGATCACAGACCAGAACCAACGCAGGACACATGGTCTTCATCTCTTCAACTGCTGGCGTTGTGTTAGCATATCTCAAAGGGAGATCTGTTTCTATTGCACCACCTAGACCTTCTGGATATCATATCCCAACATAAATACATTGAATGTATGAATGTTCAGCATTGAATGCGCTGTAGGAGATATTTATTTGTTAAAATAAGCTCAGCCAAGTGATCAGCCATCACTGATATAGACTATAGATATAGATATAGACCCCAAACCCTATGCTCTGCAATAAACAGACATATTTCCTTCTGGTATCCCGTTCTGACTTGATCCAATCAGGAGAGAGAACTCCTCTAGGAGGCGGTCCTCTCTGCACGTTCATGGGCACGCAGCAGGATTTCACTGTTGACCGCCATTGGCGGAACAGGCGAAGCTACCAACTCCAGTTGAACTTGGCTGAACGATGCCAGGCCTGCAGTCCCGTGGTGACGTGACGTGGAGAGGAGAGAAGGCAGTGCTAACTGCATAAACCGGACCGGAAGTTAGCCAGAACGACAACAAATCGGAGAACATTGGAGAAAAACAACAGCAGCAAATCGTTCTTTTTCTATCCCTTCTCTAACCCCATCTTCCGCTCCGCAGCTACAACACACTATCCCCTGGTCCTCGTGCCTCTTTTGAATAATTCATGTTTTCTGTAACCTTGATTCTGACGTTCATCTATAAAACATCACCTTGTAGTGTTAACAGACTCAGCGTTAAGATCTGCTTCATCAGCTGGAACCCCTGGACAATAATTAGTATTGTATTGTAGTCTGCTATAGGAGCAGGAGTCCTCCTCCATATTGTCCAGGGTTCTACTGGTATATATAGGTGCTCTCTTATTCCGATGCTCCCCTTTCCTGTCCTATATCTTTCTCTTTCTCCTCTCTCCTATATTGCTCATCTCTTCTCTCAGCTTCCTCTACGTCCTCTCACCTCTCCCTTTCTCCTCTGCTCCCTCCTGCTCCTCTTTCCTGTCCTTTATCCTCCTCTATCGCTCATTCCCTCTTCCTCTCCTCCCCTCCTCTTCCTCTCCTCCCCTCCTCTTCCTCTCCTCTCCTCCCCTCCTCTTCTCTCTCCTCTCCTACCCCCCTACCCTCCTCCTCCTCCTGTCTATAGCTGTATTGTTCTCCTCTCTCTCTGTGTAGTTACAGTACCACCAGTACAGTACAGCCAGACGGTGGCTCGTCCTGATCATTAAATAATAGTCATTACATCAACATGTGCCACTTCTCTATTGTCTATTGTCTAGCCCTCTCTCTCTCTCTCTCTCTCTCTCTCTCTCTCTCTCTCTCTCTCTCTCTCTCTCTCTCTCTCCTCTCTCTCTCTCTCTCTCTCTCTCTCTCTCTCTCTCTCTCTCTCTCTCTCTCTCTCTCTCTCTCTCTCTCTCTCTCTCTCTCTCTCTCTCTCTCTCTCTCAACACTGTCCTGTGGTTTGCTGTGAATACAGCCCACCTTATTTCTCCACCAATCAGGATTGTCGGTTTGCTTTCTTAATACCAGCTTTAATTTGTTCTTTCTGTACCTTTCTGATATTAGTTATTATAAGTGTGTGTGTGTGTGTGTGTGTGTGTGTGTGTGTGTGTGTGTGTGTGTGTGTGTGTGTGTGTGTGTGTGTGTGTGTGTGTGTGTGTGTGTGTGTGTGTGTGTGTGTGTGTGTGTGTGTGCTTTGCTTCTTGACAGATGCTGTTGCTGTCTGCCTCTGTAAGTAAAGGTCAGAGAAGGAGACAGACAGATAGACAGATAGACAGATAGACAGATAGATAGATAGATAGATAGATAGATAGATAGATAGATAGATAGATGGATAAACCTTACCTTGACGTTTGGCCTCCTGGTGGAGAATCCTCTGTACCATCCTGAAGGAGAAACAAATGACATTAACACTACATACACAGGCAAACACACACACACACACACACACACACACACACACACACACACACACACACACACACACACACACACACACACACACACACACACACACACACACACACACACACACACACACACACACACACACACACACACACACACACACAGGTTCTGTAGTCACAGAAGAGAAATCAGGTCCTAGTCTAGATCAGACCGCAGACCCTCCTGGTTCACCTGAAGACCATGTGACCTGGTCTGTCAAACAGGTGATACTGAAGTTAATCCGGGTATACAGACTGTTATTAATTAATTAATGAATTCATATTTTTAGTATATATATATATATATATATATATATATATATATGCTAATTAGAAAGGAATAGGAAGTATGTATATACTGTGTGTGTGTGTGTGTGTGTGTGTGTGTGTGTGTGTGTGTGTGTGTGTGTGTGTGTGTGTGTGTGTGTGTGTGTGTGTGTGTGTGTGTGTGTGTGTGTGTGTGTGTGTGTGTGTGTGTGTGTGTGTAGATAAATAAAGTATATTAACTATTGTATCTATTCAGGGTAAGTGTTATATGATGTTTAGAATGTGTGAACATTAGTGAATATTAGTCACAGTAATTACCAAAGCTACCGTTCATACTGAAGTTAGCGATACCGTAGCTCTCTTTGTTATTGTAGTAAATGTAGTTACCATAATTGCTGTAGTATATGTAATTGCTTTACTAAAAAACAGCACTGGGAGCAACTTGATAATTTTCCAGGCCTATGAAAGGGTCATCAGAGGTCTTAAATTGTTCATAACTCTTCTAACTGTCTTCTTAGTGGATCTCAACACGGTGTGTTTGTTTTGCGTGTCTTCGGTGGGTGGAGCTACAGTACCTTCACTCTTCTCCAGGATGTGGACGCTTTCCCCCACCTCCAGGGCCAGGCCGTGACACCCCGACCCCCGGAAGCCACAGATCACTGAGGAGGACAGGGAACATGGAGGAGGAGGAGGAGGAGGAGAGAAAGACATTAAGACTAACTCAACCTAGTCTGAGTGGCCCACACAGCACCACGGACAGCGACTGCTGGACACACGCTAAAGAGACTCTTTACATTTATCACCTGGTGATCAGCCCCTCAAACAGAGTACAGAGTACAGAATATACAGAGTACAGAGTACAGCATATACAGAGTACAGAGTACAGAATATACAGAGTACAGAGTACAGAATATACAGAGTACAGAGTACAGCATATACAGAGTACAGAGTACAGAATATACAGAGTACAGAGTACAGAATATACAGAGTACAGAGTACAGAATATACAGAGTACAGAGTACAGCATATACAGAGTACAGTGTACAGAATATACAGAGTACAGAGTACAGAATATAGAGTACGGAAAGGCTGGAATTTAACTTGACTGCCGAAATAGACATGATGTTTGTTGATCCGTCTAGATATACAGTATATATTGTAATCAATAGAAACTTAATTTCCTAAAAATGAA
>CM051002.1:17030901-17110901 GCA_027704905.1 Muraenolepis orangiensis
CCCTAACAGTATGTACTGGTTTACTGGGTACTAGACCCATACCCTAACAGTATGTACTGGTTTACTGGGTACTAGACCCATACCCTAACAGTATGTACTGGTTTACTGGGTACTAGACCCATACCCTAACAGTATGTACTGGTTTACTGGGTACTAGACCCATACCCTAACAGTATGTACTGGTTTACTGGGTACTAGACCCATACCCTAACAGTATGTACTGGTTTACTGGGTACTAGACCCATACCCTAACAGTATGCACTGGTTTACTGGGTACTAGACCCATACCCTAACAGTATGTACTGGTTTACTGGGTACTAGACCCATACCCTAACAGTATGTACTGGTTTACTGGGTACTAGACCCATACCCTAACAGTATGCACTGGTTTACTGGGTACTAGACCCATACCCTAACAGTATGCACTGGTTTACTGGGTACTAGACCCATACCCTAACAGTATGTACTGGTTTACTGGGTACTAGACCCATACCCTAACAGTATGTACTGGTTTACTGGGTACTAGACCCATACCCTAACAGTATGCACTGGTTTACTGGGTACTAGACCCATACCCTAACAGTATGCACTGGTTTACTGGGTACTAGACCCATACCCTAACAGTATGTACTGGTTTACTGGGTACTAGACCCATACCCTAACAGTATGCACTGGTTTACTGGGTACTAGACCCATACCCTAACAGTATGTACTGGTTTACTGGGTACTAGACCCATACCCTAACAGTATGTACTGGTTTACTGGGTACTAGACCCATACCCTAACAGTATGTACTGGTTTACTGGGTACTAGACCCATACCCTAACAGTATGTACTGGTTTACTGGGTACTAGACCCATACCCTAACAGTATGCACTGGTTTACTGGGTACTAGACCCATACCCTAACAGTATGTACTGGTTTACTGGGTACTAGACCCATACCCTAACAGTATGTACTGGTTTACTGGGTACTAGACCCATACCCTAACAGTATGTACTGGTTTACTGGTACTAGACCCAAATAGCAGCAGCATGACGCTAAGTTAGCATTTAGCTATCCGCTAGCCATAGCATGAAGCTAACAGCTAACCAGAGCATGAAGTTCAGCAAGAAGCATGAAGCTAAGCACTAGCGGCTCGAGGGATATATCAAGTGACAACATTTGCCGCGTTCCTGAACAGTGTTTTAAAAAGCCCTGATCAATTGAAAAGACTGATCGATTAGCACTGTGTCTGTGTGTCGCAGGGAGTCAGAGAGAGAGAGGGAGGGAGGGATTCCTTTTTTTATTCTCTTCTTCTCTCACACTACAATTTAAAGAGCCACCAAGAATGTCATATCCACCCTGGGCAGAGATTTAGGATGTTTCTGATTGGGTGTTTCTAATGCTGTCTCTGATGGGCCCAGATTGGTGTGGGGTGATGTCTCAAGTCTTTGAGTCTGCGTAAACTGAAACAAACTAACTAATAGCTGATTGGTTTGTAGAATTGGTGGCTATATCTGATTGGTTAGAAGACCTGGATCGACAGATCTGATTGGTTAGTAGAACTGGTGGCTATATCTGATTGGTTAGAAGACCTGGACTGACAGATAGTGGAGCTGTGTGGAGAGATCTGACTGGTTAGTAGAGCTGGGTGGATTGGGCAACAGGGTGTTGGAATGCAGGCGTCTTGTTATGGGCGTCCCACAAGCGGTACGAAGGCCTCGCTCTCTCTGGGATGCCGTTGTTATAGCGACGGTGGAACTCGTCAGGGTGTCCACCGGCTCCTCAACGTAACCATAACAACAACGGAACTCTGTTAGAATGATGCTGCGCTTTAGACCCTGGGCACACACACACACACACACACACACACACACACACACACACACACACACACACACACACACACACACACACACACACACACACACACACACACACACACACACACACACACACACACACACACACACACACACACACACACACACACACACACACGGCTTTCAGAGGACCACACAAACCCTAAGACTTAGAGAAACACACACACATACACTGCTTACACAAACTGCATACATTTAAACTAGCAGAAAGTCTAAATAAACCACCCATGCAGCTAACCACTGAAAACCATGTGAGAAGAACTCCATCTCCCAGAAGACCCAGGGTTCCATGAGATTAAACCCTCAGTATGATGTGATGTCATGATTAGATGTTAGGGTAGGATGTTATAATTACATGTTATGATTAGATGTTATGATTACATGTAATGATGTGATGTTATGATTTGATGTTTTGGTATGATGCCATGTTACACTATGATTAGATGTCATGATGTGATGTCCCCACACATTGTACCACTTTGAGAAATGGCAAGATTAACGGAGCAGTCAACACTATTTTTTAAAAGCACATTACCGGTAAAAGACAGGTCAACGAGTGTCGGTTATCAGTCAGAGGAAGGTCAGAATCAGTATCCCTAGCAAATATGCCATTTATGTAATACAGCCTAGTCTTTAATCCAGATGGGAAGCCAAGGAATCCTCGACTCTAGATGAATGTATCCAGTGTCTAGTTGATCCAGGGCTAGTCTGTCTCCTGGTCACACAAAGGCAGCGTAGCTACATAGCAGCTACCCAAACAAACAAACCATTTATCAAAGTGTATCAAATGATGGGCAAACAATGGGGTGTGAGGATAATGATGGCAGTGGTGGTGATGGTGGAGGTGATGATGATGATGGTGGTGGTGGTGGTGATGGTTGTGACTGTAGGCCTTGATGATGATGATGATGATGAAGGTCATTATGGTGAGGATAATGGTGATGTGATAAGCACGAAGAGCATTATTGAGTTGTACTATTGTGCATAAGCTGTGCTAGGAGGGTGCTTATCATTAAATGATCTTGGGACTCCCACTGCTTCGTGAAGACCATCCGTTTCATTTGGCAGAGGTCCATGTGTCAGCTGGGGTGAGAGAGAGAGAGAGAGAGAGAGAGAGAGAGAGGAGAGAGAGACGAGAGAGAGAGAGAGAGAGAGAGAGAGAGAGAGAGGCGCTCTAAGCTACTCTGGGGGGGGGGGGGGTCTGTATTCAGCTTGCTTTATGGAGCCACAAAGCTCCATTCATGTCTCCTGAATAGCCGCTTCTCCGCTATAGCTGCTAGCCTAGCAAACCCCCATCAGAGCCCCTCTATCTGTTACAACCATGCTCCGTTAACATACTCATACTTACACCAGGAATACACTGGAAATACCTTAAAAATACCTTAAAAATAAACTAATTTGTGTGTTTCTTCATAACCAGCCATCCCCTCTGGTGAAGCACTGGTAATACAACCACTGTTTACTATGCCACCAACAACCAACAACAACAACAACAACAGACCAACACCTTGCAGTGTCATAATGTCATGAATTGATGGTCATAATCTTACACACCAATATGTTGTGTTGTCACAACCTTACATGCTAAGACATTGAGATATTAATGGCATTATAACAAAAAAACCTAACCCTGCCTGGGGGTTAACCCTGCCTGGTCAGCTGACAGCCGGCACAACATCGCATTACTTTGTTTCCTGCCAGGTGGTTGAAGCCACGCCCCTAACATGCCTCTCTCTCATTGGTCAACACACCTCTCTCACCAGTATCTCAGCAGACACAACACCATAGACACAACACCAACTAAATACACAAGCAAAGACTTACAGAAATTATAGTTATAAACTACAGACCAGATACAAAGAGAGAGAGAGAGAGAGAGAGATGTGAGGGGAGGGGGGGGTTCTGGTCAGTTGTAACTCCCTAAATTGCAAGCTTAATACCCCCAAACCACAATCATCCAATCCAGCTCATAAAACTGACTGATTTTTCATTTTCACTTACACCCGCTATTAGAGATGGCCCTATCCTCATCATGTTCTGTATGTCAGATAGTTTCTGTCCTGGTCTACAGTAATAGTGATCATCTTCCTCCTCCCTGGGTGTGTTTGATATCTCTACACCTGTTGCCCTGACCAGGTGGTCTACGGTTCACCTGAGGCGCAGCTCACAACCAAGGGTTAAAACCACAGTTGTACAACCCCTGAATAAAATTGAGGACATACAGTATATTATAAGACTGTTTTACCCAGGACCAGAATGTTTAACTCTGGACAAAACAGTTTAACCAGGGACACAGACTGCTTAACCTGGGATGAGACTGTTTAACCTGGGACCAGACCGTTTTACCCGGGTTGAAACAGTTTAACCCTGGACGAGACCGTTTAACCTGGGACCAGACAGTTTAACCCGGGTTGAAACAGTTTAACCTGGGACCAGACTGTTTAACCTGGGACGAGACTGTTTAACCATGGACGAAACAGTTTAACCCGGGATGAGACCGATAAGGGACCATGCAGGGACCAGGGTGATTAACGCCGGGGTGAAACGGACAGAGGGTTTCATGTCGGGTTAAAAGCGGAGGAGGAATATCTCATCATAACTCACCAACTCCGATCTTCTCGTCTTCGGTCGGGGTCCACATGGTGCTGAATAATATCCCCCCCCCCTCCCCCGAGTTACAACACACTCGGTGGTGCTTGGCGTGGAACCGTCACCATAAACTTTCTACGGAGTGCTCCGGGATGCTGCGCAGGAGGAAGATGGGTATTTCGCCCTTTTTTTGTTGCGGTGAAAACGCTTCAAAACAACACGAACACACTAGATCTCTCTCCTCTGGTGGGATGACGCAGGGGGTCTCTCAGTGGTGTGTGTGTGTGTGTGTGTGCGGTGCTCTACATGGTCCGCTATAGTCAGACCCTGCTCGGGTCCCGATGGAGGACCACTCGGTCTGAGGAGGAGAGATCCGTCACTGCAGCATCCTGTCGCCTCTCCTCGCGCTCACCTAATGCCTCGGAATCAATTAAAACACACATGTGACCACGGAATTCCCAACTTGCTGAACTAAGGGGGGATGAGTCAATTAACGTAGCATTTCTTGCGGAGAGATGACTCATTAAGAGAGAGAGAGAGAGAGAGAGAGAGAGAGAGAGAGAGAGAGAGAGAGAGAGAGAGAGAGAGAGAGAGAGAGAGAGAGAGAGAGAGAGGTCCGTTAAGCGGATCACCAGCGCGTGCGTGGCGTCAAGCGTTGAGAGCGAGAGTAGAGATTAAACCCGGGAGACCCGACGGGATAGTCCCAGTCTGTCCCGCTGCGCCACCTAGCTGGAACCACACACACACACTTTATAGTTGCAGGTACAGTAGATACCAGTACTAGATAGGCCAGAAATTCTCATTAATAAAGAGAGCATAGTTCCTCTCAATAGCAGACCACACCAAACACTTGGAGCTCAAGTGACAGTCACAGACATGAACAGAACATCGGATAGAATAGGATAGAATAGGGTGAAGGGCGTGGCATTGGATGTAGGGTTAGATGTCAAATGAATGTGGCTTCTATAGTTCCAGTCTCTTGTGTGACATTTGGGTTGTCCAAAGAGAGCCTGGAGGAAGACCATACAATTTGGTCTTGGTCTTGACAAAGGTCGAAGGGCAGTGCCAGCTCGATGGACCAATGGCTGGCTGCTAACACAAATCCGATGGTGAACAAAGTTGAGGGAGCTTAATGGATAACAGCAACACATTGGGTCAGACTAGGTAAGACGTAGGGTCTGGATGTAGGGTTGGCTGCAGGTATTTTTGTAGTTTGAGGGCATGACGGGTCATTTCAGTTTCTCAAAAAAGCACTTTCTGCTCAACTATACATGTCCTCCATCTTTACTTTTACAAGCAGATGCAGACTTTCTCAAGCATGCATCATGTTGCCATCGCTTGGTTCAACCCTTGGACCACACTGATTGGCCGCGCTAGATTGGCGTTCCCTCAAAAATGTACCATGCAGAAATGCTGCCCTCTTGTGGCCAAGCCTCGAGGCTGCGGCCAGAAATTCTATTCGAATGAAATTGCTTCACAGAAAACAGTCATTCAACACACACACACACACACACACACACACACACACACACACACACACACACACACACACACACACACACACACACACACACACACACACACCACACACACACACACACACACACACACACACACACACACACACACACACACACACACACACACACACACACACACACACACACACACACACACACACACACACACACACACACACACACACACACACACACACACACACACACACACACACACACACACACACACACAATGTTCAAACAGCAATGCATACTATTGGGCAACATTGTTATTTATACAATGCATTTTATCCCATTAAGAGGATATATAAACAATAAATTAACACAGATTCAGCAGTCAGGTTTTTATAAATGACTTAGATTTATAGACAGTACAATCTTTTATAAAAGGACTATGGCTCTGTAACACTGCTGTGGTCTCGACTCTCACGCCGTCGGGTCGCTGGGTGTCTCCGGGGTCCGGTAGTCCTACCGGCACACACACACACGCACGCACGCATACTGAGAAACCGCAAAGCGCAAATGAGTAAGACAAAATGCAGCAGGATGTCTCAACAGTCGTTTCAAACTCAAGATACACCTTGTTTTAGGCCCGTCGTCCATCCCAAAGAACAACAATGTTTGGTTTCAGTGTTGGACACCAAGGCAAATGAGAACATAACGTCCACTGAATCCGCTCAAATTATCTATACCCAAAAAAAAAAAAACATCTATACTTTAGGGCGAATGTAAAATTGTAATTTTAATGTTGACAGAAAATAAGGGAAACGGTTCATCGCTGGCTGCAATCTGAAACACACGGGTTGAGGGAATAAATGCATTCCAAAAACAATAAAAAATAACCCTGATGATTCAATAAAAACACACCAATATTAAGCGGCTCATCAAATCAAATTCAGGAAAAAAAAAATATGGATTTGTGTTCATCACATCTGAAGAGACAGAAACCAAACCACAAGGAGAAACACTCCAATCACTCCACACGCCCTCTGATCCACTTCACTGAGCCATTTGTGATTGTAGCCACATGGCCATTGGCACCAAATCAGCCAGCCAATCAGAAGCAGCAGCGCTACAGTTTGATTCTAGTGTCTGGCAGCTCTTTAACCACTGTTGGACTAGGGGGTCTGCTAACCTAGTGTAGCACGTTGCGCTGTTCAGTCTTTAAGTTGTGTCTCGGTCACGGGGGAGGACCGACCCTGCAACTGTAAGCACAGGAGCACCCACATTGTAAAAAAAATTAAAAAGGAAATTAATTAAATTAAATAAAGGCAGGGGGTAGAAGCGGTGTTCCGCTCCAGGCCGTGTTGTGACGTGGAGTTGTGCAGGTAAGGGGGCGCTGCTCAGTCGTCGCCCAGCGTACTCAGGAACTCGTCTTCCAGGTCCGAGGTGTCCACGTTCCCAGAGCTGTCCGAGGTGTCTGCTGCACACACACACACACACACACACGTTAGGTAGCTGGCCTAAACAGTGCAGATCTTCCCCTACTTATTAAATGACTCTATAGAACCAGTAAACATCGGTTCCTTACAGTCCCCCAGACTGAACCCGTCGCCATCATCTTCATCATCGTCGTCATCATCGGCATCATCGCCAGCGCTGTGGTTGGCCAGGAGACGTGCCACCTGTGGGGGGGGGGGGGGGGGGTTTAGGTTTAGCCAATGAGATAGCAGCAGCAAACATACAATTCCCACATGTATACAGGCTATATGCACGGTATACTGTATACAGATATGACTTGTAGCGGCGGGGGAGGGCGTACCTCGGCAGACAGCGACACATCTTCATCTGCGTTGTCATCGGCGTCCATGTCCACAGCGCTGACCAACACCGCCCCGAGGTCATCGTCGTCGTCATCGTCGTCGTCGTCGTCCGAGTCCGACGAGTCCTCCTGATCATCATCATCCTGAGGACACGCAACACAATGACCTTCATCACATGCCCCCGTGTGTGCGTGTGCGTGTGTGCGTGTGACTTTGGCTTGTCATTAACATAACACTGCACTGTATTCATTATGCTTCTGCACTACTGGCACTTTAAATACTTTTAAAGATTTTTGTAAAAAATTGACGTATACGTATGTACATTCAACACATGTACATATCATTTAACAGTCGGTTGCTGCTCTTTTTTTGTTTATTTTTATTGTATATATTATTTGTATGGCGTTGTCTTGGAGATGTATACTGCGGGAGGGAATGGGGAGTAAGCATTACTATGTACCGGTTGCAATTGGCCAATAAAGTATCTTGTGTGTGGAACCTGGCATAAACCAGGGGACTACTCTGTGCATAATGAGGCCTGCCCTCCTGGCTATAACTACATGGAAAAAGCCTGCAGCTCTGGCCGTGGCCATGGAGGTGGTTTAGTTATCTTGCACCAGGCTGATCCGTCTCCCCTGTGAACGCCTGATCTTCCTTCCATGGAATGCCTTGCTTTCAAATGTAAACCTCCATATTCCATGACAGTGCTTCTTATTTACCGCCCCCCCCCAAAACCAAACCTATCTTTCCTTCCCTGAGACACATGACCTACTTACTTCACCAGGGGGCACACACATATCTGGCCATTACCGCCCCTATCAGTTACCTACAGGTCTATGATCTGGGTGTGTCTGACCACAACGTGGTCTCAATGACATTTCTGCTGCTCCCTTCTAGACCCAAATAGACCCGTCAAATGCTTTTCCGGAACTGGAAAAGCATTTGACCTGGTCGTGTCATCGACAGAGAGATGGGATGTCTTTCTATTGTTATGCTGATGACACACAGCTCTACATTAAAACAGCCTCAAGCCCCTCTGCAGGACAGGGTTAAACTACTGCAATTCACTTTATATCGGGATCCCTGGAAAGAGCATCCAGAAGATGCTGCCAGGATCTTGATGAAAATTCATAAACATGACCATATAACACAGACTGTGTTTTCATTGCACCTGGCTTCCGGTCTCATTCAGGATAGACTACAAAATCCTACTACTTGATTACTAAATGCATAAATGGTGATGCACCTTTCTACAAGAACTCATTACTCAGCTAACATTGTAGCACTGAGATTCTTATGAATTAAAAGTGCAATACAAACAAAATGCATTATTGTTGCGTGTGTGCGTGCGTGTGTGCGTGCGTGCGTGTGTGCATGCGTGTGTGCATGCGTGTGTGCGTGCGCGTGTGTGTGTGCGTGTGTGTACCTGATCATCGTCGTCGTCGTCACCCTCCTCCGCTAGTTTCTGTCTGCCGACCTCGTAGAGACGACACACCGTGTCCAAGCTCATCGTGTCCTGGTTCTGAAACACACACATAATAACAGCTCAAGCTAAAGCTATGGCTATCGTCCCGAGGCTTAACATCCCAATTAAACCCAAGCAAGGTTTAACCTCAGCAAGCTAAGGTTAAACTTTCCATTTAAAGCCCGTCACCAAGCTAAGGCTAAACGTCCCATTTAAAGCCAGTCACCAAGCTAAGGCTAAACATCCCATTTAAACCCTGTAACCAAGCTAAGGCTAAACGTCCCATTTAAACCCTGTTACCAAGCTAAGGCTAAACATCCCAATTAAACCCAGAGGTGGAGCTAAAGCTTAATGTTCCATTTAGACCCTGTGATCCAGCCCAAAAACATGGAACACTAAATATCCAATTGAACCCCATTCCTGTAGCTGACCCAGCCGAATGCAGTTGCAGGGTACCTCTATGACCGCTAGGTAGCAGTCTCTGCTGTCCGTACACAGGTCAAAGATGTTCCTCTTCACGTCCACAGTGGCTGTAGTACAGCAGAGAAGCAGACATGAGTAATAGTACCACACACACAAAAACCTTGATTTGGTATTGGAACTGAAACCGAGATAGTGGTATAGATTTCTAACATTTATGTATGTGCGTCACACACAGCAAGCATGGCGTCTGTGGCGGTGTGGGTGCGCGCGCCCTACCGATGGGTTTGTAGTCGGTTGCGTCGAAGGTCCTGAAGGAGGAGCCGAAGGGACTCTTCATCTGGTCCATGGCATCGTTTTCCTCATCCGCCTGCAGCATGGCTGATACACAATCAACACCATCAACGCTGATATTATACGTACGTATGTGTGCACTGTATTCGTGATGCTGCTGCACTACAAGATATTTTTGCACATTCAACAGATGTTCATCTGTCACTTTGCTGTCCTTTTTCTTGTATATATTATTTTTATGGTATTGTTTTTTGAGATGTATACTGCGGGGGGGAATGGGGTGTAAGCGTTTCAATGTACTCGTTACAAATGGCAAATCAATATCTTGTATCTTGTGCGTGCGTGTTCCTCACCTCCGTACATGATGGTAGCGTTGCTGTTGAACACCAGCCTGCACTGGTCCAGAGCTGGCACCGTGTGCAGCAGGTGGAAGGTCCTGAGGTCCCACTGAGGAGGGACCGTTAAGGGTGATAAACACAGCATCTACATACACCAGTACCGTAGTAGTATTGTAGTGGTAATACAGGGGGATACGATCTCTGTGTTGACGATGACTTCCAGCCCATTGGGCTTAGTATTACAGTAGTATTACAATATTATCACAGCAGTATTGCAGAAGGATACAATCTCCGTGTTGACGATGACCTCCAGCCCGTTGGGGTGAAACACTCCGCTGATGTTCATGTTGAATTTGTCAAACTTGTGGATGGCCCTCGAAGAGCGCACGTCCCACATCACCCCGTCATTCAGCACCAGGTCGTCGCTGGGGTTAAAGGTCGCACAGTTCCTCTTGTAGTTGTTGGCCAGAGCCGGGTCGCTGAGGGTCTGGATCTTCTGGCCCGTCTGGATGTCGTAAATCTGGACGGAGAAAGCACACCTCAGACACACTCTGTAGATAATCAGAACTAGAGCCAGATTATTACGACTTAAAAGTTGGAGTCAATCACTGTTGTTGCCAGGTAAGCCTTGTATAAGCGTGGAAATACAAGATACAAAAATAGGAAAAACAACTGAACAGGATGTCCAATAATATGTAAGAAAAAATAAACCATATCCATTTAGAATGAAAAGTATCATGTATTGATTGTGTTCATATCGCATCAGACTCACGTGAGCAACATGCTCATTGGTTCCGATGAGACGGTCCTGACACAGTCTGCTGAACTCCATGTAGTCGTCCTCAAACGAGTGTCTACAGTTGCACAGATATATGTTTACTCGTGTATCTCAAGCCACTACTCACACAGTTCATAAAACAGTTCACAGTATTCAAGATCACCCCCACCCACCCTCCCTCCCTGTCTTCCAGTCTCTCACTTGAGGGTAAAGGCGCTGCCCATGCTCCAGAGAGCAGACAGGGGAACACTCCAGGACGCAGACGTCAACAACAGCTTTCCATCCTGAAAAACAAACCTACTTTAACGGCAGGTTTCAAGTGTTTTTGATATTGACCCGCCTGGATCCAGGTGTGTTTAATACTGACTGACCTTGCTGGGCCCCCAGGTGTGTTTAATAGTAACTCACCCTGCTGGGCTCCAGGTGTGTGATAGCAGAGGTGTGGCAGGTGTAGCTGGCCACCTCCTCCTCTCCTGGAGAGACATTGTAGAGCTTCAGGTGACCCGTGCAGGTGCCCAGCATCAGGAAGCGCTCCTGTGCCGAGAATGCACAGCAGGTGAAGCCACTCTCGTCCGTGTCGCCCTCATGGAAGACCGTCAAAGGCCTGAACCTGGAGAGAGAGAAAGAGAAAGAGAGAGAAAGAGAGAATAAAAATAGCTTCGACAATGTGGACCAAACTACATGTATGTATGTATGTATGGACGGTGGCTGGATGGATGGATGGATACCTGCTGAAGATGAGGTGTCTGTCAAGGCATCCCCGGTCCACGCCGCCATACTTGGGGTAGAGGAGGCGGGAGGCGAGGCGCGAGGTGAAGTTGTGTGGGGCCTGCCGGCGCTGCTTGGGCTCGGGGCAGCGGTGGGGGGTGAAGAGGGAGAAGGGGGGGCAGGTGGTGACGGGGTTGGGGCAGCGGGCGTGCTGCTCCCTCAGGTACTCTGTGATGATGCCGTCCAGCGCCGGGGGCGACGGCAGGTGGCTCTCCAGGGGCTTCTTCATCGCCGGGCTCTGGGGAACAATGAGGGAGAAAAACATTGATCCTTTATCTGCCTGGACTATTTATAGTGAGTTAGCATCTCAGTGTTCTCTCCCATGCATTTTATGCATGGGAGATTTTATTTGTGGCGGCTCATTGACTGAAACATATTTTGCAAGCCTTCACTGTTGCTGTCTAAAGGCGCGATCACCGGTATCCCAGTGTGTCTATCAGTGTATCCCTGCCCCGGAGACGGGCCGTCCAAGCTGCTGGGCAGCACAATACAACTCTACAGTGTTGCATAACTCTATCGAGCCATCGCTTGGTCAATATTACTTCACAATTGGCAAATTACAAAGTAGGCCTACCCTGCCACCAATTAAAACACAATTCAACTAGATAACAGTTGATCCTGCTAGCTGTACTACAATATACCCTACAGCAGGGATATTCAACTGGCGGCCCGCGGGCTAAATCCGGCCTGCGGGGAGCTTTCTCGTGGCCCCTGGAACGCACTCCATATTCCAATGTAAAAAAAAATTAAAATTAAAATAAAAAAAAATGTATAATATAAATAAATGTCAATATATGTTCGCTATTACGTTATCCGAATTAAATGAGTCCAAATTATTTCTCCTTCAATAGTTCTTAAAAGGCAATCTTGCATTGGACTGATCAGCGTGTAATTATCGCGACATTGTGTCAATCTCGTTACACTCATTACTGATCCGAAATGAAAAAAACGTGAAAACCGACACTTCAACCCCAAATGGACTGATGATTTTGTATTTGACCATGGCACGCCAATCCTAGACCTTTATGTTTAATATGTCAAATAACTGTTTCAGTCTGCAAGGTTGCTAATGTGAGGCGCCACTATGAGACCAAGCATGCTGCCAACTTCAATGCTGCTTACCCGCCTGGTAGCACAGCTAGACGTGGTAAAATAGAAATACTTAAATCTTCTTACACTGCATCAACCACTATTCTTACAACTGCTTATGCCAGGACGAGAATCCAGACCCCTGCCAGTTATCATTTGCCCGTTGAGGGATTGTTCTGTTTTAGCCACCTCGGGAACCTTGTGTGAAATAAATATCCGTTTACCCGACTGCGTCTCGCTCTCCCTCCTTATATTCCGCAGCAGACCACAAATCTGCCACAGTAGCCTACATTACTATTTTGGTTGCCTATTTTACTACTACTACTAATACAATAATAATAATAACAATAATAATAATCATTATTATAATTGCATGGTTGGTTGTACAATAACAATGGCATTTGTTCATTTTCGTTGTCAGTCTTGTGGCCCTCGCCTTCAAGACATTTGACAATTGTGGCCCCCTTCCTAATCTAGTTGAATACCCCTGCCCTACAGGATCCCAACTTTGCACAAATGTGTGCTAAACAGATAAAGTTTTGGACATTCAAGTTAACTCAAAATATTAACCTCACCTTATCCGTCATTACATCATCTGTCATTACATCATAGTAAATAATTTCATCTCATGCGTTGTAACTACTAAATATCCAGTGTTTAGAAGTGGTTGTGGAGCTGTAGACAAAAGGACTGACCTGAATGAAGGCCCCGTGGTCGGACTTCTGCCTCAGAACGCGAGTTTTTTTTACCGAACACACATTGGACAACGAGGACGACAGACGCTCCCGGGAGAAGAGGATCCGGCCAATCAGAGAAGAGCTCTGGCCGTGGACGGCAGAAGAGAGGCCGGGAGTGGTGGAGGAGGAGGAGGAGGGGGTCCGAGGGGGTGCCCCAGGGGTAACGGCGGAGATGGGAGTCCCCCCGGTGGACCGGAGCCCGATCCCGTTGGCGAGGCGCGGCGTCCTGGCCAGGATGGCGCCAGAGGAGGTTGGCGTGGCAGTGGGGCAGGCGGGGGCCGTGGGCAGGTCGGCCTCGCGGACCAGCGTGCTGGCGGTGTCGTGGAGCCCCTTGGCAGACAGGTGGTTGCGGATCAGCATGAGCAGCTCCTTCTCGGGGAAGGTGATGCGGGACTGGGCGACCACGCTGGCCCTTTGCAGGCGGGCCAGAGACACGTCGGTGCCGATCAGGGGCTTCCCGGAGATGCGCTCCGTGAGCTCGGCGGCATAGCGGCAGAATCGGACGTGCTCGCTGCGCTTGTCCTGCAGCACTGGCTCCTTCATTAGCTGGGGAGAGAAAACACACACACACACTTTTTTGTTTTTCAATAGCAATCCCAATATTGTAAAATCACATGCTATGTGTGATGTCTACCAAAACTATTTCCAAAAAAATGAACACCTAATTTTGAACGGTCAGTCTACCTGCCGTACGGTCAGTCTACCTGCCGTACGGTCAGTCTACCTGCCGTACGGTCCGTCTTCCTGTGGTAAGGTGTGCCTTTACCTGTTGGATGTGTCCGCTGCTGAACAGGGGCAGTTTGCTGATGATCTGTTTGATGGCCGAGCAGCGGGAGAGACCGACCAGAGCCTTACAGGCCATGGAGCGGATCAGGTCTGCATCAGTTATGGGCATCTTCACAGACAGCAGGGCCAGTAGGACCTGGAGACATCGACGGTGGCATAGAGTCACAACCAGGTTAAGGGTCAACAGGGACAGGAAGAAAGTATTTCAATTCACATCAAAACAAAGAATCACCCATCATAACAGAACTCGTTAGAACAAGACCCGATGGAACAGAAATGTCTGTGGACCTTGATGCCGTTGTTGTTCTGGACCACCTGCCACATGCGGGTCAGGACTCGGTTGGAGGGGACGGGGATCTGCTGGGGCCAGAAGCCTCCAGCCGTAGACAAGCTCTGGTCCGGTGCACACACACAGTTCGTTATCACCTGGAGGAAGAGCAGGACCGCTGTATGTATTAGAAACACGATTCACCGTTTTTCCAATACTGCATCATTTCTTAAAAACATTTGATTGCATGTGATTTATGAAGACCTCACGGCAATACTTTGAAATATCCATCTACATCTATATATCCATGTGCGTGTTCACCTGCAGGGCTGACTTCTGGATCTCTGCGTCATTGACGAACACCTCTCCCTCGGCCACGCCCAGGATGATGCTCATTCCTTAAGGAGAAGCAGAGGACAGGTGACATGAAAACCCAGAACACCTGGAGATCACACCAGCCACAATCACCTAGCTCTGATCACCAAGCTCAGTTTACCCATCGCTACGGCTCGGTCCCCCCATCATAAACACAAACGATAAAAGCAGACCTCAAGTTCAGAGCCATAGTGGAGACCGGGTCTTCACAGCCTAGCGGACATCCAGTACTGACCTGTACCGGAGGCACACCTAGTAGACCTCCAGTACTGACCCATGGTGGAGACCGGAGAGTGGTTCTCATCCAGGACCTCCACGGTGTCGGCCAGAACCAGCTGGACCTTGGGGACCACGGTGAGGATGGCCAGGATGTCCAAAGCAAAACGCACTGTGTCACTCCTGTAGATAGGGGAGGGGTTAGAGAGAGTTCCTGGGTTACCGGCCACAGTTTGGTTCATGTTCTCTGCCGTAGTTAGTGTGTTTGGTTGCCATTGCTGGGTAACCTGCTGTAGTAGGAGTGTATTAGGGTGTGTTTGATTAGAGTCGCTGAGTTACCGGTCATAGTAGAAGAGTGTTAGGGTGCGTTTGGTTTGCATTTCTGGGTTACCTGCCGTAGTAGGTCCTCCAGTCACAGGCTGCGGAGATAAGCTGCAGCATGAGGGGAACACAGGAGAGCTTGAGGAACATCTCCACGGGTTCCCAGTGGAAGTGGGGCGGGGCACACTCCACCAGGTACTCCATCATCTCCACCACATGCTCCCTGCTGGACGTACATGCCTGAAAAACAAGCGCATCCCACCAAAGTGAATGTGCAATTGCCGAGCAGTTGAGCCCTTCTATGTAAATATTGTGTATATTAATTTTTTTGCAAAACTTCATCCAGATTTAAGCCGGTCTGCAATCACACTTTAGATGTTAGTCTTCACAGACGGGGCGAAAACAGAACCTCTTCGGGGAGGTAATGACCAAGATCATGAATGTCGGCCTAAAATGAACAAACAACAACCATGCTCCCAATGACTCATTCATTGGTCGGGTTGTGACAGGACAGCCGCCTCCTCCTCCTCCTCCTCCTCCTCCTCCTCCTCCTCCCCCCCCCCCAAGCTGTCATCCCCAGCCCCGGAGTCGGTCTCGACCTACCACCTCCACAGTCAGTATGTCGCGACTTCTTCCCTTTAAGCTGACAATTACGATCATTAAGACTAGACGGTGAAACCTCCCGAAGGATTTTGCTGGCACTGACCAAAACACAAAAATGACGCTACTAAAGCTACAGCTTTAGGCCCATTCAGAGGCAGCAGGCCGAGTACCAGAGTGGTTGGGACATTATTTATAGAATTCCCCAAGATAAGCGGAGCAAGGTTGAAGGTCCCTTTTGTCTTTTCTATGATTGATGGAACATATGTATATTTATGCTGTCATGCCATAATTATTTTTGTGTTCTTCTGGCATTTGAAAGAATGGATTCCAACAGTAAAAAACACAATTTTAAAGGATTAATGAAGTTTATTATGGTGCTATTAATAAAGTACTCTGAATGAGAGTCTCTCATAGGCGGCCTACCTTGTAGTGGGGTTGTTTACGGATCACCGCACCGCCTTCGGATCGCTGCTTCACCTGCTCCTTCTTCACAGCCAGGTGGGCCTCAAAGTACCTGCATGCCGACAGACACGCACGCACCTACTCGTTACTCAGGCATTACTAATTAATAATAATAATAACAACAGTAATAATAATAATAGTAAGACTTGCATTTAAGATTCATATAGCTACTCTGCACTCTGTCCAGTTGTTATGAAACGACTGTTGAAAACAAACAAAACACCATTTTGGGTTCACTGAACAAAGGCCTGCAGCACAACTATTATTGTAGCTGATCCAGTTTATACTGTGTTTTGTGATCGTTAGTAAAGTGTGGTATAATTAGTACAAGAGTGGTAGGGTTAGTACAAGAGTGGTAGGGTTAGTACAAGAGTGGTAGGGTTAGTACAAGAGTGGTAGGGTTAGTACAAGAGTGGTAGGGTTAGTACAAGAGTGGTAGGGTTAGTACAAGAGTGGTAGGGTTAGTACAAGAGTGGTAGGGTTAGTACAAGAGTGGTAGGGTTAGTACAAGAGTGGTAGGGTTATTACAAGAGTGGTAGGGTTATTACAAGAGTGGTAGGGTTAGTAGAGGTGTGTGTTACCTGCGCAGGGCCATGCAGGTGTGCTTGGCCGTCTGTCTGCTAGAGAACACCTGGTCATCACTCAGGTTGGACCCCTGCTGTTCGGCACTGAGAATCTGTAGTGTACTCACCTGTGGGGGGGTGGGGTGGAATCATATCTATTAGTATACCACCAGTATACCAATAGTAACCATCATTCCTGCGGTACTGTTGACCTATTGCAGGCAGTAGTGTAATGTGGGAAAAGGGGAGTACCCTTTGGTCATACACTGCGATATGGTTTGAAGTATCCCGGGACCTCTACGTTCTACTGACCAGGTTGACGAGACGCCGGAGGCCGTCGTGTTGGTCGAACAGCAGCAGCACAGAGCGGAAGGAGAAGGAGATGGAGAAGAACATGGTGGCATGGCAGCAGCCGGAGGCGTGGGAGGACTCCAGGAGCCACAGAGCGTAGCTGACCACGCCGGCCAGCACGCCATCGGGCAGCGTACACACCTGGGAGGACGTACGGTAAAACATCAGTATGTGCCCTCTCCATAACATCCTGGTTGTAGGCCAGGAAGGAGAGAGAGGTGTGTGTGTGTGTGTGTGTGTGTGTGTGTGTGTGTGTGTGTGTGTGTGTGTGTGTGTGTGTGTGTGTGTGTGTGTGTGTGTGTGTGTGTGTGTGTGTGTGTGTGTGTGTGTGTGTGTGTGTGTGTGTGTGTGTGTGTGTGTGTGTGTGTGTACCCTCTCCATAGCATCCTGGTTGTAGGCCAGGTAGTAGAGGCAGAGCGAGACCCCGGTGGAGGCCATGGAGGGCCGGGGGATCTCCAGTAGTCGTTGCACCCCACCATGACCTATGAACTCTGCTGCAAACTTCTTGTGGAGCAGCAGAGACGCCAAGTACTGGGGGAAGGAGGGGTTATTAGTCACAGATCTAGAAACCAACCTAAACTCCTTTTTAATAACCATGCAGTTAAAGAACTGTATGATCATGTGCTTCTTTTGTCTTCCTCTGCTCGGCATCATCTTATTATCTGGAGGGGTTCTGGTGGCTCCTCAGATAAAATATCTCAGTAGTACCGTCAACCGTCAAACCAAAACTAGTGTTCTGGTAGCCTGGGTCCCCCTGGGTCTATAGCGCTGAGTCTGTAGCGCTGGGTCTGTAGCGCTGGGTCTGTAGCGCTGGGTCTGTAGCGCTGGGTCTATAGCGCTGGGTCTATAGCGCTGGGTCTGTAGCGCTGGGTCTGTAGCGCTGGGTCTGTAGCGCTGGGTCTGTAGCGCTGGGTCTGTAGCGCTGGGTCTATAGCGCTGGGTCTGTAGCGCTGGGTCTGTAGCGCTGGGTCTGTAGCGCTGGGTCTGTGAAGAGTCTCGTGTGTCCAGGAGGAGTGTGGGAGGTAGTGATGTGAGGGCGGGTTTTGCGGCCGACCCACACCCGGATTTTGCTTTGAGTCAACGTTGCGCCTGCTACCCGAACCGCTGCTCCAAAAACAACCACTACATTTAGCCTCTTTTTAGGCCGTTTGTTACCCCCATCGTGTGGAGGTCGTAAAGTGATTCAAAGCTATCAAAGATCACCACCAGCAGCACCACCACATCTTCTTTCACTACAGCTCTGAATGTTTCCCGAACTCTACGTTTCTTCTGTGGGTGCCTTTATATTTTAAAAATCGGTTCTTCGGGGTTCTTTAACTTTAACTCCACAATGCCATTAACTCCATTTTGCCTTGATGTGACGGTTGGAACCACACAAAAATAACCTTATTTGATGCTCTTTTAACTTGTCTGCAGGTAACCTGCAAACATTATACATACTTCAACATATTTATTTTGACTCATAACTGCAGGCATCCGCATCACTAGCGAGAGGTCGTTACCAGCAGAGCATCAAAGGTCAGCTGAACATCGTTGGTCAGTCTGATGTCCAGGTATCGCATCAGCAGGTCTCTGGTGTCCATCTGCATAAACACCGCCAGCAACTACACACACCACACACACAGCATTAATACACACAAAAACGTTTATAAAGTGGGAGAGATATTGGATATTCACGCTTGGAATTATCAGTGAATTACAAAATAACCCTGACCTAAATAATAGCGTACCTAAAATGCAATTAAACCAGTCACATTTCAAAATGTTCCCAATGGATGAAGCATAAAGCCGCTGTTTAGAAGTGTATCCCGCTACTTTCAATATTTTTGTATATATGTATAGTATATAAATATATATATATAAATATATATGACCTCCTGGTAGTCTCCTAGAGGCGTCAGGTACTGCAGGATGAGTCTCTGCTCCATGGCCGGGGTCAGAGGTGACAGGCGATAGTTTGTACCAATCACCATGGAGCTCTGCTCAGCCCAGGAGCTGCTATTGGCCAGCTGGCCACAATGTTCCAGCCTCTGCTCCGCCCCAAGGGAGGGGGAGAAGGGGAAGTTCAGCTTCTGTTTGACCTTCCTCCCTCCCTCGCTCTCTGCCTTCCTCTTTACTCCTCCTCCTGCTGCTCCTGCTGCTCCTGCTGCTCCTGCTGCTCCTGCTGCTGCTCTCCCCGTGGCCTCGCGGAGGCCCGGCTCAGGACTGGCCTGGAACACGGGGTCGGGGAGAAGGCGCACAGGGACAGCACCACCTCCTCCTGCGGTCTTCTGAGCTGAGCCCAGCAGGAACAGACGTTTAGACGTAGTCTCCTCCTCCTCCTCCTCCTCCTCCTCTTCATCTTCGTCTCCTTCACCCTCCTCCTCCTCCTCCTCCTCCTCCTCCTCCTCCTCCTCCTCCTCCTGGGTGACAGGGCCGACTCCAGAGGAAGAGGAGGGGGAGGAGGAAGTGGCATCCTGGTGGGGAGGGATCTGGGGAGCATTTTCTTGACGATCAGACTCCAGCTCCTGGGACCGGATCTCCCTCAGCCTCTGGATCATCAGAGGAACCTGGAAGGGAGGGAGGAGGAGGAGCAGAAGGAGGACATGTAGGAGGATGAGAGGCGGGGAGAAGTTGGGGTGCGAGTGCTTTTGTTGTTTCCTGGTACCCACTAGTTTAACACTTCTCTGCATTTGATATAAATCACAAGCAAAAACCGTTTATAAAGTAAGTGTAACCCACCAGCAGAGCGTTCTCCTCCCTGTAGTTAGAAGCTATCTCCTGATTGACCATGGCTCTGGCCAACAGGCCCGTAGCGTAGACGCAGAGCGGCGACACCGCCTCCCGGGCCCAGCTGAACAGCTTCTCCACCAACCCCTCCTGAGGACAGGTCAAAGATCTGATTTTTATGTTTTTTTATTATATATATATATATATATATATATATATATCTCAAACAGCATTTATTATTTTATTAAATACAGAACATTTTCAAAAATATATGATTTCATTAGTTATGTACGATTATTTACTCTTTCCCATCATTAATATGGAATGGGATTTCTGTATCTCAAGCCTCCATCATATTTTAACGCGTTTTTATTATAATGAACATAAAAACTGTAAGGGTGTACAGCCCTATTGTCATGCATCTTAAATAAGTATTTTTCTGCTGGAAAGTAGAGCTTTTCATGGGAAACTGGGCAGCTCAACACATTTAGAAATTGGTGCCACGGGACAAGGCAACAACTAGAGACCCTGGTTCTCCTACCTTCTCCTGGAAGACCACACCACTCTCCAGGCCCGGCATGATGTTCTGGAGGAGGCGGCAGGCAGCAGTGTTTAGGCTCAGCTCCCTGCTCGTCATCACATAGCCATTTAACAGCTGGAACGAACACACACACACACACACACACACACACACACACACACACACACACACACACACACACACACACACACACACACCACACACACACACACACACACACACACACACACACACACACACACAAAGTTAAACATAACGGTAGGATAGCTTATCTAAGGATAAACAATAGCCAATACTAAGCTCAAGCTAAGGAAAAAAGGTATGGTCCTCACAGCGTTGGTGAAGTCGTCGTTCCTGAAGAGCATCTTGAGGATGTGTCCCAGCATGGAGACTGGGTCTGCCCTCCCTGTGGACGCGCAGAATAAATAGCTTGGACTTTATTTAGACTCGACTGCATTCAGATATGTCCCCACAGTGCAACAGGTTACAGTTAAACAACCATTTAAACCTCAAACTTTAAAAGAACATAGAATTGACATTTATTTAACAAAAAAAAAAGAAAGTGTTTATATAATACACATTGCACAACATCCCATTTCTGCACTCCACACCCAATACTCATTCCCACTGTTCCCCGCCCTCCCTGTTATTCTGGGCCACCCCACGAGTCTGGAGACACCCCTGGTGTACTGTAATCGAAAAAGAGAGCACTGAGGTGTAGCCTAGAGAGACTAGTGGAGGTCTAGGACCAGACTAGAGGAGCACCCAGATGGAGGCAGTCTTACCCGGGTGGCGATCATCGAAGGGGTCAGGGTCTGCTTTGTGGTACTCCTCCGTCTCACGCTCAATCAGCTCAGAGATACTGCAGAGATCAACCAGACACGTCAGCATAGTGGCACACAGTGTCCAAACACTTTGGACAAAGGTGCTTGCTAAATGACTAGATACTAAATATTAGTATCTAGTCAAGTGGCTTCAGTCAGTAAGTATTTTCATCCTAAAGTGTAATGTTTACTAAGGCACAAGGACTGACTTGGTGAGAATAGTGACAAGCTCATCGGTGGTGCCTTGCTGCGCTTGCTCCCATTGGTCCAAAAGGGCCGAAAGCTCTGCCTTGGCATCCACAGTAACGGAACCACCCCCAGACACTTCTCCAGGGCCTGAGGGGGAAGCCATGACTGAGATAGAGAGACACAGAGAAGAGCGAGACAGAAACAGAGAAGAGCGAGACAGAAACACAGAGAGCGACAGTATGAATGTCATTTATATTTATTCACAAACATAGAAAACAAAGGTTACTAAATAATTGGTAAAGAGTGACGACATGGGGGAGAATTAGCCCGTGACACATTGAATAGAATAGTAAACGCTATAGTTACTAATCAGGGGAGGGGGGGGGGGGGGGGGAGTAAGGCTGCTCGTCGTTCATTATTCGTATTCCACACAGGGGAATTAAAAGTGATTTAGCGTCCTGCAAGAGATCCAAAACAACAGGTGTCTGTGGCCGCTTGTAACATGACATTCAGCTCTGAGACGCCACTAGCTAACTAGCCGTTACACACTTAATTTAACCAACCACCTGCTTGCCACCACATTCCCCTTGCGAAAAGCATCAGGGGCGGGGGGGTGTATTAAGAAGGGACACTTGTACAACTGTTATAACACAAGGCTGAATGTATATAGCGTGTGTATTACATTCCAAGTGTCCGTGACAGCATGTTTGAACCTCCTCATGTCAAACCGTTAGCAACATGCTACTCACTCACCTGGACCGCCTTCCCTCGCGTTCACTTAAAGCTGAGTCTGTTATTTAAGCGTTTGACGCGCTTAAATGAACGGGAACAGGGGTACAAATATGACCATTAAACTGTGAACATTAGACGCTAAAAGTTTCACATGTTTTGTTTTCAAACTTCTCCGCCGGCGCACGGGCATCGCGTCATTACGTTTAGTCACACGTTGATGACGACACGCGCGGAGAAGCGACACACGGGACTTGTAGTCATTGGCGGCGCGTTGACGCACGAGCAATTGTTGTAAAATTGTTGCTCACAAATTGTTAGACCAAGTATATTTGTTGGGTTTATATTTGAGGTATTTGGCAATTCATTCATATTTATATTATTGTGTTCTTTACTATGTATATTTTATTATTGTATTATTATTGTAGCCTTTTACTCATTCAAGTAGTAGACAAAGCTTGACTTAATCTTTCCTAATGTTTCGTCTTTAATCTGCAAAGTGTTGCTGCAATGTTATCTATATTATATAACTGTTCTTATATTAATGCTAATATAATTAACACAACTTAAATAAATAAAAACTAACGGAACAGCATGGAGCGTGACATTTTGGGGGCGGGGCTTACACCTTGTTATGAGGCGTCACACAACAGATGTCAATTAACCAATCAAGCCGCTAGTTATAAAAGCAGACCGTCGTCACCAGCGTGATATTCTTTGATCTGCGACTAACTGGTGAGTGCACGGTCCTTTTTTGTGGGGGGGGGGGCGTGTCATAATTGTTGCCTTAAATGTGTCTTAAATAAATTGCCTTAAATGTGTCTTAAGACCATACCTTAGACTTTTTGTTTGTATGTTATATAGGGCTTTGAAGTTGTTTTTCCATTTTATACTTTGGCACTTTAATGAATTCTGAAACTTGAGTGGCCTTAACACTTGTTCTTCCCTGGAAGAGCTACAACATGTCTGGCCGTGGAAAGAAAGCCGAGGCCAAGCCCAAGGGCTCTTTGTCCAAGTCGTCCAGAGCGGGGCTCTCCTTCCCCGTGGGCCGCGTACAGAGGCTGCTGAAGAAGGCCTGCTCCGGTCAGAGAGTGGGCACGGGGGCAGCGGTGTACATGGCCGCCATCTTGGAGTACCTGTGCGCCGAGGTCCTCGAGCTCTCGGGGAACGCCTGTCGCGACAACAAGAGAACCCGCGTCGCCCCGCGACACCTCCTGTTGGCCGTCCGTAACGACGAGGAGCTGAACAAGCTGCTGGCCGGAGTGACCTTCTCTGAGGGCGGCGTCCTGCCCCACATCCAGGCCAGCCTGTTGCCCAAGAGTAGCCGTTCAAAGGACGACAGCGTCGCAAAAGACGTCCAGTCCCAGGAGTTTTGATTGATCACACATTTGTTTTTAAATTTTATGAAATCAATGTTAATAAAACTATTTTTACACTTTTGTGGTACTGCTGAAGTGTCTCCTTGGACCAGGTGTTCAACTTTGCGTGTCCCTAGCAGAGTGGGCAGCTCTTGGTGGTGGTGGTTCTACAGGCCATTTATCAACATGAGATTTTCGAGCCTAGAGTAAAATCACAATTGAAATGATCCCGGTTCTATACTCTTATTTAATTATGCAACGTATCGTTTACGTAAGTGGTTATGTCCGTTTGTGGCGATTGCCTTAAATGCCGTTGTGTTGGTTTTCCTTTTGTGTCGTGATTTGCACCTTCTGAATCGAGCAAGCTGACTCGGTTTCCGAAAGAAAATGGCACTACGTCCGAATTCAACGGCAATCAGGTTTTTTCCATGTAGCGGCGGTATTGACATTAAAGTGAGTCGAGGTGCAGCTGCCAGCATGGACTCAACGGAGCTGCAGCTTCGCAACGGACTGGTTTGGGGGACAGTTAACATGAAAAGGCTTATCTTAAAGTTCCAAAACAGCGATCAATAATCACCTAATTTCTCTGGCACAGGTCTTGTCATTAGCATTTTCACCTGTCAAACAATCAACTTAAATCCTACCGTTATGTGACCAGTGTTTTACGTTACGTTAAGCCTTTTCCATGTGGCATGTAGAGGAAAACCATTAATGTAACATAACCTAAATCCTATTACGGAAGTTTTGATATGTTGACAGGTGAAAGTGCTAATGACAAGACCAATGCCAGAGACATTTGATTATTGATCGCGGTTTTGGAACTTTAAGTTACGTTAAGCCTTTTAGACTGTCCCCTGATTTAGCCGTGAAATGCCGGAAGTGTTCCCTTCTTCAGCACGCTGTGATGCTATCATGCTAGGCTAACTCGTAACTATCACTCTGGACCTCGGTCTCAAGCGCGGTTTGCTTTATTTCAGACCCGACAAGCAGACTAGACGATTTATGTAATGACCACCTATAAGTTGACTTGATGTCTGCTTCGTGCGCCGTGCGACTAGCTTTACAATATCTTAGAAACGGTGAGCTGTCAGAGAAGAGGAGATATCGAGCAGAGGTGAGAGCGTTTGTAGGTCATCTCGTGTCTTTAATCGATATCTTTAATAACACAGACGTTTGATTATCTGAGTGCATTTGTGTACACATTTGTCACTGACACGTAGTGAATCGTACACTACTATTTAAATACGTCGAGTCAACAACACGCTGCCGTGTTTAATATATATATAATTATATATCTGTGATGGTGGTTTCAGACAGAGCATGTACAAATAAAAAATCCCATTAGAGAAAGAATTGACTTAATGTTTCCTAATGTTTCATCTTTAATCTGCAAAGTGTTGCTGCAATGTTATCTATATTATATAACTGTTCTTATATTAACGCTAATATAATTAACACAACTTAAATAAATAAAAACTAACGGAACAGCATGGAGCGTGACATATTTGGGGGCGGGGCTTACACCTTGTTATGAGGCGTCACACAACAGATGTCAATTAACCAATCAAGCCGCTAGTTATAAAAGCAGACCGTCGTCGCCAGCGTGATATTCTTTGATCTGCGACTAACTGGTGAGTGCACGGTCCTTTTTGCGGGGGTGTCATAATAATTGTTTGCTTTGTGTCTTAAGACCTTACCAAGGACTTTTTGTTTGTATGTTATATAGGGCTTTGAAGTTGTTTTTCCATTTTATACTTTGGCACTTTAATGAATTCTGAAACTTGAGTGGCCTTAACACTTGTTCTTCCCTGGAAGAGCTACAACATGTCTGGCCGTGGAAAGAAAGCCGAGGCCAAGCCCAAGGGCTCTTTGTCCAAGTCGTCCAGAGCGGGGCTCTCCTTCCCCGTGGGCCGCGTACAGAGGCTGCTGAAGAAGGCCTGCTCCGGTCAGAGGGTGGGCACGGGGGCCGCGGTGTACATGGCCGCCATCTTGGAGTACCTGTGCGCCGAGGTCCTCGAGCTCTCGGGGAACGCCTGTCGCGACAACAAGAGAACCCGCGTCGCCCCGCGACACCTCCTGTTGGCCGTCCGTAACGACGAGGAGCTGAACAAGCTGCTGGCCGGAGTGACCTTCTCTGAGGGCGGCGTCCTGCCCCACATCCAGGCCAGCCTGTTGCCCAAGAGTAGCCGTTCAAAGGACGACAGCGTCGCAAAAGACGTCCAGTCCCAGGAGTTTTGATTGACCACACATTTGTTTTAAAATTTTATGAAATCAATGTTAATAAAACTATTTTTACACTTTTGTGGTACTGCTGAAGTGTCTCCTTGGACCAGGTGTTCAACTTTGCGTGTCCCTAGCAGAGTGGGCAGCTCTTGGTGGTGGTGGTTCTACAGGCCATTTATCAACTTGAGATTTTCGAGCCTAGAGTACAAATCACAATTGAAATGATCCCGGTTCTATACTGTTACGGCTGTGTGTAGCCGTAGTGTTTGTGTTTTCTTATCGTTTCTCCCAGGTAACTGCTTGATTGAGCACAGTGCTCAATCAGGATAAGAGGATAAAAGGCTGGGAGACACTTCCAGTGGGCCAGACTACAACTCCCGAGTTGTTCTTGTGGGTTCTGTTTGAGACAACGGCAGTATTGGATATCTTAGTTTTGTAGGTTGTCTGTGGAAGTTTAGGTTGTGGCTATTTAGCGTTACTTGTATTTTGATCAGTTAGTGTAGGGGTAGTAGTTTTCATTTCATGTGTTTCTCGGAAACCTGTTTTGTTACCCTTTCACAATAAACCTTGTTTATTTTTGTATTCTCCCATCTCCTCTGGTTCTTGTCCCCCCCCCCCCCGGTTTTTATATTATATCCCCTAGATCTGGTATGGGGTCGTAACATATACTCTTATTCAATTATGCAACATATCGTTTACGTAAGTGGTTATGTCCGTTTGTGGCGATGGTCCTAAATGCCGTTGTGTTGGTTTTCCTTTTGTATCGTGATTTGCACCTTCTGAAGTGCGCAAGCTGACTGTTTCCGAAAGAAAATGGCACTGCGTCCGAATTCAATGTCTGCAATGGCAATCAGGTTTTCTCCATGTAGTCGAGATATTGACATTTACTAAAGTGAGTCGAGGTCGCAACTGACTGGTTTGGGGGACATTTAACGTGAAAAGGCTTAACGTAACAAAGTTCCAAAACGGCGATCAATAATCGCCAAATTTCTCTCGAATATGTCTTGTCATTAGCATTTTCACCTGTCAAACTATCTAAACTTAAATCCTACCTTTGTGACCTTAAGTGTTTTACGTTACGTTTTCTACATTGCATGGAGAGAAACACTTAATGTAACATAACCTAAATCCTACTGTTACGGAAGTTTCGATATTTTGACAGGTGAAAGTGGCAATGACAAGACATATGCCAGAGACATTTGATTATTGATCGCGGTTTTGAAACTAAGTTAGGTTAATCATTTTAGACTGTCCCCTGATTTGGCCGTGAAATGCCGGAAGTGTTCCCTTCAGCACGCTGTGTGATGCTATCATGCTAGGCTAACTCGTAACTATCACTTATTTTAGACCCGACAAGCAGACTAAACTATCGATGTAATGACCACCTATAAGTTGACTTGATGTCTGCTTCGTGCGCCATGCGACTAGCTTTACGATATCTTAGAAACTGTGAGCTGTCGGTGAAGAAGAGATATCGAGAAGAGGTGAGAGCGTCATCTCGTGTCTTTAATCGATATCTTTAATTATCTAATAAGCTTATTTGTGTACACATGATTTTTCACTGACATGTAGTGACTCGTACACTACTATTTGAATACGTCGAGTCAACAACACGCTGCTGTGTTGTTTAAAAAATTTATATTTATTGTAAACTTTGTGACGGTGATTTCAGACAGAGCATGTACAAATAAAAAATCCCATTAGAGAAAAAATAAATAAAGATAGTCTGTTGGAACAATCTACACGGCTCATTAGAAACATTTAAACTACCCCAGAGTGTACCTTTTAGTTTCCCCCCGCTCAACCCACCCCTTATACCCAATATCTATGTATCAGTACAGTCTAAATAACTTCTGTCCCTCCAGAATACTCCGATATTGTTCCAGTGATCCTTCAAACTGAAGCGCCGTTCATCATATTCTCAATAAGGTACCACTAACGTTGACATCTAGTAATTTAGCAGACGCGTTTATTCAAGTAAACACTGTCAGCCCCACTACAAACCCACCCCACCAGAGAGAGGAGGGGCGGAGGTGGTGAAGGAGAGCCCCCTTGCAGCTCTGAAAGTACAGCTGAATTCTGGTTCTACTCCCACCTCCTACCGGCGGGAGGGTCTCGGTGCCTTTGAGCAAAAATGTGTGTGTGTGTGCGCAGTACGGGTCAGACTAGGCCGGTCTTGTCTCCTGCAGCTCCAAGGGATGCTGGGGATTGAGTGGAGTCAGAGGTCATCTCATGTCGCCACAGAGATGGTGAACTGCTGGTGGGCGGGCTACAAGGAGGACTCAACAAGGTGCGGGAGGCCACTGTGTACCTCAGTGACCCTCACTGAGGTACACACACACCACACACTTATTGTGTTGTGCAGTTATTGCATCGAAAATTGTGATTATGATATCCCCCCTCCAGGCAGAAACCTCCTTCATGGTGTCCAGGGGTCAGGTCCAGGAGGTCCAGGCCAGCCAGGAGTCGGGTGTCCCGGGAGGAGCCTCACTACCTGGAGTTGGCCACACTGGAGCACAAACTACTGCAGATCAGTCCAGGCCTCTCATTACATCTAACCTAAATACTGCAGGTCAGCTCTCTTCTCTTCTCACATGTATACTGTGGGATGGGGAGTAAGCGTTCCAATGTACCTGTTGCAATTGGCTAATACAAATATCTTGTATCTTGTATTAACTCTAACCTAGAACTACTGCAAGTCACCCCTCTCCTCTCATTACCTCTAACTAGAACTACTGCAGGTCAGCCCTCATGTAGTGTTTAGTACAGCCAGAACAACAGACAAAAGCATAGCAGTGCTATTTTATCTTGATATGTTTTCTTAATTTCTTTTTGGTTTAACAGATCATCTTTATTTATTTTTCCTCTAATGGGATTACTTGATTGTACATGCTCTGTCTGATATCGTCCATCAGTGTTCACAATAAATGTATTAAAAAAATAATAATTTAAAAAGAAACGGTGGTCTACAACCATGTAAAATGTTGACTCAACGTATTTAAATAGTATCGTACTTACACACTCACCTTATGTCAGTGACAAATCATGTGTTCAGAAATAAGCTTAGATAATCAAACGTCTGTGTTATTAAAGATATTGATTAAAGACACGACTTGACCTACAAATGCTCTCACCTCTGCTCGCTATCACTTCTCTAACAGCTCAGTTTCTAAGATATTAAACATCGTCGACAACGTCGCATGGCGTATGAAGCCAAACTACATTTTTTATTTCTAATCTTACTGTGTTCTTTAACACTAATTAACGCTTACATAATTAACAATAACAAACGGCACAGTATGGAGCACGACATATTCAGGAGCGACGCTAACACCTAATTGACGTCACGCAACAGATGCCAATTAACCAATCAAGCCGCTAGTTATAAAATCAGACCGTCGTGACGTACTATGACGTGCGATTAACTGGTGAGTGCACTTTTCTTGTGGGAGAAATACATGCTGCCTTCACGTGTCTAAAGACTTTTTATTTGTATGTTATATAGGGCTTTAACGTAGTTTTTCAATTAAAACTAACGCACATTAATGAATTCTTAAACTTGAGGGGCCTTAACAGTTGTTATTCTTTCCCCTCCCGGAGACCTCTAAAGATGGCTGGTCGTGGAAAGAAAGTCGGGGCCAAGCCCAAGCGCCCTAAATCCAAGTGGGCCAGAGCGGGGCTGGTCTTCCCTGTGGGCCACGTAGAAAGGCAGCTAAAGCTGGGCTTCATCGGTCCGACGGTGGGCGAGGAGACCGCGGTGTACCTGGGCGCCATCATACAGTCCGTGTGCGCCGAGGTCTCGGGGAACGCCTGTCGCGACAACGAGAGAAGCCCCCGCGTCGCCCCGCGACACGTCCTGTCGGCCGTCCGTCACGACGAGGAGCTGAACAGCCTGCTGGCCGGAGCGACCATCGGGGAGCGGCGACCTGCCCCTCGGCCGGCCAGCCTGTCGCCGAACAAGACTACTAACCACTACTCTAAGGACTACAGCGTCCGGTCCCAGGAGTCTTAATGGATCACACGTTTTGAACTGTATCAAATCAATGTTAATAAAACTGACACGCTAGTGTGGTCGTGCTGAAATGTGTCTTCTGGGACCAAGTTTTCCATGACTTTTCTTGGCTCTAGTTAAGTTGGCAGCTCGTCGTCGTGGTGGTGGTGGTTGTTGTAAAGGCCATTTGTCAACTTTCATCTCCTTCGAGCGTGCAAGTAAACGTGGTTTCTACTGTGGCCCTCAGCCGCAAATCACAATTGAAAACTACAAATCAAAAAACGTCGACAAACATTTACGTTATATGTAGGTCCCAGTCAGAGACGTAATACAATGAGCGAGGTTCTTTACTCTTTAATTCCGCGATTTATCGTTTGAGTAAGTCTAGTGTTGGGTGTCGTGATTTGCACATTCTGAAGTGAGCAATGCGACTGACAGTTTCCACGAGAAAATATCGCAGCGTCCGAATTCAATAGCGATGTTGAGTTATGGAAGGTTTTTATTTGTTCCGTGAGTAGCGGAAAGGATGAGTGGTATAACCTCCCATGCAATTTTGTCAAGTGCATTATCATAATGGTCCGAACTAAGGTACATTGTAATGTACATTCGGTTTAAATATAAATCAAAGAACAAAGATACATCCTCCTTGAATTAGTACAGGGGTTTTTGACTGATGCCTCTAAGGAATTATTATATACATGTATTCCCATCTGATATTTTATGTATTGTTTCAATATATGATTAAATTGTTTCTGTATGTGATCAGGGTGATTAACAGATCATCAGTACGGATCATGTGAGTGAGACCTGCAAACATAACGAGTCATAAAAAGCTACTTAAGCAGGTGACCTGGCAGTACGAAATTGTGTTATTCATCTTGTTAATATGAATGCTTGTGAACTGCTCTATTTTTATGTTCGCCTATGCTATTGTCTACTTCAACAAATGTAAACCTTGTAAGTCGCTTTGGATAAAAGCGTCTGCCAAATGCCCAAAATGTAAATGCAAATCAGGTGTTCTCCATGTAGTCGCGACATTGACACATTTACTGACGTGAGTCGAGGTGACGTTGCCCTTATCGACCCCGCGACGCACACCCGGGCCAATCAGCGAGCTGCAGCTTCGCGCGAGACTCGTTTGGCCGTCGAATGCCGGAAGTGTTCGTCTTAGCAATGTGCCGGGTGATGCTAAGCTAACTCGTAACCTAACCTCGGTCTCAACTAAGCGCGGTTTGTACAAGCCGACTGTATTTATGTAATGACCACACATATACGGTGACTTGATGTCCGCTTCGTGCGCCATGCGACTAGCTTTACGATATCTTAGAAACTGTGAGCTGTCAGAGAAGAGGAGATATCGAGCAGAGGTGAGAGCGTTTGTAGGTCATCTCGTGTCTTTAATCGATTATCTTTAATAACACAGACGTTTGATTATCTGAGTATTTCTGTACACATGATTTGTCACTGATGACATGTAGTGAATGTATGTGTGCGATACTATTTCAATACGTTGAGCCAACGTTTTACATGGTTGTAGAACGTGAGTACTGCACTGGTCTGTTGATATATCAATATGCATGTAGAAATAACTCCTGTCTCTCCAGAATTCTCCCATACTGTTCCAGTGATCCTTCAAACTGAAGCGCCGCTCATCATATTCTCAATGAGGTACCACTAACGTTGACATCTATTAAGTCATTAAGCAGACGTGTTTATTCAAGTGGCAAAGGCTGACATTGAACAATCAAAAGGTATACATTGGACAACTGGCAGAGTAGCTCTAGGGGTCCAAACAAGTTCCAGTAGTACATGGATCTGAAATAACGTCAGGATTGGGACTCAATGGAGGAGCGTGGGTTATTACTGATGGTGGTTTTGATTTCAGATCCAGAGGGTCTCCGATCTTGCGGTGGAGTCATCATGGTTCCTGCTGTCTGTACCGTCTCTCTGTCCCGGGGAGATCCCAAACACCCCTCCGGTCCTATAGCACCGTCAGCCCCCCCGACCCCACCCCACCAGAGAGAGGAGGGGCGGAGGTGGCGAAGGAGCGCTCCCTTGCAGCTCTAAAGGTAGGGTTAGCTGGTCGATTGCCACCCCCTATTAGGGTCTCGTGCCTTTGTGTGTGTGTGTGTGTGTGTGTGTGTGTGTGTGTGGTGTGTGTGTGTGTGTGTGTGTGAGAGATACGGGTCTCACTAGTCTCCACTTGTCTCCACTTGTCTCCTGCAGCACGCAGGGCTGCTGGGGAGGGAGTGGAGTCGGAGGTCGTCTCAGGTCGCCACGGAGATGGTGAACTACTGGTGGGCACGCTACGAGGAGTTTGTAGGACTCAACGAGGTGCGGGAGGCCCAGGCCAGGGTCAATGAGGTACACACACACACACACACTCACTCTTATTGTGTGCTGCCCAATTATTGCTTTCATCGAAAATTGTAATTATGATATCCCCCCCCCCCTCCAGGCCGAAACCTCATTCATGGTATCCAGGGGTCAGGTCCAGGAGGCCCAGGCCAGCCTAGATTCTGTTCATGTCAAGCTGAAGGAGGTGAGGACACGACTGGACCGGGTGTCCCGGGAGGAGCCTCACTACCTGGAGCTGGCCACGCTGGAGCACAAACTACTGCAGGTCAGTCTAGGCCTCTCATTACTTCTAACCTAGAACTACTGCAGCTCAGCCCTCTCATCTCATTACCTCTAACCTAGAACCTTCTATCTATGACCTAGAAACGACTTAACCTCAACCAAAAGTTTTTTAGAATTTTAGAAACTACATTCGTGTGCTTGCGTGCGACCATAAATGACCATGGCTCCTCTTGTGTGTCTTCATGGTAACCAGGAGGAGCGTCGGGAGTGTGCGGTCCACGGTGGAGCGGAGGTGTCTGAGCGGCAGCGCTTCACTCTGTTCTCTGCAGCCGTGCGCAGCAGCCACGAGAAGGAGCGCACGAGAGCCGAGCGCACCAAGAACTGGTCCCTCATTGGCTCCCTGCTGGGCACCGTCATCGGGGTCATGGGGTCGACCTACATCAATCGTGTCCGTCTGCAGGTCTGTGTAGATCTCTCGCTCTCTCTCTCTCAGCTGTTAATCATCAACTCTCTGCTATTACTCAATCATTTATGCCTCCGTTCGTTACCATGGTGAAGCATGTCGGCCCAGGGTCCAGAGAGGCTAATCTGTCTGTGTGTGTGTGTGTGTGTGTAGGAGCTGAAGGTCCTTCTCCTGGAGGCCCAGAAAGGACCAGAGAGTCTGCAGGAGGTTTTGCGGGTGCAGTCGGGGGACCACTTCAACCAGCAGGGGGAGCTGCAGGCTCTTATAGACTCACTGAGGGGGGCCGTAGGACACATCACACCCAGCCATGCTCTAAGGACTCCACCCACGGACGGACCATTGGCCATCCCCCAGCCTCACCTGGCTCACCTGGAAGAGGGCGTGTCTAAGTTAGAAAAGGGTGTGGTTGGTCTAGAAAAGGCCATATCTCGCGTGGAAGAAGATCTGTCTCGGCTAGAAGGGGGCGTGGCTCAGTTTGAAGGGGGCGTGGCTCAATTTGAAGGGGGCGTGGCTGTGTTCAAGAGTGTGGTGGGGGAGGAGGAGGAGAAGAGGAGGAGTAGGAGAAGAGCAGCAGCAGCCGCCGTGTCGTTCCCTCCCGCTTGGAAGGAGCAGCAGAAGAGGAGGTGCTGAGGAGAATAAAGGAGGCGCGGGAGCAGCTGGAGGAGGTTGTGCAAAGGAGCAGCGTGATGAACTCTGCCGTGAGCGTGGTTGCCGCGGCGATCACCGTGCCCCTGCTCTACTTCCTGCTGCGTGCCGCCAGCTAAGAGCTTGAGGTCTGTAGCACCAAACTCGGACTGCTCTGACCGGCCCATGGGTCATCCATTAGCTGTCCCCTAACATCTGCTTGACAAGTAGACACCGTACTTATTGCCACAAACAACGTGATTTAAGTGCAGCTTCAGAAACCCTACATACACAAACAGCAGTTGGCTAACAAAGCGCTACGAGTACTGGCGAGGAGCTAGCACACACTGGTCCCTGTAACGTACGTTGGTTCATATGGGATCATCATCATCATAATAATATAATGCAATCATTTAGTATGTAGGATAATGTGCGGTGGCCGAGAGGCATTGAACGAACTGCAAATTGTAAACGCTTTTGAACTGCATTAACATAGTGACAATATTTTGGTTTTCAAAATGGAGGACCGGATAGCGGTATGGGGCCAATTGGGAGGAGCGTGAAGGGCTTAAGTTGTAGCTTACAATGGTGGCATGCTCTCGCATGGGGCAGGTGGGACATAAGGACAAATGTCAAGGTAATTTGAATTAATGCGACCTGAAGGAAGTGAAAGCCGAATCCCGGAATATAGAAATGTGTCTGGGGATGTTTTAATTTTTTTCCGATTCTCATTTGTTGTTTGTTCAGGATATGCAGTTTGGTCAACACCATAATGTGTTTATTCAGGGAATGTACTACTGATTCTAATCAGTAAGAAATGTATTGTTTGATTATTGAGTTATTGATCTGTCTGATTGGATGACTGATCACTGGGACACAGGTCAGCCCAGGCCTTGGCAGCATTAGGCACAATGCTGCCAAGGGCACAGAAACAAATGGACATTTCATACAAGTGAATTACAATTGGCCTTGGTCTCCAGTGAACAATAAAAACACACACACACACACATAACTTGCATAACCCTTCCCAACTACGGCACAATATTTAGCAAATTCTCTATATTCTTGCTCTGGCTCTGGCTCTCTCTCACTCTATCTCTCTCTCTCTCTCTCTCTCTCTCTCTCTCTCCATTACACCACCCCCCCCCCTGTCTTTCTAATCCATCTCAGCAGGTGCTGGTCTATATTAAGCCCAGTGGTGGGTCTATCGCCGGGGGAACAGACGAATAAACAAACACTGAAATAAGCCAAACATGCTCTCTGCATTGTTGCCTTAACTTGAAATATTTTAAGAGTACATCGTACGTCCATAGTGCTGTGTTGGATCCTGGGGGATTTGGTGCGGTCTTAGGAGTAGTATTAGTAGTAAATATATATATATATATATCTCAGAATCAATGTCTTTATTGTCACTGTATAAGTACAACACAATTTTCTAGCAATCCTCTTGAGAAATTAAAAAATATATATATATATATTAATTAAATACAACTAAACAGATGTGGTTCAGAAACCAGTGAATTGTTATTATTGCACACTTATGTTAGATGGCTGTAATATTTACTTATTATGACCAATGTCTCAATTATATTAAAATGTTCAATTTGATGTGCCTTTTTGGTATGCCAAAAATATTAAAACAGTACTGTAATAATGGTTTAAACGGTTTCTGTTAAGATTTAAAAAAAAGTGTGGATAAGTGAGGACTGTGTAAATGGACATGGGACAAAAGGAGAGTGTTAACATGCCAGGCTCATACATCAATGTTGCTAACCAGCATCCTCTACTGCATCCTGACTTGTGTTTGATGTGCCTTGACAGGTGTTTTCTCATCAAACATGGTTGGTGGTTAGATATGGACTTCAGTTGGGAATGTTTAGTATGCTTGTCTGACCTTCTGCTGAATGTCCTCAGCCTTAGCTGTAGGCATCCCTGAGAACTATTTCCTATCCCCTACATACTCCTTAATGACCTGTTAGTTACCTTGATTCAAATCTTTGAAATTAAAATGACTAAACCCAATATCCCTCTGATCGCTCATGATAAGTGGTTGGGTGGTGCAGGTGTGTTGTTTTGGGCGGATGTTCAGGTGTGTCGTGTTGGGGATATAGGGCCCCATTTCAAGAAGCTAAAACATATTTCAAGAAGCTGCTGAGTTGCAACTTTACAACTGTACAACTCAAATGTGTAGATCAAAACGTTGTGCTTCAATACATTAACATATGGTCAATCGAAATAGTGTTGCCAACTGCGAACTACCTCTCTCGCCTCTTCTGTGAGTGTTCGCCCTGGTGGTCAGGCGAACGATGGCGAAGTCCAGCCCTACTGTGCTGTAATTGGCTAGAGCGGACCATTGTTTAGCCAATCACAGCAAACAAACGTTCTTGACGTCAAACCCATGAACGTATTAAAATAACGGTCAACCCCCCTTGAAGGAACATAAGAAAATGAAGCAGACTTTCACATCCGTGTATTTATTATATCTATCTATGGTGGAGTAGAATATGGGCGGCCATTTGCCGATACTCTCCGGCAGGTATGACCACCGGTGTTTAAACCAAGATTAATATTAATAAACGTTATTAATATTGTTTTGTAATGCGTCATGGATGCATCAATGCTTCCCTTTTTCTTAAATATAATATAATATAACCAAAAATGTAATAGATAAATATACTAGTATAATACACATTTTTGTTATTTGTATCACCAATTTAAAAACTGTCTGGCGAACAAGTCTTGGGCACACATTTTTCAGATTTCATCGGGCTCTGGGGCTGTGAGGCTGAACACCTGTGGTGCATTCGACCATCAACGCACACAGACAGGTTAAACCAGGCATCGCCACACACACTCACCCCACACCACACACACACACACACACACACACACACACACACACCACACACACACCACCACACACACACACACACACACACACACACACATGCATACATATCAGCACTTACTGCCTGCATTTGGAACAGACACCGGAATGTGTACACAACAGTCACTGTCACAACAGATCTAGAAACTCATTGTGTGTACACACAGGAACACTTGATACATGTGGCCAATATCTATCCTGTGATATAAATATTTTTATTTTTATTTTGTATAACTAGTTACTAGTAATACTAGTCATAAGAGTCTACTATGCTAAACAAAGGCAGTGCAGTTAACTTATAAAAACCCTCCATATTGGAAGTAACATTTGATACAAATTGAACATGAATAAGTATATAAAAATGACTTGAATACCATACTTGAGTCGGACTGCCACTATCATAACATTGTCATTAACATTACACTATCATACTTTGCTGGACTTTCTGGACTCATTACAGTAACTGTACTGTTCTGCACTGTAATTCACTGTATTCATGATGCTGCTGCACTACTGGCACTTTAAAATACTTTTAAATGCGTTTTGCACAATTCAACGCATGTACATATCATCCTTCAGTCACTTGTATGTTCATTTTATTGGTGTATAGTAGTTTTTCTAATATTGTGTTTTAGAAATTCATACTGCAGGAGGGAATGGGGAGTAAGCATTACATTGTACATGGAATAAGTGGATAAAAATCTTGAATCTTGAATCTTGAATCTTGATTTGAAAACAGCACGACTAGAAATATTCCAGTAGAAGTAATGGAATATTTTCCAGTCTTGGTTTTATTGCTTCTCAGGGTGATGATGTCATCAGCTACATGTTTATCACATGACCAGCTGTGTGTGTGTGTGTGTGTGTGTGTGTGTGTGTGTGTGTGTGTGTGTGTGTGTGGTGTGTGTAAGTCAGGGACCTGCACACGTTATTGCGAATGCTGGCATCATGTCGTTCTCAAAGTCCCCAAAGCAAAGGAAAGTTGATAAAAAAATAACCGAGAATTCAAGGAAGAATGGACAGAGAAACGCCACTATGAATCACAGCTATTTTAAACAGCAGTATCTCCAGAACAAAGAGGGGAGGACAGCTAAACAGCTCAAATCTTCCTGTCAAGCCACAAGCAGACTGTTAGTCAGATCTATGACAAGGCCTGAGAGAGCAGATGAAGCCTCTCAGTGACCTGGGTTTTGGGCAGGCACAAAAAGCCCTTTTTCTGATTCAGAAGGAGTGAAGGAGTGCATGACTGAAGTAATGGAGGCTATGTTGAAGGGTGAGGAGAAACAGGAGATGTCTGGGAACATTGAGCAGATACCCTCATCAAACTCCACTACAACCAGGAGAACAGCTGATAGACGACATCAACAATGCAGAGTGAATTTCACTGGCTGTCGATGAATCAACTGACAACGCCCAGCTACACGTCTTCGTTAGGTTAAAGTGAGGCAAAGAGAACAATTTGTGAGGACATATTAGGCCTCAAACCCCTCTATGGCCGCTGAATGAAATGGGAATTGACCTCACGACTCTGCGGTGTCCATTGCAACCGATGGAGCTCCAGCCGTGACCGGGAGTGAGAAGATGGCTGCTCAGCACCTGAAAGAGCTCCATCCAGACCTGCTGTCAGACCACTGCATCATTCACCAGTCAGTGCTGTGTGCCAATCTTGGAAAATAATATTGTCATGGAGACAATTATGAAGCTTGTGAACTAGCCTCCTCAGCACTTCAGCACTATACCTTTTGCGTGCATTTCTGACAAAGGTAAGTGTATGACTCTTGGTTGCGTTGCATGATGGCCAGTCATCTGTATTAAACAGACTGAGGTTGACTCTTATTTTGCTATGTGTGAGTAGTTGACATTTGGCTAAATGATTTTGAGTTCATAGTAAAGAAAGGTGTGTGTGTGTGTCATTCTCTCTCTCACACACACCAGGTCAGTGCAGCTTATGATGACATTCTGAAAATATGAAGTGTGGTCTTTTTGATGGATGTGACATCTCATCTAAATGAGCTCACCTCCAAGGCCGAGGCCACACAGTGTGACCTGACGTCCGCTGCCTTCCTTCCAAAGAACGTTGGAGATCCTCAGGAGGTGACATAACAGTCACCACAATTTGTCAAAACCGTTTTTGATGATTTCAGTCTGTGTAAGCAAGTCCTGCTCTGTATTGGATCTCCATTTCTGGTGAAGAATGTTCAAGAATTCTCAAGAGAGGCACAGAGCATCTTCCCGTGGGCAAATGTTTAATATCTCTGCAAACCGAGCTGATAGATCTCCAGGAGAACGTTTCTCTGAAGGAGGTGGGCTGTGACCCTGTGACATTCTGGACAAAGATGGCTAATGCAGATAATTTCCCCCACCTTCAAAAGGTGGTCATTCATTTGCTTATCATGTTTGGTTCCACATATTGCTGTGAGTGGATTTTCCACGATGAACATTGTGAAAACAACAAATTAACACTTGGGTCAGTGAGGTTCAAGACATTGGCTACAGGCAAAGAGTGCCATTTCTCCACTAGTTCAAGCCACCATACTGTACAATTGAATGTGTGTGTATGTGTCATGGACGTTGATTTATGTCATGCACTTTATTGGCATTGTTCCGGACCCTTGACCTTTAATAAAATTCACAAGTGGACCTTTAATAAAAAAGTTTGAGTACCCCTGCTTTAGATCATTAGAGTGTTGGCACAAATGTATTCGCTCAGTAGCTAAGAAAGTGTTCACCCGTGAAGGCCGCAGAGGAGTGCATTAGAGAATAGATAACAGAATGACTCTCAGTAGTTAATACAGTTATAATATGGTTAATAATAGTAGTAGTAGGAGGAGGAGGAGGAGAGCATTAGAGAATAGATAACATAATGACTCTCAGTAGTTAATACAGTTATAATATAGTTAATAATAGTAGTAGTAGGAGGAGAGCATTAGAGAATAGATAACAGAATGACTCTCAGTAGTTAATACAGTTATAATATAGTTAATAATAGTAGTAGTAGGAGGAGAGCATTAGAGAATAGATAACAGAATGACTCTCAGTAGTTAATACAGTTATAATATAGTTAATAGTAGTAGGAGTAGGAGGAGGAGAGCATTAGAGAATAGATAACAGAATGACCTCAGAGCCGGAGGAAGGAAGACGCCGTCGCAGATGACCGGTCGCAGAAGGGGGTCGTTGATGGGGGGGTCGCCCTGCCACGCAGACATCGAGAGCCGTTAAGATAACGGTCGCGGAGCACGGTACTGGCGGGAAAATACTGGACAGGATGAGGAGAATGACGACCAGGACCTGGTTCGTTTTGTCAGGGCGTCATACCATGAAAACAGGTACTGCAACCTCCATTTGGAACAAAGCATCGTCCAACTACATCCAACTGCATAGGTTTCATAATTTTAGGAATTTGGATGTGTTAACGGGTAAACCAGGCGACGACCAGGCAGAGCTTCAACGGGTTAAACGGGTAAACTACTGCCAGGTTAACCGGTCTGTCGGGTGGAGACCTCGGGCCTCCCTGTCCCATGGAATATTGTATTGAATTGTATTGTATCACAGCAGTTTTTTTTTATTAAATCTTTTATGATTCTAAATTGTCTTTTGATTAGTTTGTTACGCAGTTAATATGTGTATCTGAGGATCGGACGAATAGAGCAAAGAACTGAACACGACAGTATGGAATGAAACCCCGAGTTATCCATAGTATGACCATGAGAATATAATCACTGTCTGCAATGCATGTCTAAACGTATTCCATATGTTCGCATATGTTATCTCTGCCACCTCCTCTCCTCTCTCTCTCCTCTCTCCTCTCTCTCCTCTCTCTCTCCTCTCTCTCTCTCCGTGTCTCTATAGAAGGAGGAATGCGTTTGTGTATCCTAACTCTTTAGTGGCTTTGATCTGTTAGGTCACACACACACACACACACACACACGCACACACACACGCACAGGGAGCAGCCGTTTGACCGCCTCCGTCACTCCCTTTCTCATGACTTGTCGTGACTCGGCAGAAAGAGGAGACAATAAAGAGACTTCATAACGGAACAAAGGACCGTTGAAATCCGACCCCATGTGTTGATCACGTTGCCGTAGTAACACAAGAAGACACGCGTCAGCCTCCTCTGGGCATGTATAGGTACACTTTAGGTGCAAGGCTACTGAGGCAGCCCTCGCACGGAATCATCCATTTCCTTGTCCTCGCTGGTTGCTCTATGACAGACCGTCCGCACCGGCGAAGGGACGGACCAATCAGAGGCCGCCGTTGTCCTAGGGGGGCGGGGCTGTAATGTGAGGCGTTAGGCAAGGTGTCGTGGTCGAGGTGCTCTTTTTGTCATATAGCTGTTTTCATAGACTGGCCCGTTGAGCCTTTTGTCTTTGAATCACAGGAATTGAATAAATACAAGGGTGTGAAATTAAAATGACTTAGTCTAAAATTCATAGCTCACAGTAAGATACATATAACCATTATATTATATTATATAACCATTATAACCATATACATAACCATTGTGTAGGCTTGTGATGTTCACAAGTCAACATCTCAAATTTGCATAACCAAATATCAACTGCAAACATGACTAGGGGGAAAATGAGTGAGTGAGTGTGTATCCAGGACTTTACTCTTGGTTCCCTCTGTGCCACTAAGCGGTTAGTTTGTGTTTAGCGTAGTAAGCACGTTTGGGAACATTGTTTTTTTCCACCATGTTCTACGCTAAGGCTGGCCCGACATGACGCTTGCTGACGTGGCTAGCAGGGAGAAAAGGGGGAAAGTCTCGCACCAAGTGGACTTCCATACAGAACTAGTACAGGTACCATGATACACACCTGTGAAGGAGATTACACTGTCCTCCAATCTAATCTAGCAACACATGTGTAGATCACCAAATGTGGAGATTGGTATGGAAGACAGTATGGATGCATCAATCTTTGTCTGTGAAGCCAGGGGCTTCTGTGCACCAACCACACACACTCCACACATGAAGTTGGACCCAATGTATGTCAATGGGGGAAAGCATACCATACAAGGGTGTTGGTAAGGCTGGTTTGGGGCCCATTCAATGACCTTGGACCTCATACCATGATGCTGGATGGCCTCTCAAGCCTTTTGACCAAACTGTTTTTTTAAGGTGGGAGGACGGGCTAAAAAGTATGCAAAGTAAAACAAATGTGATGCAATGTGATGTAGGCTACATAAAATAACCAAAGTGATTCAAACTATGCAAATTCAGGAACAAAGGCAGAGGCGTGCAATACAGTGGCAAGTTGGACTAGTCAACACACAGGACTAGTCAACACACAGTGACTGGTCTCCACAAGTACACAGGACTAGTCAACACACAGTGACTGGTCTCCACAAGTACACAGGACTAGTCAACACACAGTGACTAGTCTCCACAAGTACACAGGACTAGTCAACACACAGTGACTAGTCTCCACAAGTACACAGGACTAGTCAACACACAGTGACTAGTCTCCACAAGTACACAGGACTAGTCAACACACAGTGACTAGTCTCCACAAGTACACAGGACTAGTCAACACACAGTGACTAGTCTCCACAAGTATACAGGACTAGTCAACACACAGTGACTAGTCTCCACAAGTACACAGGACTAGTCAACACACAGTAACTGGTCTCCACAAGTACACAGGACTAGTCAACACACAGTGACTAGTCTCCACAAGTACACAGGACTAGTTAACACACACACACACAAACTCACACAAACACAAACACACACACACACACACACACACACACACACACACACACACACACATACACACACACACACACACACGCAATATGGTTTCATTATACAGGTAAATCGGAGGAGCAGGAATAATATGAGTACCAGACATAAACAATGACTAAAAACATTATATATAAACACAATATATGAAGGGACTAGTAGAAATATAGAATGCTTTGAAGGCATTCTGTTCTAATCTGGTTTCCATGTTGCACCAGCCACATTTTCAGACCCAAAGATAAGACTGCTAATCCCGCACCCACCCACCACCCAACCCCACCAGCTGCTATTGGCCACTCGCTAGCCTCACTAGACCGGTGTGTGTTAGCCTTGTGCCTTGTTACATCAGCGCACCACGGAATGCAGTACTTTGGTCAAAGTCAAAGTCCTTCATAATCGTTCTGCAGAAGTTTAAGTATTCAAGTCCTCAATATTCAATATACTTAGGAATCAAAATAAATAAGTAATTGGTGTGACAGGTAAACCTCAGGTGTTGAGTAAAATGACCTCCAGCCCTGCAGCATCTCCATCTTGTCCTCCCTCCATGTTGTCAAAACCCATCTGCCTCCCCTACAATGTCTTATTGTCATAGAAGCCATTAGAATATTCTCTAGCGGTTAGGGTGTTTGACCCCCCAGCCAATAGGAACTGGGTTTGATCGCCAATGTCCACAGTCTAACTGTAGGCATCCTTGATCAAAATGCCCTCCACCCCAAAACGTACTCCTGCTGTATCTGAGTTGACTCTAAGGGCCGTGGGATGAACGCTTATGTAATTAAGTAATGCATTTGGATGTCAGGTTCTAAGTTGGTCTGCTGACTGAGAGACAGGCTCCTGCATGACGGGTCACGTGACCCATGAGGGTGAGGTAAATCGAGTAGAGTCATGACGACTAGACATGAAACAAACAATTTCTGATGATAAATCAATGATTATGACGTATTCACACTAGACACAATACAAAAGACGGATGGACAAAAAAATGAACATGGCCAACATCCTCTGCGATGAGAAAAGCAATGCAATGTACAGAACACACACACACACGCACACACACACGCACACACCCACACGCACACACACACGCGCGCGCGCACACAGGCAAGTTCACAATGAACTTTCCTAAACGTATTCTACTAATATGATCTAGGCCTACGAGATCATTAATGCATGTGTTAATAAGCTGCGCGCTCCACCGCTGCGCTCTCTGTGAGTGACGTCAGTGGCGAACGGTTCCCATTGGCCAGCGGTCACGGCATTATAAAACCTGCTGAGAGACCGTAGAGGAGACGGAGAGAAAGCGGAGGCGGTGGTCCACATGTCGACCGGGAAGTACTGCCGGCGTTATGATTGACTGAAACCCCTTTGTTTAAAAAAAAAGAAAAAAGAAGGAAGAAAAGCCGAAAGAAAGGGGGTAATAATACTGCGGGACACAACCTTCCGTCTACCCCCGAGAAAAAGGATTCGACTTGAAGCACCGGTTCCGCCTCTTTTCTCTCAACACTTCGGTGAGCAGACTCCCACCCTGCCGGGTGTCGAAGTGGTCGTTTTGTGTGTGTGTGTGTGTGTGTGTGTGTGTGTGTGTGTGTGTGTGTGTGTGTGTGTGTGTGTGTGTGTGTGTGTGTGTGTGTGTGTGTGTGTGTGTGTGTGTGTGTGTGTGTGTGTGTGTGTGTGTGTGTGTGTGTGTGTGTGTGTGTGTGTGTGTGTGTGTGTGTGTGTGTGTGTGCGCATGTATGTATGTGTGTGTGTGTGTGTGTGTGTGTGTGTGTGTGTGTGTGTGTGTGTGTGTGTGTGTGTGTGTTTCCTAAACCTGACTTCCTGACTTGCGTGTGTGTGTGTGTGTGTGTGTGTGTGTGTGTGTGTGTGTGTGTGTGTGTGTGTGTGTGTGTGTGTGTGTGTGTGTGTGTGTGTGTGTGTGTGTGTGTGTGTGTGTGTGTGTGTGTGTGTGTGTGTGTGTGTGTGTGTGTGTGTGTGTGTGTGTGTGTGTGTGTGTGTGTGTGTGTGTGTGTGTGTGTGTGTGTGTGTGTGTGTGTGTGTGTGTGTGTGTGTGTGTGTGTGTGTGCGATCTAGCATGTAGTGGTTCTGGTTGACTTGCATTGTTCCGGATCCCGTTACTCACCGCCGGCCGGTGGTGATATAAAGAGGGGGGGGGGGGCAGACGGACGGGCGGTCTGCGGGACGGTTAGGGTGGTCGTTTTTAGTGAGACACATTGTGTGCAATGGTGACATCATATATGTGTATAATACCGCAGCGGATTACCCGCATGCCCCCCCCCCCCCCTAGGTAGTAAGTAGTCTGCAGTCTAAGGTGCTCTCTCTCTCTCTCTCTCCGTGCGGTCCTACTGGTCTCTCTGACCCGGGTTAAGGACGGGGATGGACGGGGAAGTGGTGCACTGGTTCTCTCGGGTCAGGCTGATCTCGCCTCGGTGGAGGAATCTTCTAGACGAGGGAAATAACCGAAGATACTGCACTGGTTGTTGACATGTCATCACGCGTCGTAACCTTGGCGTCTCAAGGACCTAAAGCAGATAATATAGCATAGATAATAATGTAATAGTGTTTGAGGGTATAGACGTTAAAAGGACGCTGATCGGTTCTGGGTATTTCAGTCTGCAGCACGACGTCTGCGACCATGACCGCTAAATATGGAAGTAGGGCTCACTTCCGCCACGTGGAAACATGTTGTACACACCGCACTATTTAATAATAACACAATCATAATATTCATAATATACTATGCATATAGTATATATATATATATATATATATATATATATATATATATATATATATATATATATATATATATATATATATATATATATATATAACATTTTCTAACTATGTTTGTGTTAATGATTAGCGTTATGTAATCCTACAGAAATACAGAGCACACACACACACACACCACACACACCACGCACGCCCCAACGCACGCACACACACGACTGGAAGCAAGCCAGTGTGTGATTAGTGCTTGATGTGAAGCAAGATAACTCAACAAATATCTAAAAATATAATATAGTAATAACTAATATTTCTATATTTTTTTTAGAATTAGAATTTTTGGAAGGATTCTTTAAGATGAACTGTGGCTTTAGTGGGATTGTTAAGCCTAAGACTCTTTGGTGAGGCGAAGGTATGCACTCTACTGAGGGGCCTCTAACTATTTGAAGGAAGCATCAAACAGGCCAAACTCCCTTCTAATTGATCTTTCCAGTTGTCATTATGTCCACATCCTCTCTGTGTGCAGGTTAGACGGCTTTGAGAGACAGCTGGGATGCAGGGGAGAGGGACACGTTACATTACAAACTAACTAAGGTGTCTCTCTTCCCCCAATCTAATTTGAATTAAATCCAATGGATTTGGTATGTGGACATTGACATTCTCAAAGGAAACATAGTAAAGCACTGTTTCTAATGTAAGTGAACTTTAAAGTTGTACAGTAGACAACATGAGGTAATGCTCAGAATGTGGAGTAAATACAAGTATTCCTCTCTCTCTTTAGGCAACATGGCATTGTGTGATAAAGACATTGCCCCTGGTGAAGTTCTACCTGTGGTTGTAATTGGTAAGCGCACCCCACACCCACACACACACACACACACCCACACACACCCACACACACACCACACACACACACACACACACACACACACACACACCGTAGTGTGTAGGGATTAAGGTAGTGTTGTTGTAGAACGGATGGCTGTGTGGTTTAGGAGCCACTGCTGATTATATTCAACCACCGTGAGCTTTATATACAAATATTATGCAACTTATACAACTAATACAACACGTCTGTTCCACCACCAACCACAACATGATGGGGGGGCATTCAATAGAGACAGTAGGGAATGAAATTAATTGAATTAATCAAATATATTTTGTACTGCACCCCCTGGCCTGGTCCTGATAACTTATTTTTATATTTAATATATATTTGCATATACATTGTTTATTGCAGTTCTTATATTTACTATTGTATTTTGCGTAATTTCTGCATGGCACTGCCACTTGCATATCCTGTATATGTATGTGACAAATATAGTTTAGAATCTTGAATCTTGTAGTCTGAATACAAGGTATAAATACAAGGTATAAATACAAGGTATAAATACAGGGTATAAATACAGGGTATAAATACAGGGTAGGACATTTTCACTACAGTACTTTCTTGGTAATCAAGAAGTGGATTTTATGGGCTGGTCGTCTATGACGACACCTTGCTGATCTTGCAAGCACAGCATGACTCGGCACTTTCCTGTCACTCACTCGTTTACTCTGAGTGAGTGAGTGAGTGACAGGGAAGTGCTGAGTCAGACTGTCTCTCATATGTGTTGCTGTTGGCTTGCATTTTGACCTGCTGCTCATATTGTATTACTCTCATTTAATTGTACTGTTTTATTTTACTTTTACGCTCATTCAATTCTAGTGTTTAATTGAACTTTAACGCTCATTCAATTGTAGTGTTTTATTTAACCTTTGCTCTCATTCAACTGTAGTGTTTAATTTCACTTTTATGCTCAGTGAATTGTCGTTTATTTAACTTTTTCCCTTATTCAATTCTAAGGTTTGATTGAACTTTTACTGTCTACTGTTTCGTTTTAGTCTAACACACACACACACACACACACACACACACACACACACACACACACACACACACACACACACACACACACACACACACACACACACACACACACACACACACACACACACACACACACACACACACACACACACCCACAACAGAATTCTGACACCAATTGCGACATGTTGAAACGTTCCGGTAATCGTTAGCTGTTTTGTTGAGAAACTACTAAGCAACCCCAATGACTTCCCTAGCAACCAGTAGCCAGTAGGTGTAGCGTAGGTGACCAGCGGTGTAGCTGAAACCATCATCACGACTCCTCTCTCTGTGCACCTGTCTTAGGTAATGGTCCATCTGGGATCTGTTTGTCCTACCTGTTGTCGGGCTACGCCCCCTACCTGCAGAGAGACGCATGGCACCCTAACCCCTTGCTGAGCAGCAAGCTCGGAGAGAACACACACACATCTCTCCTGGAGCAGGTACTCGTACACACGGACACACACACACATACATACATTACATTACAGTAATTTATCAGACCCTTTTGTTCAAATACACAAACCCATACATACATACAGTACATTTGCACTATTGGCACTACCATGTTAATAGGGCAAACGCAATACGTGTATATATATATACACAGTATATATACATATATATACATGTGTATATATATATAAATATATATATACATGTATATATATGTATATATACATGTATATATATATATATATATATATCAGTATATTTTTTAAATATATATATAGTATATATATATATGTGTGTATATATATATATATATATATATATATATATATAGTGTCTTGAGGATTAAATATACAATTTAGTTGTACTGATTCTGATACATGCATACATATGAATTGATACACACACAGTACAGTTGTATAATCTCTCTCTCCCCCCAAGGACCTGGAGTATCTGTGTGAGGGGTTGGAGGGTCGGTCAACCAATCCCGTCGCCGTACTCTTCGATTCACTGCTGCTCCCCGACAGCGACTTTGGATTGGACCATGCGTCTCCGTTGTCGTGGCGATACGAGCCGGAGCGCGCCACCCCCCATCTGGTGCTGGGGAGAGGGCCCCCGGGAGGGGCATGGCATGTAGGTGATGGGGGGCGGGGCTTAAAGAGCGCCTAGGACCCTGCCTTAGTTCAGGAGGGTTAGTTAAGGAGGAGAGGGTTTTTTTCCCTACAATTTACACTGGTGCTAGCTTAAAATGGCAAATAGTTTGTTTGTGTGTGTGTGTGTGTGTGTGTGTGTGTGTGTTTAATGTGAGTGTATGTGTGTTGCAGGCTATGGAAGGCTCCATGCTAACTCTTAGCCTGGCTAACTGGATGGAGCTACCTGGACTCAAACTCAAGGAATGGATGAGGGACAAACGCAGGTTGGTTTCTCCCTGTTGGCCTCTCTCTTTGTCTGTCTCTCTCCCTCTTCTGTCTGTCTCTCTCCCTCTTCTGTCTGCCTGTCTCTCTCCCTCTTCTGTCTGTCTGTCTCTCTCCCTCTTCTGTCTGTCTCTCTCTTTGTGTCTGTCTCTCTCTATCTTTTTCTCAATGCAACTCAGGTGCTTTATTGACCAGGGAAACACACATTTACATTCCTGAAGCAGACAAAAATGTAATTATGATACAATATAAGTCAATACAGTCATTATTAAAAACCTAAGGCCTAAAAACACATCTTTTTAGAATAGCCTTTCACCTAGATTTTTCAAACCCCCACTTGTTGCCATGCCGGCGTAAACGTCGCTGCTTTTATTTTGTTTTTATTTAAACCATTTTTACTCTGTAGCACTTTGAGTTTTGTCTACGCAAATTAAAAGGGCGCTTATAAATACAATTTATTATTATTATTATTATTATTATTAGTCATTAATATACCCCCCCCCCCCCCCCCTTAACAGATATGCCAAATTCTGTGTAGATAGCAAAAAATGACATGAGTTGGTGCCATTTGCCCACAAGGTGGCGCAAACCCATCTAATGCCCATATCTCAGCCTATGACCAATGGTAAAAGTTATCAAATTTGTCACACATATTTATATCCCGGGGTAATCTTAATTCTAAATAATCACTTACCCATATGACAAAAAATAAAATAAAAATAAAAATATATATATATAAATTGTCTCAATAATTGTTGTGGCAGTGGTCGCTAGGGTGGCGGGAATGGCGTTGTGTTGGGTGAATACCCAATTTGTATTGATCTTTAATTGATCTTTCTCCTCAGAAACTTGAGGAACGACCGGGCCACCCCAGCAGAGATCGCATCCTACTACCAGCACTACGTTACCCAGATGTCCCTGGAGCAGAGCTTCGCCTGCGGGACCACGGTTACCGCAGTGACCTGGCAGCCCGGGAGGGAGGGGGAGGAGCCCTGCTGGAGAGTGACGGGACAGCAGCAAAGAGAGGGGGAGGAGCTGGAAGGTAATAATAATAATAATAATAATAATAAAGAGGTGAGAGGGATAGAAGCACAATGAGAGAAAGAAAGGGAGAGAGGGAGAGAGAGAGACAGACAGACACATTTGAGTTGGATATAGACACTACAGACACAGCGAGAAAGAGAGAGACATGATTTGAGAGAGCTAGACCTCAACGAGAGATAGGACATGCTGTTGGAGAGACAAAGGGAAAGTTTGATCAGTTTGTCGGATTTCCAGAAAGAGCTGTTTTCCAACACTTGACTCTCTTTCCCTCTCTCCTAGATGGCCACACCCTACAGTGTGGCCCTAAGGACGTGCCGTTCTCCATCTGTGCCCACAATGTTGTCTTGGCGACTGGAACCCACGACATCCCGGCCCGGCTGGAGGTGGAGGGCGAGAACCTTCCCTATGTCTGCCACTCATTCTGGGAGCTGGAGGCCGCCATCTCCCGCGGAGAACTCAGCCAATCCAGTGACCCCATCCTGGTGGTAGGGGCGGGGCTTACCGCAGCTGACGCGGTATTGGCCGCCCACCACCTGAATACTCCTGTCTATCACGCCTTCAGACGCTCCGTCACCGACCCCGGGCTCATCTTCAACCAGCTGCCAAAACTACTCTACCCAGAATACCACAAGGTGAGAAAACTACATTACCCAGAACACGGGCTCGTCTGGATACAGCCATGTACGTGCCTATGCAGGCCGGTTGTATTAAATGAATTGCTTATTGAAGGTGTATCTGTGCTCTCATAGACCTTGAGGCACACAAAGAGGGGGAGAGAGAGACAGGCATGGACACGCTAGATGAGTGCGTCTGATTTCCAGAAAGAGGATTGTTTCAACACTTTCTCTCTCTGTTCCTCTCCCTTCCTCTCGTCCGGATACTGCCATGTATGTGCCTATGCGGGCCTGCAGATTTAATTGTTTTTTTTATGCCTATAACAAGCTGTCAGTTGCTCATGGTTTTGTTATTGTGATCATAGAACCGCATTGCACAGTATAATTCAGCATTTTAAAGTGCCAGTAGTGCAGCAGCATCATGAATACAGTGCAGATAATGAGTCCAGAAAGTCCAGCAAAAGTATGATAGTGTAAAGTAATGTAATTATATTTCCACTACACTGATTTCAAACATCGAAGATTTGCAAACCATGGATATTTGTGAATTGTAAACATTGCAAACTTAATCCATTTCATGACAAAATAGACCAGAAATATTATCCAGAACGCCGGATCATTGGTCACTTGACAGCTGAAGTCATTGGTTTAATTAGTTTTGGTTGTTATTGTGTGGCAGTAGTTGCACCTGGACCCTAAATGACCTGCTCACGCCACTAGGTAAGGTGTTTATTAACAAGATGTCCTATATCCTCAGGTGCACCAGATGATGAGCCAGCAGCAGCACAGCTCAGCCCCCGAGGGCCAGACTACACCCCCGCGTTCCACCAGCTCCTCCCCCTACCCAGGATACCTCAGCTTTCCCCGCCACCGCGTGGTGGCCTTCCGCCCCGACAAGAAGTGTGTGCTGGAGTCAGACTCTGGCCAGCGCAGTGTGCTGCAGGTCTCCATGGCGCTGGTGCTCATTGGCTCACACCCAAACCTCAACTTCTTGCCTGACAGCGGACGCTCGCTGGGCCTCGACCCTGACCAGCCAATCAGCTGCCGGCGGAACCCGGTGGAGGTGGACCCCTTCACCCACCAGGTGGTGGGGGCGGAGGGGCCCGGCCTCTACGCCATGGGGCCCCTGGTGGGGGAGAACTTTGTCCGCTTCCTAAAGGGCGGGGCTCTGGCCATCGCCAGTGACCTGTCCCGGAAACGGAAGGGGGAGGGGCGAGGGACATGTGACAAAACTGAGTTTGAGGGAGATGTGAACGCAGTAGTGGAAGACAGACGGACTGAGACCTGTGTCTCCTAGCTGTGCTCAGACCAAAGCCATCTAGTCCCACTTCATCACCCCAGAAAGCTCTGCTCTTGTGTCAAGACCTGAATAAACCTGTTTCCTACCTCTGAGAGGGAGAGGAAGAGGGAGGGAGAGAGAGAGAACTTAAAACATTTGAAGGCCATTTATTTTTTCCAATAATTGTGGAAATGGTCATCAAACACATATTTTCCACATGCAAAAATCTTATTCCACCAACACATGAAGAAGCTCATGATAGCTATTTAGCTAACAAAACACTACATCATGGGTTGAATCAAGGTTAGCTTACTACGCTAACAGGGAAGGTAAACGGTTAATATATTGCACTTTAATCTTGCAGACTCTAAACTACCGCAGTGCAGTGCTAGCACATTGCCCATTTTAAACCAGCCAATAAATGACACCAGAAGACTAAAGTAGGAAAGGAAAGGAATTTTCATCTTTGAGACTGAACTGCAGAAGGTTTTTGCTTGTAAAACCGAGTTTCAGACCAAAAGTGTATTCATCCATCCACTCATCCATCCACTCAGGCCTTCATGACATAGTTGAATTTGGATGACCTCATCCACCTCCATGGTTTTACGTGGTCACGTTTCCGAAACTGTGTTTTTGGTATGATTTATTATTTTTCTAATCATGTCACGAGGGATGTGTCGACTGTCATAAGCACTTCCTGAGATGTTTATACTTATATATTCTGAATGATAGGACTTTATTTAAAATAATCAATACGGGACAAAAGATGATAGTGTAAAAAGTTGTATTACTGCTAAATTAAGCCAGCCCTCTGTTTTAATGATAATAATAATAGCGGACCTGTTTCTTTCTGTTGTGTCGGTTATGATGTCTGATGTGTTGCAAAGACCTGTTTATGGTCCTGTTACTATGACTACGGGGCCACGGTCCTCCATCTCGGCCTCTCATCTGTAAACTAACTCCGAATTATGGTTGGACATCTGTTTAAGATATAAGGATCCAGGGCAGATGTCATGACCGTGTATTGATCTGCTAGAAATTAGATCATTCATTGCCTTTTTTCAGTTTTATGGAAACATTTGCCTGATGGCTAGAACTAAATGGAGTGCTCTGGTGCTCGTTTCCCATAATGCATTACAAATGGATATGTGTAGGGATTAGAGAAGTAACAATTGTAAATGGGTTTATTTATGGCATTCGTTTAGTTTAGATTCTAAGTTTGCGGTGTTGTAATATAAAAGTTAACTATAGGTATTGGGTTACAGATGGTTGGTTTTGGTATTAGGTTGGAAGTGGTTTAGGCTGGGCTTAAAAACCTGGGGAAAGCAATGCATAATGGGACTAAGGACCAATAGAGCACCTCTAGTGATCCCTCCCAGCCTTCTTGACAATTATTAATCATTATTCTTATCTTAATAGTTCTTATAATCCAGCAGCAGCTAATGACTGAACCTGTATCTACTGCAAAGCGTTGTGTGGCATGATTGTCCAGTCTGTCCCAGAACCAACCAGCAGGGGGCAGCAGCACTACCACCACGCAGCTCTGTCACGTGTCGTCGTGTTTTAGTTGCATTCCCCTCCATAATGTGATACTAAACCAGGTCATTTTCCATAGAGAAACTATTTCACTGTCTCTCCGCTCTGATCCACCGAAGTACTCGCGTTAGTGTTTGTCGGGTGTCTAAAGTAAATTACTCTCTACGTCCTCCATGCAATACAAACTTTTGTATCGATTCTATCTTTTATAAAGACCTTTAAAAAAAACGGACTCCTGTTGTCCAGGTGTGTTGATTAATGTGGACATTTCAACGAAAACGAATGAACTGTCATTGGACTGCAATATCACCTTCTTACCAAGAAACATAACAATGGACAGTGGGCCTAGTAAAATGTGCAAAGTTCAATATAAAATACTTATTTCCATGTCGTGTGGATAAAAAGGTATTGGTAACCCGAAGCCGCCGTTTCTCGTGTCTGCCGCTAGAGGTCCGACTCGTCTGTTCCCTGCAGGGCCGCACAGTGAGCACATAATGCGCTCTGCTCCTCCTTATAAACGGATAATGTTCCATGATTATATAACTGGGTTAACGGCATACCTGCTGGATGTCCCCACTAACCCCGGAGCGAAAAACAGACAAAAGATTGGGGCTAGAAAAACATTTCGTTTCTAACGTCAAACGTCGTCTAACGTCAACCTGGGGACATATTCTAACACGATATAAACAAAGCGACTACATGTTTACATGTACACGACATTGTCGTTGGTAGACATATTAATTGTTCTGGTTATGTGTAAGGTAAGATACGACAAGGTAATACCTTACCTTGTCGTATCTTACCTTACACATATACATACTTTTTTTTTTTTATCCCAGACGGGAAATGACTCTCGCTCTCCCCCTCCCCATGGTGATGAAACTGTGCCTATACTAAAGAGACTGTCTCCTCTGTCTCCATGACAACCAAACTAGTCGCTGGGCGGTTGTATGAATCAGCAACCCCCCCCACACACACGCGCGCGCGCACACGCACGCCTACACACACACGCACACACACACACACACACACACACACACACACACGTATTTGTATGCTCATGTATATATATATATATATATATATATATTGCTTAATTGTGCACAAACCCCAAGCACTCCGCAGGTTAGACTGCCGGTGTGTTAGTGTTACACAATCAATACTTTTCCTATTTTGCAATAAAGTGTGTGTGTGTAGCTCCGCCCTGGCGGGCCACCCCGGGATAGACAGGGAGCGCTGGATTTAGCCACATAGCAACACTCCGGTGTACGCGGACACACACGCACGACTCCCGCAAGACGAACCCAGGAAAGTATAACTAAAAGTCACTAAACTAGACTGCGTCGGTCGGGTGGGCAGGTCACAAAGACCCCCGTGGAGGATCGGCGAACACTGCGGCGACAAGGAGCTGTTTTTTCTGGCGAAGATCCCGCACCTCTGCCTCCGGGGGGGACTCATTGATCAAGGACTCGGTGTTTCCACCAGGTTAGCTAGCCGACTGACTAGCTGTTGCTCCCCCCACGAAGCGAGCTGTGCTCTCTCCCGACACCCCGGGTTAACTAAGTGACCCCACCACAGTGAGTGACCATCTCCCGGGCGTGGTGGAGGAGGCATTCCCGGGGAGAAGCTGTGTGTGAGAGCCATGAGGAGGCGGTGTGTGACGGCTGCCTGGGCTCGCTAGGCTATCGGCCACGTATCGAGTTCACCTCCCCGCCGACCTGGATCTCACTTCGGGAGGTTTTTTTTCCTCGCTATTTTTGACTTTGACTTGCGGAGGGCGTACCCCCCCTCCCCTGGGATGTTGTAACTCGGTTAAACTGCTGGTTAAACCTTTCCGCCAAACAAAAAAAACAAGCCGCCGCCATTGACGAGGAGAGCAGCCGTTCGTAACCGTTCGTTGGTTTTGAAGACTTGGAAAGTTTTGAGGCGAGCGCAGGGAAAATGGATGCGGGTATAGAGAAGGAATGCGGGGCCCTGGGAGGACTGTTCCAGCTCATCATGACCGACATGAAGGTAACCAACCAGCCCGCCCCCCGCACACCTCACACCGGCCACACATCATCAACACATTGGCCCTTTTCATGAAAAAACGAGCTATAGTCCACTCTGTATGAGTATGTAACAACTGCTTTTATTTTTGACGTTTTTGGACGCCACCTGCAGATGTTTTTTAATTAACTTTTCGTTTAATGTTGTTTTTATGTTGGGTTTTGTCAGTAATCCATTCGCCATTCATTTACTGACTTTTGAAACAAGATAGAATAGATGTTTGACGAGACATCCGACTTTGTGTGTGTGTGTGTGTGTGTGTGTGTGTGTGTGTGTGTGTGTGTGTGTGTGTGTGTGTGTGTGTGTGTGTGTGTGTGTGTGTGTGTGTGTGTGTGTGTGTGTGTGTGTGTGTGAGAGGATGTGTATTGGCTAATGAAGAGCTGGGGTCGCTGGTGGGCAGCAGGGATGGGGGGGTTGACGTTCGAGAGGAGACGTTCGATGTTTACTTAGCTGTCTGTCTGTCTGGGTCTGTATGTCAGCCCCCATCTGACCACGGTCAGATGGTTAACGTTAGCCAGCCGGCCTGGAACCAATCTACCCGGTCAGGGGTCGTCCCACTAGACCAGGACGGGATTAAGCAAAGATTCTGTTGAACTAGTTGGTTACCAGTTAGTTAAAAATTCCGTTGGAACAGTTTACTTCAGACCATTGAGGAAATGTTTTATATTCCCAACATAGTGTGACTCAAAAGATGATGTAACCTGACAGTTTGCTACCTGTAATGGATTATCAGTTAAAATGACAGCTTCACCCTGCGATCTATGATTCACCAGTCATTCCGTTTTTAAATTCCTTACATGGTTTGACTCAACAGACATATGTAACCTGGCAACGTCTGTGATACCTGCCCGTGGTTGATGGGTCAGTTGTGAATCTGTCTTGAGGAACAGTTTCCAGTTCTTATGTGGCATGGAGGAAGTAGAACAGGGAGCAGAAGGTTTGTAGCATGACTACAAGCGCTGTGCTGGTGACTCACGGCATGCGCTCCACCCTGGCGCTTGTGCGCGGGGGCACTGGCGGATTCAAACAAGTGAATTTAGCCTCACCCTGTGTGGCCGATTTGATAGGTAGGTTTGGCAGGAAGAGGAACAGATCAACGTGTCGTTCATCCCACACGGAGACGAGGATGGAGATGGTGAGAGAGAGAGAGAGAGAGAGAGAGAGAGAGAGAGAGAGAGAGAGAGAGAGAGAGAGAGAGAGAGAGAGAGAGAGAGAGAGAGAGAGAGAGAGAGAGAGAGAGAGAGAGAGAGAGAGAGAGAGAGAGAGAGAGAGAGAGAGAGAGAGAGAGAGAGAGAGAGGAGAGAGAGAGAGAGAGAGAGAGAGAGAGAGAGAGAGAGAGAGAGAGAGAGAGAGAGAGAGAGAGAGAGTTTCTACCTGCTCTGTCTGTCTCTCTGCCTTGTTCTTGTGAAGTATCTCACCAAACTAACAGAGCTGGGTCAGTCTCCATGTTGTTAACATTACCATGGTTACATTATGGGGAAACATCAAGACTAGTTGGAACACTGGGCACAAGCTCATCACTAGTTAGTCTAGTCAGTCAATCTGAACCATTTTCCTCTTTAATCCATCCTGGTGTCTACAGGGGACGTTGAGTCTGTTGGTTATTATTTATTGAATAGAAGAGATGAGGGTTGTTTGTTTTTATGCTCTATCTCAGAAGTTATGTGTATATTCTAATGGTGATCAGAGCCATTCAATTAATAGACAGGCAGAGAGGCTAGACGGGCAGATAGGCGGCTAGATGGGTAGAGAGAGACAGGTAGAGAAAGAGAGACGGACAGACGGGAGAGCGTTGATGACACTTATTGCTGTTATGGTCTGTGTGTGTTGTGTAGAGATATGTCTATTCTAGACGGCTAGTCGGCTTGGCGGGCAGAGAGGCAGCTTGGCGGGCAGAGGCGCCTAGACAGGCAGAGGGGCGCCTAGACAGGCAGAGAGGTGCCTAGACGGGTAGAGAGGCGCCTAGACAGGCAGAGAGGTGCCTAGACGGGTAGAGAGCGGCTGTATGGGTAGAGAGGCGGCAAGATGGGTAGAGAGAGAGACGGGTAGAGAAAAAGAGATGGATAGACACGAGAGGGAGAGAGACGGATAGACAGACGTATAGATGAGTAGCGAGACTGATAGATGGGTAGAGGTGGCTAGATGGGTAGAGAGATGGATAGACGAGTAGAGAGAGACGGAAAGACAGACGTATAGATGGGTAGAGAGACTAATATATGGGCAGAGAGACAGATGGAGGGACAAATAGACATAAAAAGATGGATAGACCGGCAGAGAGAGATGGATAGACGGGTAGAGAGACAGATAGACGTGTAGAGAGAGATGGATATACAGGTAGACAGTCATTGATTATCGCTGAACTATATTTGGACTGACATTATAAGACCTCTGTCTACAGGTCTCACTCTCTGAGGTATTTAGGTGTGTGTGTGCGTGCGTGTGTGTGTTGCATGAGTTTGCGCATGCATATTGGACATGTATCGACATACTGCAAGCAAAGCATTTAAAAAGGAAATGTCATTCATAACGACAGTTAACTTCCCCATTTATGTTGTTGGGAACGGTGTGTTAATATTGTGGTGTAGCGACCTGCGCGCGTATGTGTGTTACCACATACAGACGTGACGTAGCTATTGTAAGTCCAACATTTTAACGTTAATGACACTTGGTTGCTAAACAGTGTTTATTGCTGTTATGGTCTGTGTGTGTTGTGTAGAGATAGAGTAAACTGTAGGATATTTCTCTTGACACAAGTTGTAATGAAACATAATTACACACACACAGACAGTCTCTCTCATAGGTCAGGATTATAACTGCAGAATTAGAGGAGAGTGACAGAGACTCACTCACACCTCCACAAACACACATGATAATTACACAGGGCTCAATGTAGCAGAAATGAATGGACCCCTTAGGATAAATTCAATTAACTCTCCTACTCCTGAACTGTCTCTGTATTTGCTGTCTAACCCATGCCTGCTCTTTAATGACCTGTCTCTGTACTGTCTAACCCCTACCATCTCCTTAATGACCTGTCTCTGTACTGTCTAACCCCTACCTGCTCCTGAATGACCTGTCTGTATTCACCGTCTAACCCCTACGTGCTCCTTAATGACCTGTATCTGTAATGTCTAACTGCTTCACACATACTATCACACATGACGCTACCAAACCAACACAAACCTTGTAATAAGCGCTACCCATCTTGTTAGCTCTATTGTTTGCCACTGCTTGTTTATTAGCTTTTTTGATGTGCATATTGTAAAAAATCTAGGAAGCCAACTCATTATACTCTTACTTGACCACTGGGTCTGCTCTTGGAATATACTTATGTTGAATGCACTTAAGTCGCTTTGAACAAAAGTGTCTGCTAAATGACTTATAGATGAAACTATACAAAACGAAATAAATTTTGCTTTAATTTGTTTAAATTGTATTCAACAGCCGACAGCACAACTCATTGTGAAGGAGGCAACACAACTGCTTTACAAGCTGAATAATGGCAATATTATTATCAGACGTTCATTGCACATACTCCAACTTCTGTATCAGAGTGAGGCCTCTGGGCAAGAAACAACACTACTAATGTGAACACTGACCAGCGGTGCCGTGGAGATGTATCGAGTTCCATTGCCCTCTTGTCTCTGTCCCTAACCTTCTCCTGTTTGCAGCTCGAGCGGTGTGAGCTTGTTAGCAGCATTAGCGTACGATGAGCTAGCTAGCAGCTTTATGTTAACAGGCTAATGTTCTTTACGGCTTTGTCACCTCCTATATGCTGCGGGCGGAGCCGTCATACACATATGTAACATGCTAATGCGAACACAGTTGGCCAGGCTATACAACGTTAAACTGTAGTTATATATATATATGATATCTCCCATTCACCACCATGACTTTGTTGATGCCTTCTACCAAAGGGGGTGTGTGTGTGTGTGTGGATAGAGTGGTAGCAGGGAAAGTATTGGGGCAGGGATAAACAGCCTGCAGTCTCTCATGTTGTCAAACACTGAACTCTAACCCCTGATCCATTAGCTAATCTTCTGACCCCTTCATGACCTGGCCAGCCTGCCTTGACTGACCATATACCAGTCTGCCTAGCATTTTGTCTGTCTCGAGTGTATACATTAATGAAGCATCAGTGGACACTCCAAAATGTCCTCTCCAGTCAGAGCATATACTGATAATGCTCCCATAATGTGATCTGATATGAGTCTCTCCCTCCCCCCAGGCAAGCTATCCTGCCTGGGAAGACTTTGTAACCAAAGGAACCAAACTACAGTCCCAGCTCAAGTAAGACACACACACACACACACACACACACACACACACACACACACACACACACACCACACACACACACACACACACACACACACACACACACACACACACACACACACACACACACACACACACACACACACACACACACACACACACACACACACACACACTGTGTGTTCTGATGGGTCAATAGGCTCAGTGTGTGTGTATCGATGGTGTTCGGTTGCCCTCCTAACTCGGCTTATAGAGTGCAAAGTCTGTCCTGTCTTCAAAATAAAAGCGCCCATGGCCCCAGGACAGAGCCCTCTTTCTCTTAATGTTTGTTGCTCTATTTTTTATGTTAATGTTAGTGCTCACTATTTTTTTGTCATTTTATTGTTGGTTTGCTATCTTTTTAACTTTGTAGATTTTCTTTTTCTTTCTTTTTTTGCAATATCAATTAAAAGTATTATCATATTTTGTATGTTAATTAACGTGTGTGTGTGGTTGTCAGGACAACAATCTTGGTGACAGGATCCTTCTTGGATGCCTTTCAGAAGGTAGCAGATGTGGCGACCGGAACCAGAGGTAGACACACGCACCCACACACACACTGCACAGAGCCAATAACCAGGGGAATAAACATCATGTGATCATAAGCATCTTAGGGGACATAGCACTGACCAGGGTGCTGCTGATGCGGTTGCCGCGACGATTGGTCAAATCTCCAACCCCGGGGACACCCATGTTCCTGTCCTCCTCAATGACAGCTTGTTTGAAACATGTGTTTAAACCAAAGAGCAAGGAAATGTATTATCAAGGAAGAAACCTTGAGCAACGCAGAGTGAGGAATCTCACTCATTCCAGGGATGGAGTTGCAATGGGCGCAATCACGGACACACTGATTATGGTATAATGATAGCATAACAAGCAGGACAGTTGAAGAAAATTGTTAGATAAGAAAAATGAGCAGGGTGGACCATGTGGGTTGCAGGAAACTTTGAGTAGCGAGCAGTAGGGGTAGGCCAGCACTGGCTAACACGTCCATGTGTCTGTAGTGAGGTGTAAGGGCCACTCCCATGTCTTCTGTCTTTTAATAGATGCTTAGAGGCAAGTACGGAGAAAGATTACAGTTGGCTCCGTCCACGCATCTTTACCTTTCCTCGTCATCACTTTCTCTTTCGGCCTTTCTATCCAATTCGTTTAAACCGTTTATTGATATACTTAACATATCATTATGTACACCCTCATATTTCACACATATATACCATAATACACCAGATATACAAAATATACCATACATCACAAATATCCCATAATATACCACATACTGTTTATACCATAATACACCACAGATATACCATACTTACACAACAGATATACCATAATATACCATACTACACCACAGATATACCGTAATACACCACATAGTGTCTACACCATAGTACATAGTACATATATGCCTTAATATACCACAGGTATGCTTGTGGGTGTAAAGAGCTTGGATGTGAGGACTAGCTCGCTCTAGTCAATGTCAATGCTATGACACAACGCTACGACTGAAGCTAAAGTGTGTGTGTGTGAGAGAGAGAGTGTGACAGCCACTCCCTTTCTGCGAAAACCGTTTGCCCTAACCTGCCCTGGCATGTCTCTCTCTCTCTCACACACACACACACACACACACACACAGAGTGTCTGTCTGCTAGTTCTTGTCAAACTACCTGCAGGCTACCAAGAACAGCTTGCCTCTCACTTTTTCACTGCAGAAGTGCTTTGTGTGTGTGTGTGTGTGTGCGTGTTTGTTTCTCTGAATGTGATATCTACATCCCAGTCATGTGACGGCAAACCTCAACTTCTCTAAATATCATGTGATCCCTGCCTGTTCCTTGTTAGTCTTTGTCTCTTACCCCCTAAGCTGTCGTTGCTCAGTCCTGTTAGCCCATGTATCTTAGCCCTTGTTTGTTAGCCCTGTTCTCTTTATCATGTTACCAATGTTCTCTTAGCCCTTTTAGCTAGTTAACCCTGGTCTCTTAGCGCTGTAAGTTCCTACAGACCTAGTCTGTTAGCATTGTTATCTATCCCCAGTGCCACCCTGCTTTGTGAGCCGTGTTAGTGCTGGCTGATGCTAGTCTGTTAACCATGTTGGCGCTGGCTAAACATGCTCTGTTAGCCGCTCAGCATGTCACGCTAAAATGCTCTTTCAACATTGGCATGTTGACTAAGTGCATTCCACTGGTGTGTGAGCACCTGTCTAGGGGGTCTGTTTTGACAGCTGACCTACCCCCTCTTGCTGTCTCTCTTGCGTGCGTGTGTGTGTGTGCGCGCGCGTGTGTGTGCACTGGTTTGGTTGACGTCTATGGTTTATTGCCATGGTAATACTACAGTAACAATCTCCTTACAAACAATGTTGACAACCACTGTTTTCTACTGGGTCCACTAGGAGCTGCCGAGTACAACTACTGTCTTACTGGGGGACAGGGGTTGTATATAATTATGATAATACTTTGGGTTAGTGATTCAGGAATCATGTGACTGTCTAATCTGGTTAATCAATAACAGGATCAATAGACTGATGGGCAGAACTGCATTGTCATGGAAACGCACTCTGACCACACATTGTGTGTGTACCTAACAAAATAGTTGAACAACCTTTTTTATTTCCACACAGAGAACTAGTGAATGGCGTGTGTGTCTGTCTGGTATAATTTAAGTCTGAACCTTTCAGAACAGAGAGAAGGAGAGATAAAAAGAGAATTCTAAATGAGTGTTTTCAAGGATGGAACATAAGATGATGACACATTTCCTTTAACGCTCTGAGCTTGATAGACATGTCTCTACACAGGCACACACCCTCCTGACACAGCATAAGAACTTGTATTGCAAAAGTGTGTGTGTGTGTGTGTGTGTGTGTGTGTGTGTGTGTGTGTGTGTGTGTGTGTGTGTGTGTGTGTGTGTGTGTGTGTGTGTGTGTGTGTGTGTGTGTGTGTGTGTGTGTGTGTGTGTGTGTGTGTGTGTGTGTGTGTGTGTGTGTGTGTGTGTGTGTGTGTGTGTGTGTGTGTGTGTGTGTGTGTGTGGTTTTGAATATTTCAAGGTTTAATCCTGAGTGTTGTGTAACAGGAAAAGGCCTTCAGGTAGTCAAATACAGATAGCCACATCATGCCTTAACCAATCGTGTGTGTGTGTGTGTGTGTGTGTGTGTGTGTGTGTGTGTGTGTGTGTGTGTGTGTGTGTGTGTGTGTGTGTGTGTGTGTGTGTGTGTGTGTGTGTGTGTGTGTGTGTGTGTGTGTGTGTGTGTGTGTGTGTGTGTGTGTGTGTGTGTGTGGTGTGTGTGTGTGTGTGTGTGTGTGTGTGTGTGTGTGTGTGTGTGTGTGTGTGTGTGTGTGTGTGTGTGTGTGTGTGTGTGTGTGTGTGTGTCCCCCCCGTCCAGGTGCCACCAAGGAGATCGGTACGGCTCTGACGCGGATGTGCATGAGACACCGCAGCATCGAGTCCAAACTCAAGCTCTTCACTACGTATGTTTTAATATAATCTATAAACCCCTCTCAACCTGAACCCTATTTTCCCACCAGTTTGGTCTAAGTGGCTAATTGGTCCAGTATTTAGCGAGAATGCTTCAGCCGTGAAAAGTCTGCATTGTAACCCTTTGGGTCAACAGCGCCCCGTCTCTGTACGTCCTCTAACAGGCTTTCTTTTTGCAAATGACCTGGGCTCAGACTTTATGGAAAGGATACCTACAGGGAAATACTTTTTTCCTTAACCTTTCACTTAATCCGTGATCCAGTCTGTTGTGTCTCGCTCAAGGAGAAGTCTCGCTCTGAAACATAGTGAGAGCCTTATCCACATTGTCAAAAACCGCTAAATATTCAGCAATGACTTTTCAAATGGATCTAGCTATGTTAACCTTATGGGTTACAATGAAGACATGGCTGCTTCCTTTTTCAATACTGGACCAATTTCCAAACTGTTAACAGTAACTAAATGTTTTAATAATCTAAACTCTTTGCTATGTATGTTAATAATATGTAAACTCTTCACTATGTATGTAAATCACTATGCATAAAATAACGTCATTTAAACACACTAGACATTCACAAATCTCCCTTATACAATTACCATCTCTTCTTTCTTTGCTTTTTCTCTTTATTAATTCTCTTTCTCTCCTTCTCTTTCAGTGCACTCTCGGAGAGTCTCATATCTCCTTTGGAGGTGAAGATTGAGGAGTGGAAGAAAGTCGCCAATCAGCTGGACAAAGACCATGCTAAAGGTATGTTGAAGCTAACACCACATATCACGCTCTCTGCATATGTATTTCTATCGCTCTCTCTCCAAATTATGCTGTCTGTATTGCTGTCTCTCTCCATGGCAATATGATTCTGTCTGTCTCCTGTAACCATGGTAACACGATGGTCTGTGTCCTGTCACCATGGTAGCATGAATCCGTGTGTCACCTGTAACCATGGTAATGTCGATATTTGTGTCTTCCTGTAACCATGGTAACAGAATATAAGAAGGCCCGGGCAGACATCAAGAAGAAGTCCTCTGACACCATCAAACTACAGAAGAAAGTCAAGAAGGGTAATACTATGCAAATACTACATACATACTACATAAATAATAAAGAGATTGTACATACATACATTAGTACTGCCATTAATACTACACAATACTGCATGAATACTATGTACATACTACCACTAATACTACACAATACTGCATGAATACTATGTTCATACTACCACTTATACTACACAATACTGCATGAATACTATGTTCATACTACCACTCGTACTATATAAACACTTTGTGGGTACTATATTAATACTACCACTAATTCTGCATAAATACTACAACTTATACTACACACATACTAAAATAGCACTCTCCTAGTTGGAGTGAGTGCTCTTAACAGAAATATAAAGAGCTGCTGAAAACCTGGCTGTTTGCCATGACAATGCAGAGGCCGCCGCCCACTGCGGTGTGTTCCCGCCAGGTGATGTTGGCTCACCTGCCCTGGGTGGAGACTATCGCCATGGCAACCAGCCAACCCAGGCCAAGCCTTTGCCGATTGTTTGCCTGGACACACCCAGCCGTTGTCGTGGTTACACCTGGCGTTTCTGTCCCATAACCAAAACAGCTACAACAGGAAGCTTTTGACCATATAAGGCAGGGCACCGCATTTTATGGTCAACAAGACAATGATAGACAATGAGATTGCAATGAAACAGAAACACACACACACACACACACACACACACACACACACACACGGGAGTTTCCAGGTCTGATAAGGGTGAATTGATCTAAGCCGCCCTTCCCTTCTCTCGGTTTATATCGCTTTCTCTCTCCCTGCTCACTGTCTCACTCTGTCTCTCGACCCCGTGAACTAATCATCTGCCTGTGTCTCTCGACCCTTCTCTCGTTTTGTTGGGATGCTGCAATTATGCTTAGATGCTGATATATATTATATGAATATTTAGCTGTCACGCACATATTACGAGAGAGAGAGAGAGAGACATGTGATAGTCCTGGTCTAGCTCACATGCTAGTGTTGAAGTGGACAGCTTACTAAATCACATCAGAGAGAGGGGCTGTTCTCATTCTCCACACACACACACACACACCCCTATGGGCTACTGGTGTGTGGGCCAGCTGACTGTGTGTGTGAGACTGCTGGTGGCGTTCTGTTTTAATCTGATCCTCTGGTGACACATACTGGTGGCTGCTGGTGTTACACCCAGTAACTCATGGATGGAAAATAACATTTACATTTCCAAAGCACACACAAAAGAAAAATAGCAATGTAGCCTGGTAAAATATACAGTTCAAAATCAAATGCTAAATTGTCTATTGAATGTAACATCATTTGTATTTGAATTAATATAATCAACAACCCATGCACCCAATGTGTGTGTCAATGTGTGTGTTTGTGTGTATAGGCAAGGATGAGGTGCGTCTGCAGCTGGACAGTGCCCTGCAGGATGTGAGCGCCCGCTACACTGTACTGGAGGAAACTGAGAAGAGGGCCGTCTGTCGTGCACTAATTGAGGAGCGTGCACGTTACTGCAGCTTTATCAGCATGCTGAAACCTGTTCTGGTCAGTTTGTGTGTGTGTGTGTGTGTGTGTGTGTGGTATTGTATATAGTGTGTGCTTATAATGTGTGTGTATGTTGTGTGTGTGTAGGACCATGAGATCAGCATGCTCGGGGAGGTGACTCACCTCCAGTCTATTCTAGAGGACCTGACTCACCTGACAGCCGACCCCACCATGCTGCCCCCTGCTAGCGAACAGGTACACACACACACACACACACACACACACACACACACACACACACACACACACACACACACACACACACACACACACACACACACACACACACACACACACACACACACACACACACACACACACAGTGTAACAAGTGCAGCGTTGCTATGGTTGCCCTCGTTTTAATCAGGTAAGTTGTTGTAGAGTCAGTGTAATGACAACACCAGTCAGTTAGTCGATTATCCCACGATAGTTATGCAGTCAGCAGTTTACCAACAGATCAATAACCCCGTGCTCTTTGCAGGGTGATATAATAATGGCGGGGGGGGGGGGGGGTTGTGGTGAATCAGTTTATTGTGGCTGTGAATTGATTTGGTCGAGAGGTTGGTGTCGTCAGAGGCTAGTTAACCTGCTCTCATTGAGGTGGACAGGGGGTTTGTTACGGGGAGTTCTAGTGGTTATTACTCTTACAATACTGACTTTTCACAATGATGGACGTTTTGTGAGTATTGTTTTGATATTTTCTTCTATTGTCACCTACCACCAAGGTTTTTGAGTGGATATGTTTGCACACAATACTGGGTCCACTGAACATTGTTTTAAAAGAGTGAAACCCACACTTGAACAACTTCCAATTAATACAGAATTGTCAATTTGTGATGCTTTCTCATTTCTTAATTTAAATACTTAATATACAATGTTTGTTACAATTAGTTCAATAAATACATAATGCTACACGATAAATAGAAGGCTTCAAATAGACTCCGTGGTCAATTATTTTTCCAATCCATCTCCAACTCTGTCTCTCAGGTGATTTTGGATCTGAAAGGTTCAGACTTCAGTTATATCTACCAGACACCCCCCGCCTCGCCTAGCAGTTTCTCCAGGAAGGGGAGCGTCAGCAGGTAACCCTCCTCACCTGTCTCACCTATCTCACCCGTCTCCCCCCTAAACAATCTCATGTCTCTCCCCTTACCGATCTCAGGTCTCTCTTCTCCTCCATCTCACATGTCTCTCCTCTCACCCGTCTCTCCCCTAACCTATCTCGCATGTCTCTCCCCTCACCTGTCTCTCCTTTCACCTGTCTCTTTCCTCACCAGATTCTTGAAACCTGTCTCTTCTTTCACCTGTCTCTTCCCTCACCAAACTCTCCTTTCACCAGTTGCTCCCCCCCCCCGCTGTCTCTAGTCTCACCCTTCTCACATGTCGCTACACACCCGTAGCCATGGTTACACCAGTATATTATGATTTAATCTCACGTGTTTTTCATGGTTTTCATAGTATCTACCACCATGGCTCAGTCCGGCATGTCCCCTCCCTGGACTCCATCAGCTGCATCGAGGACACCCAGGTAACTCTCTCTGTCTCTCTGTCTCTGTGTGTGTGTGTGTGTGTGTGTGTGTGTGTGTGTGTGTGTGTGAGGTCTGAACATCTTTGGTCCTCCACCGGCAACAGGGGCGCGTACGGAGTAGCAACGTAGATCTTTGCGGATCTTCACATACTGATTGATGTGTGTTTTCAGGATTTGGCTGATCGGGGCTCAGGGGTCATCGGGGGGTCAGAGAATGGTTCCCTGGCCCCGCCCCCCCACAATGCCTACAACCAGGAGAGAACCAGGACCATGTCCACCTCTAGCAAGGTATATTGATCGATTGATTGATTTATTTTAGCACTAAGGTTGTATGCGTTGATTGTTCTCAGCCTCACTTCTTGGATAATACTGACTAGAAATGACTAAATGACCAGATGTAAAGGTACTTATACGTCTTTCTGTCTCCGTTTCTCTGTCTCTCTCTTCAGTCTTGCTCCGCCAGAGACCAGTTGTCTGGGTGTAACTCTGGCGCCCCCCGGAGCAGCAGAGACTCACTGCACTGCTCCAGTGGCTACAGCACCCAGACCACCACCCCCTCCTGCTCAGAGGACACCATACACACACACGGTACACACACACACACACAAATGTTTTTAAGATTAGGTTTGCCGCTTCATATACTTTCTTGTCACATTATATGCAACAAGAACCCTTGTTGCATTTTTAGTGTTGCTGCTGTTGGTTATTTGTTATTTATTCAAGAAAGATCCAACACCTTGTCATATTGTGTTTATTTTCTCACTTTTTTTCGCACCGGCATTAGTGTTGCGGGCCTTTGCGTCTGTCTGTCTGTGGGTTTGTCTGTCTGTCTAGTTTTCTGTTTAAATCTCTTTAATCTTTTATTTTCCAGCTTTAAAGAACGAGCCTCCTCTCTATGGTAGGTTCCTTTCTGCCTCTACCCGTTTGTCTGTCTGTCGGCCTCTCTACATGTCTGTGTCTGTCGGCCTCTCTACATGTCTGTCTGTCTGTCGGCCTCTCTACATGTCTGTCTGTCTCGTCTGTCTGTCTGTCGCCTCTCTACATGTCCGTGTCTGTCTGTCTCGGCCTCATGTCTGTCTGTCGGCCTCTACATGTCTGTCTGTCGTCTCGGTCCTCTCTAACGGTTTTTTCCTGGTTAAATTACCTTAAGCTTTTGGTTTCCCTAACATAAAAGAGAATATCTCACTTCTACTAAAATACACTGGACAATAGAAGCTTTATGGTGCATGTTTTTTTATTATAAAGTCCTCACTTACACTTACTGGCTCATACTTTCTCTCTTTGTCTCTGTCTCTGTCTCTCTCTATCTCTCTGTCTTTCTTTCTCCCTCTCTCTCTCTGTCTATGTCCCTTTGTCTCTCGCTCTCTAGACTATGAGTCCATCTCGCTCCACGGCGGCGATGCAGACTCTGTCTCCCTCCACAGCCTCGGTCTCCATGGCAACAGCCAGTCGGACTTTGACCACCGGTCCTCGACCATTCCTCGCAACTCGGACCTGAGTCTGCAGTGCCGCAAGATGCTGCAGTCCAAGCGGCCCGCCTCCACCGTGTCCCTATTGGGCGACCCGGAGCTGAGGGCGTCGCACACGGCCACCATCCGCAGGAAGCCCTCCTCCAAGCCGGGCTACCGCAGGGGCACCATCAGCGGGGCGATGCCCATCCCCACCCCCACCCCCCAGGTCCCTCCCCTCAAGGCCCTGGGCGTTGCCGGGAGCGCCGAGAACGTCTTCCTCCATCCGGCAGCCGTGGTGGGTCTGTCCCACAGCAAGCAGTACCACACCTCCACCCAGAGTCTGAGTGCCCTGCCCCCGCCCTCACCCTACTACCAGCTGGTCCCGGGGCGCCTGCCCATCCCTGTCCCCGTCCCCACCGTACCTGCAGGGGGCAGCAGCAACCGGCTCAACCAGCAGATCAACCAGCCACACACGCAGCCGGCTGCTCCGCCACAGCACAATCAACAACAACCCCAACAACAACAACAACAACCACCGCTGTATCAACAACAACCACCACCGCTGTATCAACAACAACCACCACCGCTGTATCAACAACCACAACCACCGCTGTATCAACAACCACAACCACCGCTGTATCAACAACCACAACCACCGCTGTATCAACAACCGATGTATCAACAACAACCGATGCATCAACAACAACAACCGCTGCATCATTATCAACAACAACAAGCCCACCAGCAGCAACAACAACAACAGCAGCTGTATCAACAGCAGCAGGTCCAGCAGCCACCCGAGTGTCCTGCCCCTCCTGCCCAGGAGGAGGCTTCTGGTCCTGGGCACGGTGTCCATTGCCAGCCGGCCCCAGGCCTGGAGGAGCCAAGTGGGGGTGTGGAGGATGGAGGGGGGAGTATGCAGGCTTCGCTCAGAGGTGTAAAACTCAGACCGACCGTGACCAATGACCGCTCTGCTCCTCTCCTGCCCCCGCCCCCCCCAAGTGAGACGCAGACGGGCCAGGCCTAAACTTTCTCTCAGAAGTCAAACACACACACCGTGTCTTAAAACACACGCCGTGTCTTAGACCCGTGAGACTTAACGCGCTTCCTAACGTTCAAACTTATCCTGTATCCAATCTGTTAAATGAATCTTAAGTTTTATCATTATTTTATTTTGTTTTAGAGTTGTGATTTATTTTTTAGCTGTTTGGCTTTTATGACTCTGTAATTTTATTCTGACTTTTATGCCTTTTATTTTAATTTGATTGGCTCTAAAGTTGTTGCTTTTTTGTTGTATAGTCTTACCCAATCAGAATGTCCTGTGGCACTGTGTCAGATGCTGATTGGTTGTTAGACAGGAGCTCTTCCTGATATATGGGTCAAGGCCATTCAGGAGGCACAGGGTGTTTGCTCTGGTCTGAACTGTCCCAGGATGGATAGGTGGAGCCTAGCTTAGTTATGAGTCACAACAAGCTGACAACATTATCTGAATAAATAGGTTTACATCATAGCGGTTCTAGACGATAATCCGACTACATCTGTCATCTGTGAGTCTCTATGTCAATCGGACGCTAGATGTAGATTAGACTCCAGACATCAGATCGGTTGGATGGGAGGAAGGTGAGGTTTCGCCATAGCGGGCTATGGAGCGCTACCTCATCATCACCATCACAATGGTTACACCAGACTGGTACGGTCTAAACCTATAGAGGGGTAAGGGGTGGGTATATTATGGCCTGGGCTGACCGATGTCTGTCAGGAATCAATGGTAATACTACCATCAATCATTCGATATCGGTTTCTGTTAAGTTGCAGAGATGCTATGCTGGATCTGTTTGTTTATGTTGATCGGCTGATTGAAAGGCAGCAGTCGTGTGTGTATATATTAGTGCTTTTGTTTCCCTACAGAGATATCTATATATATATATCTGGATAGTATTTTGTTAATTGATTAGAGATCGATATAGAAGAGGTGTCAAGCTGAAGCCTATTTTTGTAAAAAAAAAGAAAAGACTGAAAAACTAAGCAAAAAAAAAAGGTTAATAGTCTGGAGTTGGACCAGTAGGGAGAGAACCAAAGACCAGACGGACGGGTTTGGAAGCAGGTGTGTGTGTGTCACAAAAGGAGGATGTGATATTTTTCGGTTAGCTTTGGGATGTAAATCGTTTTTTGTTGTGTTCTTTGCGTTTTGATTACGAAAATGTTTTAAGTGGCTCCTTAAGCTTTAAGCCTCATCCTAAATGAGTGTACTTTGGTTGAACCAATGACTGTCCTCGACAGCTGTGATGCTACCTGCCCACTAGTCAATATTTGTTTGGATTCATCTTTAAAGATCTTTCAAGAAAATCATTTTTGACTCCGTTGTGTTCTGTTGACCTCTCTCTTCTGTCTCTCCTCTTGGACCTGAGGGTTGCTTATATTATTTACATTTTAAAGGGACCAAGTGTGGGATTGTTTAACATGTAGTAATTGCTTTGAATTGCAAGAGTAGCATTCTGCTACCCACCCAGACAGTCCTACCCTTTGGGCCCCCCCCCCCCCGGGAACAGGGAGCTTCCCTGTTCCCGTCCACCCGCCTCACTCTAAATTACACCCCAGACGATTGTGGGTAATGGGTTTGGTCTGACGGGGACCGACTGGGAGAATATTTATACTCTGAACATCTGATCACCATTATTGTCCTCTTACACACACACACATGTGCGCGCGCGTATACACACTCACAAATAAACCATCTCATCACAATACCATTCTCAAATGATAGGGAAGAGTTGTGAGTGTGTGTGCTGTTATTGTGTTGGGTTCTTGTGATCATTTCCTGGACATGACTAGTGTTTGTTTATTTGGTGGGAGGAGCCAGGATCTCCTGGAGATGGGCGGGGCATGTTTACTCACAGTAATGATGTTACGATGACTCACTCGACCCAGATACCCTAGAGTCTTGAGCAGTTAGAATTGGTGGGTTGCGACCCATAAATGGGCCGTAAGGGCATTTTGAGTGGGTTTCAGAGCATATGCCAAACCTTAATCTTTTTTTAATGTTGTGATAGCTGAAACCATACACACCTCTGGTTATTTCTCTGTTCCCCTGGCTCCATCTCTCTTGCTCTCTCCATCTCTCTCTCTCTCTCCTTTTCTCTTTCCATCAGTCTCTCTCCAATGTGTCAGCTGCTCATGATTCACTGTTCTTAGTCACAATGCTCAATTACACCCCCCCCCCCCCCCCCCCGTGGGTTACCCCTGTGAGTCTTGTATTGCATCATTGATACGCTACATGCTGAGTCACTTACAGTTCTGTATAAATCCACTAGAGGCTCACAGCTCACTTTAGAACTACCAGCTCCACTTCAGAGGCGGGAGGGAGAGGGGTTGTTTGTCGAGCGAAGGTCAAACTGAAAAAAGTAAAATAAGAATGAATTACAGAGAACACAATCTCAGTACATACTCAGTGTGTGTGGTCACTCTGCCGTGTGTGTGTGTGTGTCTAGTTATTTGAGGAGTGATGTAATGTTTGAAGGGTAGTAACGGTCAGCATGACCTCTTGACCGCACAAAACCATCTGCTGTATGTGTGTGTGTGTGTGTGTGGGTAATCTGTGTTTTTTGTATGAGTTGACAATTTATGTTGTGTGTGTGTGTGCATACCATCTGCTGTTCGTTCTGTCACGTGTTCGAGACACACACACACACACACATCTCTCTGTTGTGTATGGGGCCAGTGTGTTTCTAAATCTTTCTTATATCAGTTTACAGTACAAACCATCTGTGTGTATGTGTGCACGTGTGTGTTCCTGGATAGAGTTACTGATCTTATTCCTCAACATTATGACAAACAGACCATCTGTCTGACCTCTCAGAAGTCTGCAATTTGAGAGAGAGACAGACAGAGAGAAAGAGAGAGAGATAGGAACAAACTGCCATATCTTTTGGGGTAAATACAGGATTGCGCAATCACCACAGTATGTATTGTCACCTGTTGTGATGATGTCCTGTTCACTGTATTATACTTTCATGTGTATAAGTAGCTGCATTGCACATACAACCTGCACAAGAACAGTATCTGTATTTTATATTTTATATCAAACTTTTTTTATAGTAATTCATATTTTACAAACACAGCAGATTTCATAAGAAGTCATAGAGACCTCAATGGCTTCTGATTCCAAAACTCCATTCCAAGTCTGCCACAACACCTGCATGGTGTATAGAGTGACTGTGTGTTTGTGTGTGTTTATATGTTATATATATATATATGTTTATAACACATCTAGAGGTGATATTGTTATGTCCGGGGCCAGTCTGCTTTCCCGCCAAAACCAACCAAGCATGACGGTCCTTTCACAAACGTGTCACCAGGGTAACCAAGGCCTCACCACGGTAACCGGTCCTCATGTTGCCGTGGCGCCACGTGAAATGCAGCACTACACATGCACACGCACACGCACACACACTGTCACATGCACACTGTCTTGCACACACACACACACAGACACACACACATACTGAGAGCTTTCAAAACAGAGCTGTGTGTGTGTTAATTACTGTGTGTTGTGTGTTTTATGCTAATGACATGTTTGTTAAGTTCATTGAGTTCAAACGTGTAACTGGATATTTTATTTATTTATTTTCACCACTAGATGTCCCCAGTGGGTTACAGTACTCAAATAGTACCACGATACTACCATAGTACCGCAGTACTAACATAGTACCACAGTACTAACATAGTTATACAGTACTAACACAGAACCACAGAACTAACACAGTACCGCAGTACTAACAACATTGTACCACAGTACCACCATAGTACTACAGTACCAACTCAGAACCACATGTGGTAACACAGTACCAACATAGTAATACTGAACTAACAAAGTACCAATACACTACTGTTTAATGTGTGTACGGTGTAGTACTGTGTAGTTTAGTCTTCTAGAATTGAGTTGGAAGACGGAGCAGATTGTTTTCTGGGATGCCCCACCAGGCCAACCACCCCGCTGAACTCTCTTTCTATTGGCCATTTGGCCGTGGAGGGGAAAGAGCGCCAAAGCTCAGCCAATCAGCTGCCGGGGGGAGGGACCGAACATGAGAGAGCAGAGCAGCTGGAGTTAACATTCCTGTGTGTGTGTGTGTGTGTATGTATGTGTGGTGTGGGTAGGGGTATGTGTGTGTGTGTGTGGGTACTGGTGTGTGCGTGTGCATGCCTCCAGTGTTTTTCCCGCCGTTTGGAGAGTTCTGGATCGCTGCCAAGACCAGATTAGAGCGAAACTCTTATACTTTATATATGTACATATAAAGTATATATATAGATATTATTATAGCTATTATTGTGAAATAGTTATTTTAAAGGAAAATGCTCTGGAATGTTGGTACTTTCTTAACTTCCTGTTGACAAAAGCAAACAACAGGAATGTTCTCTTTAAAGCATGTACCTTAAATGTCCACATGTACTAACTAATGTAGCGTACTGACACTCACAATCACATGTGGAGGTACAACGGGCAGGTATCGGAGGGTAGGTCATATACTGTAGGTTATGTACTGTCAGTTATGTAGAGTTGTGGTTATGTACTGCGGGTCATGTAGGGCAGGCTATAAGTATAACTGGTAGAAGACTCTGATGACCTACTTCTGTGGAAGGAAGTCTTGAAAAACAATGTCAAACGTCACCATGGTATATGTCCTCGTGGTCTGAGGTCATGCTGGAGAGGAATGGCACCATAGGGAGAGTCAGGGTCAAGTTCTACTGTTGCAGCAACGTAAACAAGACCACCCTATGGGCCCGGGCCGTGCGGTTCCACTCCTGTTCCCTCCCCGTGTCAAACCCCGTTCGAAAATCCTTCCGTCGGTTGCGGCCAAATAGGTTCATAATCCTGGAAGAGGGAAGAGATTTCATTGCTTTACTGTTACACCCAAAAAAAAAAGATATACATTGATATTGCAAGGTTCACTCGTTTCCATATAGTATACTCTACGCACGAGCCTCAGCCCTCGACCAATCACAAGCGACAATAACAACTGAAGCAACCGCCACTTTGAAAAAATGTGAACACTGGACACCGAATCGTTTAGGTTATGGCCTGATGCGCACACCCACACACGCTCGCTATTTGACTTCATATACAAATGAAAATAGTAAACTACTACACTGCTAGACTCAACGGTCTAAATAAAGCCAGGCGTGTGCTGTGTTCGTTTATGGAGGTGGGAAACGCTTCGTCTCCGACTTAAAAGTGCGCTCGAGCTACAACATCGGGGAAAACAAGGGCGCTAAACGCTCACCTTTGGGCTAACATTCCTACAAGTGTACTCTTAAAACGGCTTATAACATTCATGTTTAATCATACGGGTATAACCAACTGACTGTATGTAAGTATGCAGATTGGTATGTGAAAATGTGTCTTTATTTGTTTTAAATTCATAAAATCTTACTAAATGTATCCCCCCCCCCCACTGTATACGATGTGGCCATGTTTAAATGGCGTCAAATGACGTTGGCCGTGTCCAAAACTATTCCCTCTCTGGGTCACTGTGAGGACTATGTGGTGAGCTCATCGGCTAAATTAAATATATAGATATCGGAAGCGTCTCTTACTGGCTTCATTGCTGTCGCATTGCTTCTCTTCGATGTCCGTGTGCCCCATGTGTCTATGGGCACTCATGACCGTCGGTTGGAAACTACTTTTTACGATGCATTGTGGGATACGATGAGTGCACTATATAGGGCAGGGGGTCCGCGAAATCATTCGTTTTCTATTTTTATTTATATATATATATTTATATAAATAAAAATCAAATTATATATATATATATATATATATATATATATATATTATTTTATTTTTATTTTTATAAAGTTTCATAAATGCATAAGACGGGGAGCATTGCACCCATCACATTAGCATATTGTGTTCATTACTCCAACCCATGTTAGTTTTGGGCCAATATAAACACTTTGCCAATGATTTGAATAAGGAGCAATATGTGACTAATACTAGTCACATATTAATAGTACACAATATTAGTCATTTTAAATGTCTGGGTATATAAAGACTATGTCACATCTTTGTTTACTGTTCATAGTCATAGGACTATGTCTTGTTACTGTTCATCTTGTTACAGTTCATAGTCATAGGACTATGTCTTGTTACTGTTCATCTTGTTACAGTTCATAGTCATAGGACTATGTCTTGTTACTGTTAATCTTGTTACAGTTCATAGTCATAGGACTATGTCTTGTTACTGTTCATCTTGTTACTGTTCATCTTGTTACTGTTCATAGTCATAGGACTATGTCTTGTTACTGTTCATCTTGTTACTGTTCATAGTCATAGGACTATGTCTTGTTACTGTTCATCTTGTTACTGTTCATAGTCATAGGACTATGTCTTATTACTGTTCATAGTCATAGGACTATGTCTTGTTACTGTTCATAGTCATAGGACTATGGCTTGTTACTGTTCATCTTGTTACTGTTCATAGTCATAGGACTATGTCTTGTTACTGTTCATCTTGTTACAGTTCATAGTCATAGGACTATGTCTTGTTACTGTTGTTACTGTTCATTTAGTTACAGTTCATAGTCATAGGACTATGTCTTGTTACTGTTCATCTTGTTACAGTTCATAGTCATAGGACTATGTCTTGTTACTGTTGTTACTGTTCATTTAGTTACTGTTCATAGTCATAGGACTATGTCTTGTTACTGTTGTTACTGTTCATTTAGTTACTGTTCATAGTCATAGGACTATGTCTTGTTACTGTTCATCTTGTTACTGTACATAGTCATAGGACTGTCTTGTTACTGTTGTTACTGTTCATCCTTATACTGTCAACTGTTCTGAAAGCTTGAGAAAAAATGACTCTGTTTAAAAGTATATACGTGGTATAAACATGATTCATATTTAACTGTGTTTGGATTTATTGCTATGAAACAGGTCTGATGTATTAAGGTTGAAATGTTTTAGAATACAAATAGTTCCAATGAAAGTCAGCCAGAAATATCTGGGTTTATTAGGACTATGCTACATCTTACAGTTCATAGTCATAGGACTATGTCTTGTTACTGTTGTTACACTTCATCTTGTTGCAGTTCATAGTCATAGGACTATGTCTTGTTACTGTTGTTACACTTCATCTTGTTACAGTTCATAGTCATAGGACTATGTCTTGTTACTGTTGTTACACTTCATCTTGTTACAGTTCATAGTCATAGGACTGTCTTTACTGTTCATCTTGTTACAGTTCGTAGTCATAGGATTATTTCATGTTACTGTTCATCTTGTTACAGTTCGTAGTCATAGGACTATGTCTTGTAAGGGGGGGGTTCTCAAAAAAGTTTGAGAACCCCTGATATAGGGTATAATCATTTCTACTTATCATTCAGAGCAGTGTAGAACGTCCACAAATTGGTTGGCGCAAACATTTGCTGTTACGCATTTCTCAAAATAATGGGCTTACTTTATAGGGCTAAGGTTATATTGGCTTCACTATTTGTCATTGCTGTTTGATGTACTAAAACATGTCAAATCTAGAGAGCCATCTTTTTGTACTTTTACCGGAGCACAGTTGCAAATTGTACCATTGTACCTTGAAACCAGACATAGATAGAAATAGCAGGGGCATATGGGTGTCCTGCTTGAACTTTAGCTTTAGCTACATTAGTAGAAGTTGTAGTATAAGCAGCAGAATGGAGTTTATAAGTGCACATTCTACTAATGAGTGACCGAGCCATCGTCATGACGACAGTTCTCGTTATTACAGTTGTGAAGAAAAGGCCACATAATCTCCTGTTACACACACACACACACACACACACACACACACACACACACACACACACACACACACACACACACACACACACACACACTGAGCTATGTGCTCTCATACATGTGACACACATACTGTCGACATTCATGGAAACACGACGCTTCACCTGAAAGCACATTCAGGGTCACGTGCTGCCTTCCCTTACACACACACACACACACACACACACACACACACACACACACACACACACACACACACACACACACACACACACACACACACACAAGCATACACACACACACACACACACACACACACACACACACACACACACACACACACACACACACACACACACACACACACACACACACACACACACACACACAAGCATACACACACACACACACACACACACACACACACACACACAATATCACCTTAAGTAACCAGTGGTGGAAAAAGTGCTCCCACACTGTAGTAATACCACGCTGTAGAAAGTCATTGAGAATGTTATTTAAGTAAAAGTATGAAAGTATTACCATCAAAATATACTTGAAGTACCTAATGTAGAAAAACTCATTATGCGTAATCGGAGTGATATGTATTACATTATTGGATTATATTTATTGATGCAGTCATGTGTTTTAAATGACTTTGTCTATCTAATCTAATCTACCGTTGCAGCTGCTCAAGCTCATTTGAATGTATCCCTCTATTTATTTACATACTGTAAATATGTATATTATTTCCTCTTGGGGGCCAATAGAGCCTTATTGACCTAAAGTTCTCAAGTAAAGTACAAGTACCTTCAATTTGTACTTAAGTACAGTACTTGTCAATGTAAATGTCCCTGTCTGAGTCTGCCACTGTGAATAATGCTAAACAAGGCATACTACCAACATGATGGCAGACAAAAGACCCACGCTCTCTCTCTCAGGGGAGTTAGACATTAAAGGGGAACTCCGCCGATTTGAAACCTTATTAAAAAATATCCTCATAAAAAAATGCTTTATTGGATGATGTGAAACGCATCGTCAACATGGAGGCAAGGTATATACATGGAGTTCATCTGCATAATATACTGCACACATTGAACTTTGAACAAAGCCTGAAAAAAGGTTGAAAAGCAGTGGAGTTCCCCTTTAAGCTGTATGAAGCGCTGACATGGTTCTCGTCATGTTTAACTTAAAGAGATTGACTTATCTGTCTGTCAGTCTGTCTGCTGGGCACCACATGCCTACCTGTCTGTCTATCTGCCTGGCTGTCTGCCTTTCTGTCTGTCTGCCTTTCGGTCTGTCTGCCTGTCTGTCTATCTGGTAACTTATACTTTATTGTGCTGCACCCTATTGCATACCTAAAGGAGATGCCGATTTGAGACAAAATGAGTAAACCAAGAAGAGCACTTCTCTCTTTCTCTCTTTTGTTCTTGTTCATTCTTCTTGTCATTCTTTACTTCCATTCTTTGCTGTCATTTTCTCTCTCTCTCTCTCTCTCTCTCTCTCTCTCTCTCTCTCTCTCTCTCTCTCTCTCTCTCTCTCTCTCTCTCTCTCTCTCTCTCTCTCTCTCTCTCTCTCTCTCTCTCTCTCTCTCTCTCTCTCTCCTCTCTCTCTCTCTCTCTCTCTCTCTCTCTCTCTCTCTCTCTCTCTCTCTCTCTCTCTCTCTCTCTCTCTCTCTCTCTCTCTCTCTCTCTCTCTCTCTCTCTCTCTCTCTCTCTCTCTCTGTCTTCCCCCCGCCCACAGAAAGAGAGTGCTGCTCTGAGTTTCTGCTTGTGGTTAGAACAAACCAACCAATAGAGGAAAGGACCTTTATTTAGTTCTTGACGTGAAGGTTAGGACTTTTATAGTTTTTCCTTGAGAGAAGAAGGGGAGACAGACTGAGAGTAGAGGAAGTTGTTATAGTTTTATAGTTTGTTATATGTTTATCTGTTTTCCCTGACAAAACTCTTTCTATCAACCTAGATGTATTACTCTCTATTAATACTTGCATAGCTGGCTGTGTTAATGTTAATGTTAATGCTGGCTGTGTTAATGTTTAACCCCTGACCCTGCAATGCCACTGCCTTGCTCTACCTGCTTAGCGACACTGGGAATAGAACCGTCCGCCGTCCAGAGTGGATTGATCCTGCGGTGTAAGTGCCTTGCTCTACGTACTGAGCGACACAGGACATAGAATTGACCTGGAGGCAGGGTTTAGTCATGGTGTGGGTGGGGCCTCAGAGTGTGTTGTCATGGTGATGGGGATGGACAGTGCTGACAGAGGGTTAACACGCTCACTTCGACTTCCTGTCTGTTTAGCAGAGCACACACACACACACACACACACACACACACACACACTCTCTGTCATTGTGTTCCAGTGAACAAGAAAAGTCAGCACTATTGTCCTGTCTACCCCCGAGACACATTAGACACAAAAGTATGTATGTGTGTGTGTGTGTGTGTGTGTGTGTGTGTGTGTGCATTTAGTGTTAAATGACCCTTTGTAGTGGAGAGTTAAGATTTCTGTCTGTCGCACAGACAGATAGACAGACAGGTTCGGCACAAGGACACATAGAGCTACAGAGACAGAAAGACAGAAAGATATGTAGAGACAGACGTGATTTTTTTCAATCTCATTTGACATGCTTTGCCAACACATATTCCCCAGCCAATAGAGAGAGACATGCCCAGGCTTGTCCCCCATCCCGGGCGACCCCTGACCCCAGTAAGATCCCCCACAGGCTGCAACCAGTGGATCTCATCCCCCCCCCCCATCCCATTCGTCAGTTGAGACAGCGTGTGATTGGCCCTCCGAGTAGTGTGTGTGTGTGCCAGCGTATATACGCTTATACGTATATACGCTTATACGTATATACGCTTATACGTATATACGTATATACGTATATACGTATATGCGTATATACGTTGGCGCCATATATGATACTCAAGTAA
>CM051002.1:17113401-17120901 GCA_027704905.1 Muraenolepis orangiensis
TATAAAGTACTATAGTACTAAAGTACTTTAGTACTATATACACAGAATGATGTCACCGTTCATGCATGAGGTGATGCGAGCGTTTGCCCTCCAGGATGGATTGATCCATTGATTCTTATGGCAGCGTTTCACAGCCCGATGTTAAAACTGGTTGTACAGACAGGTTATTAAGGAGCAGGTAGGGGTTAGACAGTACAGAGACAGGTCATTAAGGAGCAGGTAGGGGTTAGACAGTACAGAGACAGGTCATTAAGGAGCAGGTAGGGGTTAGACAGTACAGAGACAGGTCATTAAGGAGCAGGTAGGGGTTAGACAGTACAGAGACAGGTCATTAAGGAGCAGGTAGGGGTTAGACAGTACAGAGACAGGTCATTAAGGAGCAGGTAGGGGTTAGACAGTACAGAGACAGGTCATTAAGGAGCAGGTAGGGGTTAGACAGTACATAGACAGGTCATTAAGGAGCCGGTAGGGGTTAGACAGTACAGAGACAGGTCATTAAGGAGCAGGTAGGGGTTAGACAGTACAGAGACAGGTCATTAAGGAGCAGGTAGGGGTTAGACAGTACAGAGACAGGTCATTAAGGAGCAGGTAGGGGTTAGACAGTACAGAGACAGGTCATTAAGGAGCAGGTAGGGGTTAGACAGTACAGAGACAGGTCATTAAGGAGCAGGTAGGGGTTAGACAGTACAGAGACAGGTCATTAAGGAGCAGGTAGGGGTTAGACAGTACAGATACAGGTCATTAATGAGCAGGTAGGGGTTAGACAGTACAGAGACAGGTCATTTAGGAGCAGGTAGGGGTTAGACAGTACAGATACAGGTCATTAAGGAGCAGGTAGGGGTTAGACAGTACAGAGACAGGTCATTTAGGAGCAGGTAGGGGTTAGACAGTACAGAGACAGGTCAGTAAGGAGCAGGTAGGGGTTATACAGTACAGAGACAGGTCATTAAGGTGCAGGTATGGGTCAGGCAATCTTGCTCTAGGAATGCCAACAGGTAGACTGTGTAAATACATCAACTCCCCACCCCTCCCCTCTCGGTAAGGTACGTTAGAGCGTGTCGTTGGTACAGTGTAAGTACAAAGAGCGCGTTATGAACCCAGAGGGTTGACCTGCTACTGTAAATATGAGTATTGTGTTGGAGAGGGCGAGGCCCACCTGATAAAGGCCTGCTCTGTCTTCTGTGTGCTCAGAGGGCCGTGGCGGACACGATGGATGATCCTGGATCACAGTATCCTCCTCCTCGCTAGTCAAGGTTAGTTAACAACCAGGCATTAGTAAAGGTTAGTTATTGACAAGACAGTCTTGTAGATAAGAGTTAGTTCATGACCAGACCTTCTTGTTAGTAAGGGTTAGTTAATGAGCAGACCTCCTTGTTAGAAAGGGTTAGGTAATGACCTAACCTCCTTGTTATTCAGGGTTAGTTAACCACCAGACCTCCTGGTTAGTAAGGGTTAGATAACCACCAGACCTCATGGTTAGTAGGGGTAAGTTAATGACCAGAACTCCTTGTAAATAAGGGTTAGTTCATGACCAGACCTCCTTGTTAATAAGGGTTAGTTAACCACCAGACCTCCTTGTTAGTAAGGGTTAGTTAACCACCAGACCTCCTTGTTAGTAAGGGTTAGTTAAGGACCAGACCTCCTTGTTAGTAAGGGTTAGTTAAGGACCAGACCTCCTTGTTAGTAAGGGTTAGTTAAGGACCAGACCTCCTTGTTAGTAAGGGTTAGTTAAGGACCAGACCTCCTTGTTAGTAAGGGTTAGTTAAGGACCAGACCTCCTTGTTAGTAAGGGTTAGTTAAGGACCAGACCTCCTTGTTAGTAAGGGTTAGTTAAGGACCAGACCTCCTTGTTAGTAAGGGTTAGTTAACCACCAGACCTCCTTGTTAGTAAGGGTTAGTTACTGGGAGCTGCCCATAAGCACAGGCTTCTACTGGTAACCACAGTCTTCTGTGGACACACAGTCTGTTACTGGTTAGTGGCCATTAGAATAAAGTGGGGGATGATCAGGGAGATTGATGAGTTTTACAAGCAGGAAAACGAGACAAAGAAAGAAGGTGTGGACGACGGAGGGGAGAGAGGGAGAGAAGGAGACAGGAGCAAAATGAAGAGAAAGAATACAGTTGAAAGGAGGGCTACCGGCTGAATAGAGGTCTGTTGGGATTCTCCTCTCCACTGAGGAGCCAGGGAGGAGCCACTCTACTAATATGTATACTATTCTAGTGTGTGTGTGTGTGTGTGTGTGTGTGTGTGTGTGTGTGTGTGTGTGTGTGTGTGTGTGTGTGTGTGTGTGTGTATGTGTGTGTGTGTGTGTGTGTGTGTGGTAATGTTGAGCTAGTGAAAGGTAATGCTACTAAATATCGGATAATGTTATTGAGTGTTAATTCTCTAAAGCCAGTTGATGCTAGTTAATGTTACAATGAAGTTGGAGAGCTTAAGTGTACAATAGAATAACAATACATACACACACACACACACGCACACACACACACACACACACACACACACACACACACACACACACACACACACACACACACACACACACACACACACACACACACACAGCAGGGTGCATTATCTTAGAAAAGAAAGAAAGTAAAAGAGAGAGAGACAAAAGGGAAAGAAGAGGGATTATGGATGAGTGGGTGAACGAGTGAGAGGAGGAGGAGGAGGAGGAGGGGGGGATGGAGGGATTAGGAGCTGAGAGGAAGAGGAAGGAGAGGAAAGAGTTGTGTAAACATTAGTCTGGTGAAAGAATAGATCGCCCCCCCTGTTATCACAGTACTTAACCTACAGCGAGAGAGAGCGAGAGCGAGAGCGAGAGAGAGAGAGAGAGCACACCATACAACTCTATAGTTTATATCATATTTTATAGTCCACTTCCATTGTATATTCCTGGTACTTTTTTCTGTTTTTTTTTATAGTACATATCGCACTTAAATCGCACTCTATATCTCTTGTAACATTTGGAATATTCTATATTTCACTTTTTATATTTTACAAGGCAAACATTGTTATTTTCCTTGAATTTGAAACAGCTTTGGAAAGCAAATGTAAACTTTACGTGAATGAATTGAATTGAGAATGAATTTACAAACTTCTTTGAATTGAGAGAGAGTGATAGAGAGAGACTTGTTGACACAGAGAGAGCGAGAGAAAGAGAGAGAGAGAGAGAGAGAGAGAGAGAGAGAGAGAGAGAGAGAGAGAGAGAGAGAGAGAGAGAGAGAGAGAGAGAGAGGAGAGAGAGAGAGAGAGAGAGAGAGAGAGAGGAGAGAGAGAGAGAGAGAGAGAGAGAGAGAGAGAGAGAGAGAGAGAGAGAGAGAGAGAGAGAGAGAGAGAGAGAGAGAGAGAGAGAGAGAGAGAGAGACTTTGTTGACACAGAGAGAGTGAGAGAAAGAGAGAGAGAGAGAGAGAGAGAGAGAGAGAGAGAGAGAGAGAGAGAGAGAGAGAGAGAGAGAGAGAGAGAGAGAGAGAGAGAGAGAGAGAGAGAGAGAGAGAGAAAGAGGCATAGTGTTGAAAGCTTTACAATCAGCTGCCTTACCAAGAGGCACTGCAGCACCTATATTATCACACACACACACACGCACACACACACACACACACACACACACACACACACACACACACACACACACACACACACACACACACACACACACACACACACACACACACACACACACACACACACACACACACACACACTGCTTCTCTTCAATAGAATCAGCCTCTACTCATACTTTCTCTCTCACTCTCTCTCTCTTTCTATATATATATATTTATATATATATTTATATATGACTTTTATATATATATATACAGTATATATATATATATATATATATTTATATATATATATATATATATATTTATATATACTGTATATATATCCCCCTCTCTATCTCTTACCCCCTCTCCCTCTCTTAAAGACATGCATTCTGTTTTGATCGATGACCCTTGGTGACCTTTTTCAATGAGGTCACAACCTTCCCTTAAGTGTTCTGCAAATAGCTAGAAGCCTTTGTGTGTGCCTGACTGTTTTTGTGTGTGTGTGTGTGTGTGTGATCAGTGATGGTGAAGAGAATCCAGTTATCTACCATCTCCTCTCTTATTTTGCTCCTCTCCTCTTGTCCTCTTCTCTCCCTTCTTAATTCTCCCTTCTTCCTACTCCCCTCTCCCCTCTCCCCTCTCCCCCTCTCCCCTCTCCCCTCTCCCCTCTCCCCCTCTCCCCCTCTCCCCTCTCCCCTCTCCCCTCTCCCCTCTCTCTATGGTGAGTCATTGCATTGTAGGGATAAAGTCTGATTTACTGTAAGTTCTGAACAGAAGGAAGTGGCTTATTATCTTGGATATTAAGTTACACTCTCAGTTGAACCGTAGCCAGTCAAAACCTCCCCGCATTCCTTCTGAACCAATCACGTCGCTGCTCCCCGCCCCCGGACCCCTTCCTGTCCAATGGCGAGCTGTGGGTGAGGCTGGTGGAATTCCATTCATATTTGAGGTCTGAGGGGGCACGTGCTGCAGCCAATCAGAGACACTGTCATCGTTTAACGGTCGTTTTAATAGCCCAACCACACTTTCATTCATAGCTTATTCTTGCCCTTCTGTCGTCCTTGTGTGTGTGTGTGTGTGTGTGTGTGTGTGTGTGTGTGTGTGTGTGTGTGTGTGTGTGTGTGTGTGTGTGTGTTTGGGAATGTTAGGATATGAATCATTTCCTGTTTTTAACCGTTACATGGATGCCAACTGGCGTGTGTGTATTGTACAGAGTTTGACAAAGTAAATACAGATAAGGCTTAGTGAGAGAAAGAGAGAGAGAGACAAAGGGAAACAGAATGATTGGGTGAGATAGAGATTTAACTTAAAACACCCATTTTTTAGTTCGTCTAACCCTCCTCACCCCTCTGTCCTTTATTATTCTGCTTCTTAATGTTTATGTTATTTGAATGTGTTTGTTCATTCCTTGTGTATTTCATGAGGACAGTGTCTAGAAAAGCTGATGTAACTGAGTGGGCAGCAATCTGCCCGCCCTCCGATAAGAAAACCAAACTCTGGAAACGACTCCTGGCAGATGGTTTTTTGCGGGAAACTCAACAACTTTCCCTGAACACCTACAGTGCATTGTGTTCAGTATGCATCAGTGATCGGCAAGATAGAACCAGTTGAGACCCGTTAAGACGGTTAGAATAACAGAGAATCAGTTAAGATGAGTTTAATGGAGTTAAGACCAGTTAGAACCAGTTCAGACCCGTAAGGGCAAGTTAAGAACTTTAAGAACTGTTAAGACCAGATAGAACCATTTAGGACCAGTTGTGGCTTTTTCCCTGTTTTGTTGCGGAAATATTTGGTCAAACACAAAATGACACCAACTGGAAACTGCACTGGACTGTGCTTTTGACATTCATCCATTGCACTCACTAGTTCCTCCCAAGGGCATATAAAGTAATCTCTTCCCAGCAATTCCTCACACAGTTTTGCTATTCATCATAACGCTAGGAATCTCTACGTGGCACTGCAACCCATCCAATCTGCGCTACACAATGCTCTGTACCTACACAGGCCTTGATGTGATGGGGGGGATTCTGGAACTGCCAATCGGCTGTCAAGAAGGCAGACACCATCCCGGCCTACGCTTCCCTCCAGACTTTCCACTTCCTGGTCTTTAAAGAGACTTCCCTCCAGAGATCACGCCCAGTCCAGCTGCCCGCTCAACTGCCTACTCGTTCTCACACACTCCAAGACCCTCTGGGCAAGGAGGGGGGACTGATCTCTTCATCTCGCCAAAGTGGTCCTACCAGGTCCATCCCCTGGAACACTTGACCTGTCGCTGTCGCCCTTCCTATTAAACTTAACATTGCGTTGACCTATCGTCCACCAGGTCCCTGCCGTCACCTGAAGCTTAACCTTGACAAGACCGATCCTCCTCTTCATGCCGGGGAAAGACTGCCCGCACATGGACTTACTGGTCACTGTTGAAGACATTGCAGTATCCTCTTCACCGTATCCGTTACACTGCGAGTCCAACCTACCAAAGTTCTCCCATGTGACTCCCCTCTTCCGTGACCTCCACCTGTGACAATGGCACTGGCCTACAAGGCTGTCAATGGAACTGGCCAACCTACCTTCAATCGTCAGTCAGATCAAGTCAAGTCAAGTCAAAGTATAAAGCAGTGATGTGAAAATCTTGTGTGCAATACCCGACGACAGACAGCAGTTATAAAATAAGATAAAAATAGATAGAAATAGAATAAAGTTAAAAATTAAAATTAAAAATTAAAATGCAATTTATAAAATGCAAAATATCAGCACAGAAAAGAGCAATATGTATATATAAATCAATGTAATAAAATATACATTATATTTCACGTTATATGCTATACGCCCTTGTTCAGCAGCCTGATGGCCTGACTGTGGAAGCTATCTCTAAGCCTATTTGTACGGCACTTGATACTGCGGTATCGCCTGCCTGACGGTAACAGTGAGTACAGTTCGTGGCTGGGGTGGGCAATGTCTTTTATAATTTGTTTGGCCTTGGCCACGCACCGCTGATTGTAAATATCCAGGAGGGAGGGGAGCTCACCTCCAACGATATACTGGGCCGTCCGCACCACCCTTTGAAGCGCTCTGCGCTCGAGTGCAGTGCAGTTCCAGTACCAGGCGGTGATACACCCTGTAAGAACACTCTCGATGGTGCCGTTATAGAATGTTCTCAGGATGCGGGGGCCCATGAATGACGCCTGAGGAAATACAGGCGTTGTTGGGCCCTTTTCACCACGTGTGTGGTGTGCGTGGACCATGTGAGGTCCTCGGAGATGTGCACGCCGAGGAACTTGAAGCTGCTGACCCTCTCTACTGCAACGCCGTCGATGGAGATAGGGCTGTGCTCTCCCCTCTGCCTCCTGAAGTCCACGATCAGCTCCTTGGTCTTCTTGACGTTGAGGGCGAGGCTGTTCTCCTGGCACCACTGCTTCAGCGATCCGACCTCCTCCCTGTAGGCTGTCTCGTCGTCGCCGGCGATCAGGCCCATCACTGTCGTGTCGTCAGCAAACTTACGTAGAGGAGAGGGCTCAGCACGCATCCCTGGGGGGCTCCCGTGTTGAGGGTCAGTGGCTCTGATGTGGTGCTGCCCATCCTCACCACCTGGTGGCGGTCCGACAGGAGGTCCAGTATCCAGCTGCGCGTGGATGGGGGTACGCCTAGACCTCTCAGCTTGGTGTCGAGCTTGGCAGGAACTATTGTGTTGAATGCTGAGCTGTAGTCCACAAACAGCATTCGCACATAACAGTTCTTTCCCTCCAGGTGGGAAAGGGCAGTGTGGAGGGCCATGGCAATTGCGTCGTCCGTGGATCTATTTTGACGATATGCAAATTGCCATGGGTCCAGCGTGGCAGGTAACACGGAGCAAATAAAGTCCTTGACCAACCTCTCGAAGCATTTGCTAACGATCGAGGTGAGGGCTACAGGTCTATAGTCATTCAGGCATGTTACCTTGGGTTGTTTAGGGA
>CM051002.1:17125901-17133401 GCA_027704905.1 Muraenolepis orangiensis
CACATGCTGAGAGAGAGAGAGGGAGAGGGAGAGAGAGAGAGAGAGAGAGAGAGAGAGAGAGAGAGAGAGAGAGAGAGAGAGAGAGAGAGAGAGAGAGAGAGAGAGAGAGAGAGAGAGAGAGAGAGAGAGAGAGGGAGAGAGAGGGGGAGAGAGAGAGAGAGAGAAAGAGAATGTGAAAGGGTTTGTTGTTGTTAGTGTGTGTGTGTGTGTGTTACTGGTGTGAGGCTGACATGTGTTATGGTCGCAGCTGTGATGTCATTTGTCAGCGTCGATCTGTGGCACCTTGAGGCGTTGCAAACCATTTGGTGGTCGTCACCTTCTCCCTGCTCCTCATCTCACCGATGTCAGTCTCAAGACCTTCACAGAACCTTATTCCATTGTGAAATGTTTCCACTTGGGACACCGTCTGAACATGTCAAGTACAAGATGAGAGGAGAGGAGAGGTAAAAGAGACGGGGATGGAGACAGAGAGAGAGACAGAGAGAGACAGAGAGACAGAGAGACAGAGAGAGAGACAGAGAGAGAGACAGAGACGGAGAGAGAGACAGAGAGGGAGACGGAGAGAGAGACGGAGAGAGACAGAGAGGGAGACGGAGAGAGAGACGGAGAGGGAGACGGAGAGAGAGACGGAGAGAGAGAGAGACGGAGACGGAGAGAGAGACGGAGACGGAGACAGAGAGAGAGACGGAGAGAGAGAGACAGAGACGGAGAGAGAGATGGAGATGGAGACGGAGACGGAGAGAGAGAGACAGAGAGAGAGAGAGAGAGAGAGAGAGAGAGAGAGAGAGACGGAGACAGAGAGAGAGAGAGACGGAGAGAGAGACAGAGACGGAGAGAGAGACAGAGACAGAGAGAGAGACAGAGAGACGGAGAGAGAGAAGGACAATAAAGGAGAAGAGAGAGAGGTGTTGAATGGTCCTCTCGTCACACCGGGGGTTGCTTCCTCTCTTGTTGACGCGCTAGGTGTGGAGGAGAGAGGGTGGGGGAGGAGGTGTGGAAGAGGGGAGATAGCGGTTTATATTTTTTTGAAGTTTCAAACAGCTTTTTACACACCCACGCAACCCCCAACTCCCCAAAAAGAGAATCGAAAGTAGGCTTCTGAGGGTGTGTGTGTGCGTGTGTTTGCGTGGCCGCGTGCGTGTATGTCAGGGGTCTTTATCAACACTTCCTCTTTCCACTGGTTTTTAACGAATGTTCAGCTCTTCAGAGCAAAGTTCATGTGAACACTGGAGACGTGGAGATCCTCCTCTGGTTCTTAAACTATAGGTGGCAATACAGTGGAAGGGGAGTGAGCGCAGAACTCCCTGCCTTGGTTGGGTATGGTTTTATAGGGAGAGAGGGTTCACTCTAGTCTGGGTAACATACATCTCTAATTGACTTCTAATTATGCTATCAAGGGTTATCAAGTTGTGCGTTAAGCATCATGTTCTTCTAAGGATGTTATTAAGGATTACCAAGGTGTTCATTAAGGATCATGCACTTCTAATGATGTTATTAAGGGTTATCCAGGTGTGCATTAAGCATGAGAACGATTTGATGATGCATCAAATCCATTGCAATCTCACATACCTTCCGACAACCTCACCTAATCCCCCCTCCCCCCTGCTGGTCTCACACACTACCCCCTACCCCCGTCTCACCCCCCAACCCTGACCCTAGAGGTCGTCCAACCCCTCCCCCACCACCTCCTAAATCTACTGTGCCTCCCTCTCTCCTACAGAATGTGACTCTTTCAGACTTAACTTGTTTCATAAATGCAGTAAAACCAGCTTAAAATATAGGCGCTTGATAAACAGACGGACAGAATTTATGGTTGAGATGACCAATAGTCAAGAGATAATCACAAATATACATATGTATCAATATACTATTTAAGAGTCTGATTGTCTGCAAGAGAAGATATTGTATTCTCCAAACTTCACCAAAGTGCACCCAGGCATTATAACACTTAGACATGACATGTCAAAGGAATGAGATCTCACTATTAAAACGAGATACGACCAAGTGCTGCCCAGGAAGGATAGATATAGAGATATATATATCTATATATATAGATATATATATAGATATAGATAGATATATAGATATGTTAAAAGAAACGTGTGTGTGTGTGAGAGGTAGATAGAAGCAACTAGCTCTCGCAGTTAGCGGCAATTCCCAGGGGGAATTACCTTGGTTAGCTTATCAGGCGGCTGCTGATCAAAGAGTTTTGTGAAGGCTGTTGCAATCTTTTAGCCACTTTATCGGTTAGCCACACCTCACACTCACCTTGACCCACATACCTATACACCATCAGGGAGAGGCCACCATGCCTCTCCCCCGGTCCACCAGTGGACACGTTACAGAACAACTCTTACCTTTAGTGTTCCGGTCGTAGCTGAATACCGCCGTGTCACATTTCTGCATATCCTTAAGCCACTGGGACTTTGGTCTAATGTGGAGTTGAAAGCGGCCGCTTATGCAGCGGAATGAAGCAGAGAGGCCGGGTTCTTTCCATTGGTTTATTACCTCATCTATATTTCATATCTCAAATACAAAGTGCTGCTCATGTACACAACTCGTTGTTTTCTCCACCAAATTTAAAACAAAAAAAGGAAAAAAGAAAAACTAAAATAATTTATGGTACAATAACAAAAAATATTTACATTTAAGAAATCTGTACAGATTTTTCAAGCTTTGAAAAAAACGGAACCAAAAAAATAAACAATATTGTAATTCCAAATAAGGCGCGGCAGGGTCATGGAGGTAGGTTGTCATGCTCTAAATGGTAACCGTGGTCATAGAAAATAAATCATTTTTGGCAAGTTTGGAAGCAGTATTGTAATATGAAATCAGTTTTCACCGCAAAAGTTAAAAAGCAATATTTGACCCAAGCAGTAGAAAATGCATAATGACCTTTTTCAACCTGTAAATTATCAAGGTGCAGGAAACACAGATATAAAAATAAAAATCCATTTCTCTGAGGATTGAGGTTTTAACTCGACAGTGGCATGATGCAATAGCACATTTATATTTAAAGCAACATATAGGACAAAGATCGTTCACACGTTACACTTCAAGGCAGAACAGGTTTACCTAAAAAAAAAAAACACATTTCAAACAGTGGAGCTCCTCCTCCAAGCAGGCCTTCGTTCACATGAACAAGGTTGGAATTACAAAAAAAAAAAAGATGATTTTTTTTTTTTTTAACTATCGACACATCTTTTGACACAGACAGCATTGACACTATTATTCATCAGAAGAATTTATAATTCATACTAAATTGAATCGTTTGCCAAGTACAAGCATCACACCCAGCCCGTTAACCCTCCCCACGTCAAGGCGGGCACAAAGGGATTTTTGTGATTCCCGTATTTACACGCAGCGGTCAGACCGAAACTAAACCTTCTTGGCAGGATCAGTGAATCTCAAAAAAGGGTGGCAAGTTTTTCCTTTTGCTTAAACAACTTTCCGAAGAAGCCTTAAGCCTTTTATCTCGGAAAACGTGGCTCACAAAAGCTCTGCATCTTTTGAACAGGGAATGTTTCTGGTAAAAACACAGCATCAAATTACTTATTTTTTACAGTCGTGACCACAATTTACCTTATATAGACTAGAATCTTGCTCCAGACTCCAAAGATGGCCGAGTTTGCTGCAGATAACCAGCATGCTGTGTTCAGATGGTTTTAGTTACGAGACGTTGAAAGCGCCACTCCGGTTTTTGAAGCTGCCAGGGTAGTTGGCAGGCAGGCATACACACACACACACACACTCTCTCTCTCTTTCTCTCTCTCTCTCTCTCTGTCTCTATCCCCTCACCCTTTCAAAGTCCTGCTAGAGTTCCTTAGAGCTTTATACACACACAGTGAGACGGGCTGAGGTCTGGGGAGGGACTGAGGTCTGGTACAGTATTAGAAGATTAAAAACCATTTCAGGCTGAAAGCCCTCCTGAGAGTTCAGGAGGTGAACGCACACGAAACACCTGACCATCCTTCTGCTTTAAGAGGCTTAAAATGTCCCCCAAGTCGCATTTAAACTGTAACTTAAGTCAACCCTTTAAAATATGTCATTTAAGTTACCTTTCCGTAAGCTACCATGTCTACTATTAGTGACCAGGAGGTGGTCACACCAATATTTAAACAGACCTGTGTTATCCAAGCTACACATTTTTGTTTGCTATATTCTACCAATGTGCGTTCACCCACAACAAAAACACTCCTGTCTCCTCGACCTTTGAACTCCTACAACAGTCAGCAGTCAGGGCATGAGGATCTATCGCTAAGCGCATGTATATAGAGTCCTGATGCATGCGGTAAGGCTGCAGTGTGTGTGTGTGTGTGTGTGTGTGTGTGTGTGTGTGTGTGTGTGTGTGTGTGTGTGTGTGTGTGTGTGTGTGTGTGTGTGTGTGTGTGTGTGTGTGTGTGTGTGTGTGTGTGTGTGTGTGTGTGTGTGTGTGTGTGTGTGTGTGTGTGTGTGTGTGTGTGTGTCTAGAGTTAGTCTGTGCTCCCTTTAAGCGGTCACTGAAATGTCTCCCAACTCAACACCTTTGAGGCGAATGTCAATTAGTCCCCACTTCCTTCTGCGACGAGCAGCGCCCCCTAGCTGCGGAGCTGGGCCAGGCGGGCTTTCAGTTTCTCCTGGCGGGCGCGCAGCTTGTCCCGTTGGCCCTGCAGCCTCTGGGCCTCGCTCTGCAGACTGCGGATGCCGTCCCGCGCCTTCTTCAGGATCACCACCTTGGACGCTTTGTCGTTGTGCGACAGCTCCGGAACATTGTCGCGGAGTCGCAGGAAGCAGTTCTTGAGCTCGTTGCGGCGCTGCCTCTCCATCACGTTGTGAGTATTTCGCCTCTCCTCCTCGTCCTCAGTCTCCGCCGGGGGGAGCAGCTCTTGCCGCCGCGAGGAGGAGCGGTGATGGTGGTGGTGGTGGTACCGGGAGGAGGATGACGAGTCTGCACCTCGCGCGCGCTTGGTGACGGGCGGGGGAGGGGAGTCGGGGCGTGGGGCTGCGTAGTTGTGCTGCAGGTGGATGTCGTGGTGCTGACGTTGGCGCATTCGCTGCTGCTCCTCCGCCTCCTCCTGCCTCCGCTCAGCCACCGACAGGGGGGCGGGACTGGAGGGACACCTGACCACGGTGACCACATCGATCTCCTCCTCTGTGGGAAACAGGGGGGGGGTGGGGGGGTTAGGGCGGTGATACATACACGTGTGTTTTCCTCCAGTGAGGTGGAGTCATGTTGCTGCTGACATTTCACATTGCCGACACAAACTACTGGAACCTTCAATTTATCGGTGTGTATGGAGATGGGTTCAGATGAGCTCCAATTATTCTATGGCCCAGTTCAGGGAACTTGATTAACTCCCTCTATTACCGCCCATTAATGAAAAGTATGCTTATCTTTGATTTAGTCTTTTTTTATTATTAGTATTTTTTATTACACTACTCTCCTGTACTTTTTTTCCTCCTTAGTTTTCCATCGGGGATCTTGCATCTTATCTTGACTACAGGCTCAACACAGCTTCGAATATGAATATAAACACTCAGATTCGAATATGATGTAATGGATTTTGAGCGCCGGCACACTGCTGAGTGCTGAGTGCCAACATGTGTGCCAGGAGCGCATGCGCACTGCACGGGCGAGCATGCGTCATTAAGTTAGTGGAACACTTCCGTTCACTACAAAAGCATACAGGCACGCGCATCCACCGGTGTTCAAAAGCCGTTACATTTCTCTTAAAGCTACTCTGCACAAACTGGGAAACGAACTAGCCCAACAACGTTAATGTTACAACTCGTATGTCAGTTATATAGAAGTATAGACAATGTTATAATATGAAAAATACAACAAAAAAATAGCAATCACAAAAACATTTGCGATATCAAATGACGTAGTTTGTAATAACAGAAAATCTTGATTCAATAAACAATTGCACCATCGCACTGGAGGAAAAAAGGGCGGACTCACCAGAATCGCTCGAGGAGTAGCTGGAGAGCTCTCCGCCGGCAGACCCGTAGTCCGAGGTGGACTCGCTGTGGTCCTGTCTGCTCCCGGGGACCTGGCCGCCCAGCCCCGCCTGGCAGTCCAGCGTGGAGCCCGCTATCTCCTCAAAAATGCTCGTGTCTATGTCCGAGAGCAGGGGACTCGATCCCAGTACCGACGCCACAAGCTTCTCCTCTAGAACCTTGTCGCCCCCGAAGCAGCCCCACAGCCCGTCTTCCGACTCCTCCGGGGCGGGCCTGGCGGGGGGCTTCTCCCCGGCCGCCGCGTCGCCGTCGAAGAAGTCGCAGTTCCACCCGAGATGCGACATGTCGTGGTCCTCCAGGAGTATGTCCGACACGTAGCTCAACTGGTCCTCCTTGGACAGGAGCTTGGAGGCGCCCCCCGTCCCGGCCTTGTTCGGGGGAGACTGCGGGGGGGTGGGTAGCGACTGGAGGTCCTTCATCAAACTTTGACAAAACTCGTCGTCGAACAGCAGCGGGTCTGAGTAGAGCCAGTCCTGAGACTGGGCGAAGCTCGGCAACATCTCACCTACCGGGTCTTGAGAAGGAGAAAAAAATAAATATCGAATAAGGAATTTAATTAAATCAATGACAAATCCTAATCCGCGCGGTTGACTACCACCGGACCGTGTTGTTTAGTTACTGTGGGACCACAGACTCTCGCGTGTAAACAGCGGATCCGGTGCGGGCGGCGACACGTGTTGAACCAGTGAAAGTTTTAAATCCGATTCCCCGTAGACCTCTGGGGGGAAGGGGGAGGGGGTTACCGCACATGGCACCGCCCCGCCGACAAACGGTAAATTACCCCCACATATCCCCCACCCTGACATTACTGAACAGCTGGAAACCACTCAACGCACTCAACCACAAATCTGCATTTTCCCTATAGATAGAGAGGTGTGTGTGTGTGTGACACACCACCTGTGGAGTTTATCTTTTTGGGGCCCCATGGTTGGGCAATCCGTTAAACATTCCTACACACGTGTAGTAGTCTATAGTCTATAACCTACACATCGGTTAGAAGACTACTACTGCTGCCAAGCCGCAATGACACCACATAGATGACCGTTGAACATCCCACTGGACGCCGTGTGTCCGGGAGGCGGAACGGAGACGACCAGGCCGTATGAACCAACCGGGTTTCACCGACACAGACTCGCCAGACCGGTTTTAGACACTCAAAATAAAAACCGCACAGCCGGTTTAAACAGGACACCGGTCGGCCACGCGTTACCGCACGTGTTGCGACCACAGAGGAGTGTCCATGTGTAACGGTCCTACGGGACGTCCTTTAAATGGCCCCAAAAAACATGGATATAAGTCTTAACTAAAGACGACATGGCTAAACCGGTCACCAAACGTCGCTACACACGACCTGCATGCATGCCTGCTAGGTGTTGGCCGGGGAGGGGGAGACGGTGTGTTAGCCGGAGACAGTGTGTTAGCCGGGGAGTGGGGGAGACTGTGTGTTGGCCGGGGTGGGAGAGACGGTGTGTTACCCGGGGCCGGGGAGGGGGGGAGACG
>CM051002.1:17143401-17173401 GCA_027704905.1 Muraenolepis orangiensis
CTGTCTTTTCTGTCTGTCAGACTTTTAAAAAAACACACCAGACTAGATGATTAAACTCAGTGGACCAGCTGGACCCTAAGGAGGAAGTATTGGTTTTATTTTAAGTATATTTATACATTAGAGGCGACATGAGCAGGCGAAGATGAATCACTCGACAGCCTCATATACTGTAGCTTAACCCCACCCGTCGCCACCCACATCTGGAGTCACAATCTGGATTCACATGACCTGAAATCAGATTAACTGGATTCCTAGGAACTGGAATCATATGAAACGGGATTCATACATGTACATGAATCCAATCATTCATGAATGAATGATTGGATTGATATAAACTGGAAATCATATGGATTGACATCAACTGGATCCAAAACTGGATTCATACATGAACTAGAATCACATGACACCGGATTCGTGTGAACTGGATTGCTATAAACGGGATTCCTTTTGAAGTGGTTCGTGTGAGACAGGCGTTGGTTTGCCGGGAGTCTGTGGCGGTTCCCTCCCCGCCACAGAGCCACTGACCGCGTGGCTCAGATCAACGCAGCCGGCCACAGAAATGTACCCCCTCCCACGCATACACAGAAACACACACACGCACACCCTCACACACACACGCACACAAACACTCCCATACACTCATGCACCTCGGCATGACCCCATTCTGAAAACAGTGTGTGTCTTTTGTGTGCGCACGCTTTACAGCAATAAGCCATATTTACCAGACTATGGTTTAAGGTTTCCGTTCGACTTTACAGGGGCTATACTTTAAATGATACGCGTGCACACACACACACATTTTTAGGCAATATAAAAAGTATTTCAAATATGTTGTGTGGACATTAAGATGATGCGGGTTCAGCCCTTTGACACACACGGGAAGTGGCCTATTCATTCAAATGCATGGTTTGGTGGCAGTCTGTTGTATCGCGGAATAACGGTTATATACGTGACACAAGGTCGCCCCCTAGTGTCTAAAACCGGTAGTCACGCGTACATAAACTACAACAGAAAGTAGTTCACGCCAAGAACGAAAGCTGGTGTAGGCAACGTTTATTTTTTTTTTGTAATTTTAAAAACAGTTCGACAATCAAAATATAAATAAATCTCACACACACACACACACACACACACACACACACACACACACACACACACACACACACACACACACACACACACACACACACACACACACACACACACACACACACACACACACACACACACACACACACACACACACACACACACACACACACACACTGACCAAGTGACCAATAACGCATCCTTTATCCTCAAGAAATCTTCTTACAGGGAAAAAAAAAAGATTGGTCATATAACACCAAACACCACCCCTTGTCTTAGTACAATACTTGAAAAGCCCATTTAAACCATTAAAAAAAAGTCTTATAATTGGCAATTATTATGTTTTGTCACGTGACAACCCGAAGGAGGAGAGCTGCCTTCAAGACTGTTGGAATAAAATGTAAAAGTCTTTGATGTTGAATAGTCTTTGATGTTGGGTAATAGTCTTTGATGTTTGGTAATGGTCTTTGATGTTGTTCAAATGTTTCTCATATCAAATCAATAAAAATAAAAAAAGAGTATTTGAAGTTGGATACAGGTCTTTGATGTTGGATAATGGTCTCATTTGATGTTGAATAATTGTCTTTAATGTTGGACAAATATTGGACAAATATTATATCTTAAATAAAAAGGTAATTTGATGTGAGTTGAAGGACCGGTCTTAGTTTCCACCTTGTCCATGTAGAATACAATCATCATCTATCAAACCCAGCACATATCCATCAAACCCAGAACTTATCCATCACACCCAGCACATATCCATCAAACCCAGAACTTATCCATCACACCCAGCACATATCCATCAAACCCAGAACTTATCCATCACACCCAGCACATATCCATCAAACCCAGCACATATGCATCAAACCCAGCACATATGCATCAAACCCAGAACTTATCCAACAAACCAAGACCCTAATAACGTAATGACCTGCTTAGTCAATTCCAGACTTTCTCCACCTAACCCAGTCCTGCTTCATCAAACCCAGACCTGCTTCATCAAACCCAGACCTGTTTTATCAGCTCTAAGTGTTGGGCAGCATTGTCATATAACCAGTACAATGGCAGGGGAAACCAGGAAGTAGACAGAAGTAGACATGTTGACAGGAACTCAAAAGTTGTTCCAGTGTGCCGCAAGCCATTATACATTCACATGCATTATCTCTCTCCCTCCATCTCTCTCTCTCTCTGATAACAGACTGCACAGGTCTACCCGTCTGTCACCCTCCATGTGTCTTATCTAGCCCACACCTCTCCGTCTATCCGTCAACCCCCTCCACCTGTATGTCTGTCTGTCTATCTACACCTCCACCTGTATGTCTGTCTGTTGGTCTGTCTACCCCCTCCACCTGTCTGTCAGTCCGTCTACCCCCTCCACCTGTCTGTCCGTCCGTCTACCCCCTCCACCGGTCTGTCCATCTGTCTGTCGGTCTGTCCCTCTGGGTCTCTGTGTACTTTGTGTGTGTGTGTGTGTGTGTGAGTTGTGGGGGGCTGGGGGTCGCTGTAGGAGTCTCTGCTAGGAGGCCTTCCCCAGCTCTATCTTCTTCTGGATAGCCTTGGCCGAGTGGTAGATGAGGGAGTCGATCAGCCCTGCAACTGTACAAGCCCACACACACACACACCATTGTTACATCATTGTCATTATGATCAGGATTGCAAAAATGAACAGCAGTGCCAACACAGACACAGACCTGTAAACACTCCTCCGATGATGGCACACACTCCTGTTAGGAAATGAGTGAAAGACCTAAAAAGACGAGAAGAAGGAAGGGAGAGGTGTGTCACTACGTACCTGTACATGTTGTATACGGTGTATACCTGTACACACAGTATTATCCGTGCTTGTACATACCGGTGTTTCTCTGTGAATTTCACCATCATGGGTGACAGCTCATACAAAACAAAGACCCCCGGCAGCCCTTGGTCTCCTATGAGACCGTTGGCCACTTTCTCATGTCTGGTGACCGAGAACTGGTTGGTTTTCACAACCTAGAGGAAAGCAGACAGGGCTAACGTCAAGCTAGCACGCTACCGCTAACAGCTCAGTTCGGAAAACGTACGTCAAGCTAACAGGTTACATGCAGGTCAAGGTGGGGCGCCAACGTCCAGCGAAGACACTACACTGGTAACACTTCAAATGACTTCACCGAGACTGTCGATTAGCTTCACCCCTTGGACAACTAATTGTGATAGTCAAGTTTATAACTCGTCAACTGAAGATGTTGAGATCTCACCTCTCCGTCTGTCTTCATGTAAATGGTGGGAACTATTTTCACAAAGTACTGGTACATCATCGATGCTGAAAAAGAGAAGAGGAATGTTCACAGTAAAATAATATAACAATATACCAACACAAAAAAATACATACAATACAACATACAATATGCAATACAAAATATATAATACCATATCAGTACTACAAAAGCAGTACCAATGTAAAATACAACACAACAAAACAATACAACACCAAACAATACCACACCTTTTGCCAGCACACTCCAATATAATTAATTTAACAAATTGTCAGTAATAAATACAGAACTCCAACGGCTAATCTAAATAGGAACATTTCCTCTTTACGCGGATATCGCATCATTTAGCCTCACCGTTCCACCCTGTCACAACTCCTCTTAAAATAAACAAAACGGTTTGTCCACAAGGGGCGCTGTTCTCTTCTTCTCCGATACTAAAAAAAAAAAACCCTTTCTTTTCTACCCCCAACCTGACGTCACTTCCTCTAATGGCGTCGCGCTAGCCAGGCATTTACGTCCAACTGCAGTCGTTGACCTCGTTAAACGCAATCTTCATTGTCAACCCTTCGCCACGTAACTTCGACACAAGACAAGGTACGGGTCCGAGTGTCGGGCCACTGCTTGTTTTCATTAGGTCGCCACCTCGACGGGACGATGTTTCGGTGGTCGTCTTTTCTCACCGTGGATCTCTGACAGCAGGCTAACGTGCTAAGCTAACAAGCGGACCAACACTCAACTGGGCAAAGTTCTGTAACAGTCGACACCCTCGTGATTATACTAAATATGCGCTGTATATTGGACCTCTAATGTTGTTTACTGGTGAATAACGTTCAGTGAGCTACTGTAAATACCGGTCAACATATGGACCTTGTTGACCATTCTCGATTTACACATCATCACACAATCGATATCGATTCTAAGCCCTGTAGCCTAATGGCTTGTTGAGATGCTGCTGAGCATGGAGTTGAACTACCGGTCCAATAAGACTCGTTGCAGTTATCCACATAAATATACGTGTCTTCTAGGACTAAGCTGTATCTGTATTAATGCTCCCCAGATGCCAGTGGCAGTAGGAGGTCCGTACGGCCAGGCCCAGCCCAGCTGTTTTGACCGTGTCAAGATGGGCTTCATGATGGGCTTCGCAGTGGGTATAGCAGCCGGAGCCATGTTCGGAACATTCTCCTGCCTCAGGTAACCAACATAACCATATATACAGCTATATACGAGTACAGGGGCTGTAACATGTGTTCAGTGGCATTCAGATACATGTAAATAAATGAGCCGGTATGGGTTGGGACATCTTGCTCAATGATACCTACAGGTAGACCGTGGTTCGGCAGACTACTGCACTATGCCAACAACTTCCTGTAAACGAGCATTGGACGTTTCAGTGATTGACAGCCAGGCAAATGTCTTTTGGTTAGCGCTCTACTCCTATAGGCAAGCCTGGTGACCTTGTGTGTGTGTATCTCTCTCTAGGGTCGGGATGCGCGGACGAGAGCTGATGGGTGGTGTGGGGAAGACCATGCTGCAAAGTGGCGGAACCTTTGGAACCTTCATGTCGATAGGCATGGGCATCCGCTGCTGAGCCACACACTGCACATACACACCAACACATGCACACACTGTTCAGCCACAACCCAACTCTGTCAATAAATGTCAATACAGTTCTGGATGTCAAACATCATCTGATTGGATGTTCTGTGGACCAATATCATTGCTTGTTTCAGTAAACTATCCAAACACTTCTTTCATTTGGTACATTTCTTAAGACTAATTATTCCGTTGTAATTACTTTTGACAGTCTTGTAGGAAAAGTTCAGTATCAAATAGTTCAGTATCAAAGTTCAGCCAGACGTTCTAGTTGTCTATGCTGGCAAACTATTCTTGTTCAAATGGGACAACATCTCAGCCATAGTTGATCTCTAAGGTTCTGCTAGTAGAATATGTACAGCCTACTAGTAGTGTTGCCGTCAGGTTTTCAAAGCAGATCTTTCTAATGTCACATGAGAGGGGTGGTGGGCGTTAGAGGGGTTATGCTAGGGTGGAGACTGACCTTGGGGTGCAGAGACATCGGTCTCGTCCAGAGGGTTGACTATGCCCGGATAGTCCTTACCAAATGACAGGTGCTTGATCAGGTGGGTCATGTTGATCTACAAAAAATACATAAATATTATAAAGCGTTGTCTAAAGTGCTAATCTGTTTCTTTAAATCATTTTTATCTCAATTTGCAATTAATCTTAAAATGGGATTTAAATGTGATTAAGCACTTAAAATTCAATTAGCATATGTATTGTTAAAAAGGGGCAACTGCTGATTTAGCACATTGGGGCTTCCTTTGGGATCATTTAGAACAAAAATAATTGTGCAACTTCCCAATATAATGTAATTCGATTAAATCTATAATCTGTCAACGTAACATTTGGCTGGCTGAAAGAAGAGTAGACTACAAGCTGAATACTGTTTGTTCCTTACGTTGTCCAGGCCGAAGCTCTGCAGGTCATGAACTGAAAAACACAAAACGTTCTGTTAACAGACACCCACTTCATGCTATACACTGACACCACTAGAAGAGTCAAGGTGTTTATATAGAAGTGATGAATTGTGTTTTGAGTATTAGTTTGATTATTCACAAGTACAACTATAACGTTACTCTTTCAGGCCATAACACTGTCAAAATAAAAGTCCTCAGGGGCTCTGTTTAACCTGCATTACTTCAAATGGGCAGTGGGCTATCACTGCTGTGAGCCAGCAGTGCTAACCCCCTAGTTAGTGGTGCACTGCTAACCCCCATAGCCAGAAGTGCTAACCCCCTAGGCAGCTGTGCTAACCCCCTAGCCAGCAGTGGTACGCACACAGACAGATTCACCGATGGGTTTTAGGATTTATATATAAATGACAAAGAAATATGCACACAATTATTTATCATTGTATAATGCATTTGCATTTGAGAATCAAGCCATAGCCTTGATTTACAAATGGGTAAATGCCTAAAAAAAACACTGCAGTGACCAATGCAGTGATGTTCACACACAAGCAGTGTAAATACTTTTAAATACATAGTGGTGTACTTCTACATTTGTTTAAAGCAAATATGTGTGTGTTTTTATTTTATTTGTGGATATGTTATTTGTTTAACATTAATATACAACTGTCATTTATGAGTCATTTATGTATAAATCCTGAAATATATTTGTGAATCCCGTTTATTAATTTTGAGACCGATACGACTCCATAATCGTGTGTCGCTCGCGCTGCTATTCTGACTAAATGATTCCGACGAGACCTTCTGAAGGCGACCATTATGAATGGAGAACGTATAAAAAAGGACTTACTTTCCACAGCGTGTACTACAGAAAGAAGAGAGAAGTGTCACCATAGTGATGTTGGCAATGCACACAACCTGCTGCAACCAGACAGACTCTCTGCGTCATTACCCACAATGCACCGCTTTACCCCATCCCTCCAACCTTTGACCTCAACTAAACCATGTGTAACCTCATAGCTGAACATAACCGCGTCGAAACACAAATAGAGAGATTAGATGCAAGGCTTGCTTTTCAAAATGTTCACAAGAAATTACCCACAGAAAAGTCTGTGTAGTTAGAGCCAGATTGGACTCTTAATTGAAAAAGATTGTAATATATGACAAAATGAGTTAGTGGTTAAGCTCAACAGCACAAAAAACAAAATGATATTGAGTACAATAATACACGATAGCATCTACTACATGTTCTGCTCTAAGTGATAGAGCCTGGGGAAAGTCGTGGAGAAATATACAACTATGGATGGATGACGGATAGAGGTGGTGATGAGAGGTCTTACCGTGGACGTGAGACTGCTGGAAACTCTTCCCAGGAGCAAAATGGAAGTTTCCGGCAACCTGGAGGAGGAGGAGGAGGAGGAGAAGAGAAGAGATGGGAGGAAAGGAGAAGAGAAAACAAGTTATCCTCTTTTCTCACTGAATATGAATAATATCAACATGGGAACATTAAACGGTGCTCGTTACAGATGAAACCATGGAAAATAAACCATAGGTGCTTTCGGACCAAAGAGTTCCGGGGACTGGACGACTAGGAACTAGGGACCTAACTATTTCTTCTTTCATTGGTACCGCCGTTAGGAACGTTACATGAACGTCAGTGTGCGACGGAACGTCTGCGTGAAATGCCAGCGAATATTTTTACATTTCGGCTGGACGATTCAAACCCACGTTCCTCTACTGCATAGATACTCAATAACGCTTGGACTATCCTGTCTGCCCAACTTTTGGGCGGACACTGGGGTCTTGTGTTTGGTTGTGTTTCTTCCATTCAGTTACTGTTAAAGCGCATTTTTGTACCTTATTTTCAAGAGTTTATGGTCAACCCAGCTAAAGGGTATTTAAAAATGGCAGTCGTCTGTGGTGTATGGGCTTGTTTTTCAACCAAAGGTTCGTCCTTGCTGGGAGAGCACCTGCTCTGAATTAGGAGACGAAAAACGTCCCTCAAAAGAGCGTTCTGGGATGGTGCCTAGTTCCTGTGATGGGACCATAACAAAAAGAGCCCAGTTCCTCCAAAAGGTACCTGCCGAGGGGGAAGGGGGTGTGTGTGTGTGTGTGTGTGTGTGTGTGTGTGTGTGTGTGTGTGTGTGTGTGTGTGTGTGTGTGTGTGTGTGTGTGTGTGTGTGTGTGTGTGTGTGTGTGTGTGTGTGTGTGTGTGTGTGTGTGTGCGCGCACCTTGTTGACCTCCAGGAAGCCATACACCTGGCAGCCCTCGTTCTTCTGTTCCTGCATCTTCTGGGTGAAGCCCTCGCGGCGACACTGCTCGATGGTGTCCGCATTCTTAAAGGCCCAGCCCCGGCGGCGGTAGGCCTCGCGGACGTCATCACAGCTGTTACAGCACCTGCACCGTCGCCACGACAGGAACACCGATGAGCACACACACACGCACGCACGCACGCACACGCGTTGGAGAGACAGTAGACAGAGACAGGGAGTCAGAGAGAGACTTACTTGAGGTCCTCAGTCTCGGCTCCGTAGCAGCTTTCGCATCTTTCTGGATCCAACTTACTGGGGTCAAAGGTCACACCTTCCTCATCGCCACCCAGGTCTGTAAACCCACACCACCACCATCATCATCATCATCATCACCAATTTTTAGATTAGCATGCTGCATGTGAAACTACCACACGTCATCACTTCATGTAGCCAATCGAAAAACATAACTATGATGGAGATGACAGTATGGTAGCTTTGTGAGGCATTATTGGGGGGGGGGGGGGGGGGGTCAGAGGTTACCGTGTTTCTCTGGCTCCGTGGTGACGGATTTAAGATCTTTGTCCAGACGGCGCTTGAAGAGGTTGTGTTCCACATCCAGCTGCTGCTCCCCAGCTACGTCCATCGCATCTATACTGAGATCTGAGTGAGTGAGTGAGTGAGTGAGTGAGTGAGTGAGTGAGAGAGAGAGAAAGAAACCTCATGCTGATATCAAACATCTGCCTAGCAACAAAACATCCATCCTATATTATAGAGGTCACGTGACCAATCAGGTGTCAGGGCGTGAGCTACAAGACCAATCAGGTGTGTGTGTGTTGGTACCTACAGGCACAGGGCATGTGAGGGAAGATGACGTCAATGTTGATCTTCAGTTTGTCTCCTCGCGACGTATCGACGTACAGTTCAGGATGAACCTGAAGACAAAATTCACCCCAAAATATAAGCCATAACAACAAAAACATCACTACAGAACATTAGCCCTCACCAGCCAAACATCACCCCAAAACGAAACACCATCACCCCCAAACATCACTACAGAACATTAGCCATCACCCCCCCCCCCCCCCCCCAAACATCACACCAAAACAAAATCACCAACAGCCCCACACATCATCCCCATCCCCGGCCAAACATCACTACCATCACCACCTAAACATCATCACCACCACCCCCAAACATCATTACCATACCCCTAAACCATTACCCCCATCACTTCCTAAACATCACCACCATCACCCCCAAACATCACCACTATCACCCCCAAACATCCCCACCATCACCCCCAAACATCACCACCATCCCCCCCAAACATCATTACCATACCCCTAAACCATTACCCCCATCACTTCCTAAACATCACCACCATCACCCCCAAACATCACCACCATCACCCCCAAACATCCCCACCATCCCCCCCAAACATCACCACCATCCCCCCCAAACATCACCACCATCACCCCCAAACATCACCACCATCCCCCCCAAACATCATTACCATACCCCTAAACCATTAACCCCATCACTTCCTAAACATCACCACCATCACCCCCAAACATCACCACCATCACCCCCAAACATCACCACCATCCCCCCACTGTTATTCTGGCACAGCATCTGTACACGGTCTAAGCCAACACTTCTAAGCCTAGATGATTCAGATTCAGATTACTTTATTTATCCCGAGGGAAATTAAGGTGCAACAGTTGACACAGGGGGAATAAATGCACACAAATATATTCTAATACCTAAAGCAAAAAACTAAATAACATCAAACTAACTAAACAAAACTAGTATAAACCACATCATCATTGGGCTGTGCGTGTGTATTATGTTTTATTTGCCAGCTGTTGCTACATTTGTACATTTGTCTCATGTTTGAAGGCACACTGAAGCTAAGTCCAATATTATATGCTAGCCAGTTTATTTCCCACAAGCTGTTGTTTTGACACCCATGTCAAAGTAGTGCGATGTGGCGCGAGGTTAGGGAGCCAACCTCTTTGGTCATGTAGTATTGCAGTTCAGAGAAGAACAGGATCAACATAATCAGACCGCTCACGATGGTCACTGAGAGAAATAGAGAGGGACAAAGAGAAGAAATAAACAGTGAATAGCACAAGTGGACATTGTTAGGGAACAATTCTCCACACAGCGAATACTAATGGCCAGGTTACACTGTAAAGCTAGGGAAGACGAACTATGGACGTCCTCTTTGGTAACCCCACTCGTTTCTAATAGAACACACACAAGTGTCTACAATATGGACCACACAACTGAAACGGCTTGTGTATGAATATCAGAATATGTTCATACACCAATCGATCTGAATATTGAGGACCAGGTAGCAAGTTACGAATGGGTGATCTGCTCTCAGTCTCGCTGCTCACCGGTCGCGCCGCCCCACGTTTTGATCCTGAAGTCCTCTAGGGTTTTGGGATAAGCATCGAACTGCTTTAGTTTGTTAAGGGTGTCCATTCTGTGGGGATAGTCCAGTCCAGTAGTGATGAAGGGTTCGGGGTTCGAGTCCCGGTGCACATTAGACACGACTTTCACTTCCGGGACTTGAAGAATTGTGAGCCAATCAGCGTCGACCGCGTAAGAAGTCCAGTATATGTAAATAAGTATTATTTACTTACTAACTGAATAACAGCATAACTGAATAGTACACTTCTTGATACTTTCTGATTCTGTTTTAATTCACTATGATTTTAATTACTATCACTATTAGTAACTATTTCATTCACTTCTGGTCGACCTCTCTCAGATTACAGTACAATTGACTTTTGGTTTGGAGATGCTTCTTGGTGTCTTATAAACGTCGTAGTACCATAGATTACAAATAATATGTATAAAATAAAATGTAATCAATTTAAATTCGAGCCGTTGTATGCATCTCAGGTGTCCATCCGACTGACACTGTCTGTGTGTTGGGACCAGGGAACCTTCTTTATCCAAACGAAGCTCTTTAAGCCGAATCCCATCATTATATTTGTGATTTTTTTTTAATTGCACACGACTGTTTTATGTATGTCTCGTTAAAGTGACGAAGCAGTCAGTCAGCCAGTCATGTTGTTGCACCGGATGGTTTTTTGGCAGACACGAGCAGGCGGTGACTGGACGTTCTACTTCCGCTTCCGCTCCCAGATCCACCAGGGGTCCTTATAGTGCGGACCAGAGCGGCTACAGCGACCAGACGGGCTTATTGTTCCACACAAATACAAATCAATTTAAGGAAAAAAAACACCGACAGACATGTCTAGCAGAGAAGGTACGTTGAGCTTCTTCATATCTTTCCCTCTCTCACTAGAGAGGGAAAGCCATTATTAACATTATCCGTTAGATTGTTCGTAGCTACGCATCCGCATGACGGTGAGTGGACGGCGTGGTGGTGGTGGTGGGTATGTATAACCCTCGTTCCCTTCTGTACTCTCCGACCAGGAGGCAAGAAGAAGCCGCTGAAGGCACCAAAGAAGGCGAACAAGGAAGTTGATGATGTAAGGGGATCGTAATAATGGCTGTATTATGTTATATGTGGTATACTGATGCTGTCTGGAGCCCTCCCGCCGCCCGGCATCAGTGGTGGTGCTGACTCGATACTGCGGTCCCAGGGCCCAGCGCTGCTATTAAACCTGTTAATCACTGATGTAACGTTAATATGTGATTATTGTTATTATTATTACTGATGTAACGTCATAATTGAGTGATTTGAAACTCAAGTGTCTCACTTGAGTTTCAAATCACTCAATTATGACGTTACATCAGTAGTGATGACGTCTGAACGTCGCAGCTGCAACATGCATTTTATTTATTTAGCTAAAATATTCTTAAATCTTCTTCTCGATGAGGACCACCCGCAGACTTGGCGACAAAAAAAACATCAATAAAATACGCCCTGACTAAAGGGACTTTTGGACATCGAGGAGCAACCCGCACGCCCTATTTTAATGTATTGCTCATGTAAATACACTTGTATTAAAAGGCAGCATGATCCAGAATAAGAATATAAATGGATGATGTTTTATCAATGAATAGTAATGTCATTACTGTGTGTGTGTGTGTGTGTAGGAGGACATGGCCTTTAAGCAGAAGCAGAAAGAAGATCAGAAGGCAATGGAGGTCTTGAAGGCCAAAGCATCTGGAAAAGGACCTTTGAGTAAGAATAACTAAAGTATACAAATATAACAGTCAAAATGTGACATGTAGGGCAGCAGTGGAGCATTCTGAGATGTTGACTTGGATTAAAGCTGGATTACTAGTTCTAGAGATGGATGTGAAGTTCTGATGGTGGATACATATTGATTTGTAGTTCTTATTTAGATTTGGAATTTGTAGTTTAACCCGACTGTGCTTTCTCCATCAGCGAGCGGAGGCATCAAGAAATCGGGCAAGAAGTAAAAGTCTAGCGCTACCACGATGACGACAACCTGGTGTGCAGCCAACGTCCCTGGTTCCAGCCATGCCCCTTCCTGGGTATACCACCCTCATACCCAACCTCCCACATTTACAAGGCGGGTCTGGAAAAACATTGGAGACCCGTTTTCCAGGCCTTGAAGCTCTAACATGCGTCAAGAGTAAAAAGAGAGTCCTGTTAGTCATACGGCCCAACCTGCAGCACCAGTGGTCTGGGACACTCCTCTGACTTATACGGACTAACTCTTCTAATAGCTACTGGAACCTCTAATAGCGTTTGTTGTTTCTGAAAAGTATTGCTGTTGTGTAGAGGGAGATGTCAATAAAGTTTTTTTCTTTATACATCTGTGTTATTCTTTGGTTGGTGATGGAGGTTGTCAGGGTTCCAGTGAATTCACTTTAATGAGGTACTGAAGGCATAAGAGGTTGTTTATTTGTCAGCCATATGCTGTACACACAGTTCTACACAAATGTCACATTTAAGATGATTACGGAAACATTTCTCCGATCTTCCCGTTAAGCTTAATTGAGTTATTGTTCTTTGCGTCCTGTTGTTGGAGTAGTCTCTGAAGTCTGCCGTTGGTGAGGAAGACTAGTCTTTGGATGCTGCTGCAGGGTTAAGGGGGGGGGGGGGTGTTATTTCTCAGCCCTGTGCTCCAGCCTGGCCTTCTGCATTTGCAGCACTACGATCTGCAGACGCAGCTTCTCCCTCTCTAGCAGGAGGTTCCCTCTCCGCAGCTCATCCAGGTCCTCGTCTGGAGAGAGAGGAGCACACTGTCGGATCAACAGTCATTTCAGCTTGGACTTCTGGTCTCCGCCTCTGCGGAGCCAGGGGCTGTGCTCTAGATGTAGTTGAAAAACCAAGCTTCTGCGTTGTATTGCAAACTAGCTACACTTCCAACCGTAAAAAAGGCATCCCACGTCATCCTCAAACATGGAGTATTTTGGCGTATTGCAAACAGGAAAAATGGCATCCCAAAATGAGGATGTTATGGATGATTTTTATGGGCGCATTTTACACTGTTTTACACCTCACATGGATAAAGGCGTGTTGGTTATCTTCTTCAGGATCCTGAAGATAAACATGAGGGCAGTTGACCATTGAGTAGTTTGGTATCTAACGCTATGGTTAGGCCAACACGGTAAGAAGCTTGCATGCAACGCATCCTGATATGTAGGCACTGATGGCACTGCTTCACGAGCAGGACAACACCGCACGCTTCAAGGAATTGATTGCTTCAATTAACTACATTTACAGTCCACACTGATTAAACATCCCCATTAAAATATGGCAAAATGTCCCTTTAACCATCTCTAACCTGGTGTTATCGGTGTCTTATCAACAGCGTCCTTTGTCATCTGAACACTGGACTTCAGCTCCACCTCCACGGGGTAGTGGTCGCTCACCTTCAGGGCCTGGAGAAGGTGGTCAGAAGCAATAATAAGAGAACAATATCAGCTTCTAATACCTCAGAATGGAATAGAGATGAGAAGGTATACAAGAATATACGTTAGATTAGAAGATGTTATATAAGAGGATGCTACTTTCAGTGAGTTCAACAAACCTGTTGTTCTGAGAGTCCGTACTCCTTCTGGAAGTTAAAGGGTTTGGCGGAGTTAGGAACCACAGCCTCCAACATGTCCTTACCGTACACCACTATCCTGAGAGAGAGAGGAAGGGTTAGGAACCACAGCCTCCAACATGTCCTTACCGTACACCACTATCCTGAGAGAGAGAGAGGAAGGGTTAGGAACCACAGCCTCCAACATATCCTTACCGTACACCACTATCCTGAGAGAGAGAGGAAGGGTTAAGGCCAGGTACTTCAGGCTAAATTTATGTTTTTAGTCAATAATGATTGACTATCTTTCTATAACCTTTATTACCAACTGTTACGCAAAATACATTCACTTTGTTTTGAGGATTTTATACAACCTTCGCCACTGTTCTTATACAATGTTTAATGGTGTTATTCTTAAAATGAAATTTGGCACACATATCCAGTTGGACAACTTATGTCTCTTAAAATAATAAAGCCACACAATAACACACACTGCTTCATTGGAATAGCTTGGGACAGCTATGTCAGCACATGTCTGGGAATGTATTACATTAAAACAAACCAAAAACATCTGGCTTACTGTACTATGGCAATATTGTATTGCAATATGTGTTACGTAATATGCAACTTTGTGCATATTAATGAGATAACACATAATTTGTCTAAATTAATAGGGGGCTATACTATTTGTTGTTGTGTAGTTTCACCAGGATTTGTACTTCTGATAGAAGGTCAGGGATGTGTTTTGCCTATACCCCCCCTTAAAGGAATACTTTGCCGGGTTTTTAACCAGGTTTGTACCATTACAATGTGGGTAGTACATCGTGTAAATGTACAACTATCAATTCCCCTTAATTTTGCCAATATGCTAATGTTTTTGCCAGCAAAAGTCTACCAGGTGACGTGTTTCGTAGCGTTTCGCGTCACCCAGTAGACATCAGCCGGCTCTATGGATCTCAACTGGTGTTCTCTGGACATGTAGCACCAATTGTTATTTATGTTGCGCCTTTTTACTGCATAGACAGCGCTGTTTTATGAAAAGCTCAACTTTCCAGTGGACAAAATACATTTATCTTGCTTTTGAGATAGAATGTGTGGTTGTTTTAAAATCAGAAGTAGTATAGTTTTTATAGTATTTACCCTGTATTTAATTATATGATCGTGTATGATAATATTAGTTTCAGGACATATTACTTACCTATCGTACGTGTGGTCGTTCGCGGTGCTGGCTGTGGTGTCCACGTCGTCTGCGATCAGCCAATGGAAGTTAGGGTCAGTACGGATGCGGAGGCTTCTCATCTCTCTCTTGGAGACGTAGGCGCCGTCCGCATTGAAATCCCCCAGGATCATCACGTTCTAGGTCAGGGGTCGGCAAGTTAGTTTGGCCTTGGGACAATTCCTTTCTGAGCCACTAGATGGCGGGCCAGAACATGATCAAAGGCTCATTGAAGTAATTGATTGTTAAAACATGTGACACGTTCTAATGCTTTGACTTTTCTTTCGAAACATTTTAATACATTTCCGCGTTGTTGAAAATCAATGACACGTCGCTGGTCAACTAACACAGCGTGTTGTGATTTTTAAAACGTCCAAGCAAAGCTTTAACAACAAACAGAAGAGCCGCCTGAGTCTAACCTTAATGTTTCCATACCTTCAGTATGTGAAAACACAGACACGCAACCAAGCAGTTCTGGAGTACCAAGACCAGCTAACGTTTACCCCACGGCAGAGAGACCACCATCAGTGGGTAATGTTGATCTTGGGGGGAAACACAGCAGTCCTAAGCAGCCTGCTTTTTCCAAATTCCCCACAAAAATTATTGGAAAACTAAAGGATCATTTTCTACTTATTATTACAAGAACTATCCCTTCCTACTCAGTAGGAAAAGATGCTGTCTTCTGTTTTTCATGCCGCCACTTCCAGAGTGACAGCGGCGTGGATGATTCATTTAGAAAGGGCCTGAGTGAGCTGAGCACAGCGCTTGATAAACATGCAAACTCCCAGGCCCATTGAAACTGCATGGTTAGATGGGATCACTTCAAAGAAAATGCATCTTCTGGATCAATTGCAGCTAAACTTTCCGGAAGCCATAAAGATGCTGTTTAGAAGAACAGATCTTATTTGTGCAAAATCGCGTGGGAATTTTCTTGAGGTTTGTGGCTTCTTCTCCAAGTATGATTCTGTGTTTAAAAGCATGCAGTCCAATTATTTCAATGCTTCAAGCCCAGATTTCCAGAACAAAGTAATTGACATATGCGCTAAATTAGTTCATGCTCAAAATGTAGAGAAAGTGCAGGATACTGGCTTTTTTTTTCTATAATTGCAGATGAGGCCAGGTCTTCCAAAACTGAACAATTATCAGTTTGTCTGAGATATGCAGAGCAGCTTGAAATGAAATTTTGTGTTTTATTGATTGCATCTCGGAACGTGGCTGGAATTGTGGAAGCAATCAATAAAGGACTGAATGTGTGGACTCCAAATTCAGTTAAAACTCACTACTCTGCAATTACAGGGTGCCTAAGAGAAATGAGTAACGAGGGAGACAAGTGGTCTGTGGAGGCCAATGGCCTTCATGACCACATGACCAGCATGACCACCATGACTTGTGTGCTCGTATTCGAGGACATACTGCGTGAGATTCATGTTACGCACAGGGCCCTACAGTCCTCTAACTGCACACTCTCTGGAGCTGCAGCGCTTACAGACTTCATATCTCTGAACTGAACTCAAAACTACTGATGGAAGTGGCGCACAAATGTCACAGAGTGAGACAGTTGGATTTCAGCAACACCTGTATCTACCTGTGCTGTACAGAAGATTCACAGGAGAGTCCATAGACCTTGCATGTGCCAGCATGTGCAGCAGTGTTTCCATGTGACTGAAAAGGAATTGAACCTCTCATTCAAAAATACTCACAGCCGCTGAAAACTGCCCCTCTCCTTGTTAAAGCCTCTGCTGTGACACCTGTTTCACTTGAGCATCTTCAAAAGACTGTTAAAAAGCACAGCTATCCAAATCTTTACAAGATGCTAAAGTTGGTTCTGACTTTGCCTGTTGGATCTGCCGCCTCTAGAGAGAAGTTTTTCTGCAATGAGGAGAATTCGGAACTGGCTGCGGTCAACGATGGGGGAAGCAAGGTTTTCGTCACTTGCGGTTCTTCAAATTGAGGACGACATAACAGCAAATAACTTCTCAGGGGACATCCCCTGTCCCCTGAGAAGATAGTGGACATATATGCGGGACGCAAAAAACTGCGTTTACTTCTGCACTAGGTTTGAGCATTAGCATTTTTTAATTGTTCTTGTGCTATAAGTTGGACAGTGCCTATTTCATCGTTCTCAATTCAACTTTTTGTTTATGTGTTCATTTGTTTTACGAAATGTTTTAAAAGGGTACAGGAAAAATAAAACCCTATTTGTTTAATAAAAAATACTAAAATGTCAGACTTTAACTTTATGGTTGCAGTGCGCTTCAGTTGTGTGCGGCAGTTCACTCATGTGTGAAAGACAATTACCGCACGTTAGCATGTGTGTGATATTGTAAAGTGGTCAGGAACTGATTTGATGCTGTGTTTGGCTTTATGGTAAGCTTGGCACTGGGGTCTTCCGTGAAAGCCACGCCCACAGGGGGGGGGTGGAGGAAACATTTCATCGTTCTCCATTGACTTTGTATTGTGAGAAGGTGCATTCTGGTCGTTTTCTAATAAAAAACGGGAACATGCCTAATAGCTGTTGTGTGACATGATGAACCAACAAGGTAAATAATTAATTTTGGTTCGGCAGTTTGTTAAAATGTAGTTCTGGGTTCTTTATCTTGTTGGTTGAGCATCCTGTCACAAAGCAGCTTTTAGGCATGTTTCATTTTTGTTAGAAGTCAAAACTTACAAGAAGGCATCTTCCCCCAATGCAAAGTCAATGGAGATCGAGAGATTAGCGGCGAACGTTGACGTTGGAGGGGCAGTTCCTGCGTATCACCTCGTTGAAAAAAAACGATGGGCCGAGCTTCCTGTTTTATGGGTCGGACCGATCAGACAAGACAAACAAGTTGTGTCGGCCCACGGCATGCCAGATGGCCAGTTCAGCCCTGGCGGAAAATGTCACTGCATTCTCGATTCGGACATGATAGCCTATATGTGCGACTGGCGGCCCGTCACAACTTGTTTGTCTTATCTGATCGGTCCGACCCATAAAACAGGAAGCTCGGCCCATAGTTTTTTTTCAACGAGGTGATACGCAGGAACTCCCCCTCCCCCCCCCGTGCTCAACCAACAAGATAAAGAACCCAGAACTACATTTTAACAAACTGCCGAACCGAAATTAATTATTTACTTTGTTGGTTCATCATGTCCACAGGTTCATCAAGCCACGCCCTGTGGGCATGGCTTTCACAGAAGACCCCAGTGACTGAGCTTCTGCCACTGCCATCCTAGAATGTGATGACCCTATGCTCTAGAATCTAGAGCATAGGGTCATCACATTGTGGCAGAAGCTCAGGAGGTAGAGGGGGTGGTCAGTTTCAATTCCCCGGGCTCCCCCTAGCCAAGTTTCGAGGTGTCCCTGAGCAAGACCCCTAACCCTAACTGCTCCTGGGGAGCTGGCTGTCGCCTTGCATGGCTGACTCCACCCTTGTTATATGAATTGGGTGAATTTGAGGCATAACTCGTAAATCGCTTTGGTTAAAAGCGCTGTGTAAATGCAGTCCATTTACCATTGAGAACACCACGTTCTCATCATCACATCATGCTATAGAACATCATGTATTGATTGGCATATTGATTATTGATGATAGACACTAACGTCGGTCTTCCACTTGGTCCTCATGTGAAGGAAGACATCATAGAGCTGGTCCAGCTCCTTATCAGAGTCCTTGGGTTTAGTGTGGACCGGGACCAGAACCAGGTCCTGGAGGACTGGACAGACACACACACACACACACACACACACACACACACACACACACGCACACGCACACGCACACGCGCACACACACGCACACACGCACACACACACACACACACACACCCACACCCACACCCACACCCACCCACACACACACACACACACACACAGGTCAAATGAATAACTGAATGTTGGTAGGTGGAAAAAACAACAGAGGCAAACAGACATGCACACAGACAGCTAGAGGACAAGCAGACAGTCAGACACGCAGACAGACAAACAGGCAGGGATACAGACTGACAGACACACAGACAGACGGACGGATCTACCTGTATCAGGACAGCGGAACCGGAGGATATACGGATCTCGGGCAAAGACGTCTTCCTTCTCCGTCTCTTCGTCGTCGTACTGATAGAAACCGATCATGTCCACCAGGTCGTCCCTGAACACATTATTATAACTTTATTATTATTGTTGTCATTATTATAATTAATACTGTTAATATTATACTGTACATACACTCATTACAGATTTAAGTGTACAATGACTTTGTGTACAAAGGCTTAGAGAAAGAGAAACAGGTTTGACTAGAGAGAGAGAGAGAGAGAGGTTTACCTGTATAGAGAGAGAGACAGGCTTTCCAGAGAGATACAGGTTTACCTGTAGAGGACCAGGGTTACCTGTAGAGAGAGAGACAGGTTTACCTGTAGAGGAACAGGGTTACCGCTAGAGAGAGAGACAGGTTTACCTGTAGAGGAACAGGGTTACCGCTAGAGAGAGAGAGACAGGTTTACCTGTAGAGGAACAGGAACTGCTCCTTGTAGCGGGTTCTTCCCAGGCGAGAGCTGATCTGCACACTGTAGTGGTGTTTCCTGGAGCTTCTGAGGGACAGACAGACAGGCAGGCAGTCAGACAGACAGATATGAAGGCAGGTCGATTATAGATGGTTGAGTCTAGGGTTAGGGTTAGACCAGGTGGATTGTGGGTAACAGACGTGTTAATGGCATCCAGGAGGGATTTGACCGCAACTCCAGTGATGTCCACCACCTCGATGATCACGATGATGTCATAACGTGTCACGATCTGAGAAGAGAGAGAGAGAGAGAGAGAGAGAGAGAGAGAGAGAGAGAGAGAGAGAGAGAGAGAGAGAGAGAGAGAGAGAGAGAGAGAGAGAGAGAGAGAGAGAGAGAGAGAGAGAGAGAGAGAGAGAGAGAGAAAATTAGATAGGTAAATTGAGGTATTTATTGTGTGGTTGATGTGTATGTTAGCATCAGGTCAGGCTGGTGAGGGTCAGAGAGAATGGAGACTGGTTCTGAAGACTTTTAGCAGACGCTTTTAACCAAAGAGACCCCGTTCTCCGAAAGCTGAGAACAACCACAACCACAACATACGTGGTCAGAATTGGGAGTAGCTGTAAAGCACGTCCTAGGTGGGTTCTAAAAGTCGTGTACCTGGACCAGGATAGCAAGAACATCTGGATCTGAAACTTTAGAGGTGCCAAACTTCTGGATGTTGAATGCAGCTATCTTCATGACAGCTGTAGGACACAATAGGATGGAATTGTTAAAACCTTACAAGTGAGCGTGCGTGTGTGCACATGTGTGCATGTGTGTGTTTATTAATAATAATAATAATAATAATAATAATGCCGGCTTTTATATAGCGCTTTTATCCAAAGCGCTTTACAAGTCATGCCTCACATCACCCATTCAACCACCAACGGCAGAGTCAGCCATGCAAGGAGACAGCCGGCAGGTCAGGAGCGGTTAGGGTGTCTTGCACCTTGTCTGACACCTCGACAGTTTTTGCTAGGAGGAGGCGTGTTTAGGGGGATGTGGTCCTGTTAAAGCTGTTTAGCGTGTTTCGTCCTGTTCCAACAGGTTTCCCCCAGAAGGGAGGAGAAGGTGTCATGTTGCCAGGCAACACAGACAGACCATAATGACCATGTCTTATAGATTTAATCTCTTGTTGTTGCCATTTTCTATCAATTGTTTTTAACACTTTTATTGATAAAATATTCATAAATGAATCCAATAATCATACATATGCATAACAGTAATAGTAAGTAGTAATAGTAATAACAGTAGAGTAATTGAATAAACACACACACACACACACAACCCATGAGCAAAAACACCATAAAGGATATCTCATGCTACAGGCAGGAAGTGTCTGAGAAATACAACACCATGAACTTTGAACATGAAGTTGAGACTGTAGAATGGCTTTGAAGTCTTAGAGGCCCCATAAGAACCACCGCTTATGACCCTTAACACTGTGTAGTATGACCCTTAACACAGCGTAGTATTACCCTTAACACTGCGTAGTATGACCCTAAGCACTGCGTAGTATGACCCTAAGCACTGCGTAACAGCCAGACAAGATGGCTCTCTGCCGTCGGAGAGGAATGTGGAACGAAGGTCCGGAAACCAGGCCTCAGGTGAAGGGGGAGGGTGGAGGAAGGGGGAGGGTGGAGGAAGGGGGAGGGTGGAGGAAGGGGGAGGGTGGAGGGTGGAGGAAGGTGGAGGAGGAGAAGAGTGAGAGGTGGAGGAGGAGTGGGAGCTGAAGGACTCACCGCGAAGACAAGAGGAGCTGAAAGGATGGAGAGGTTTGGTTCCGTCGGTGGAGAGTTAGACGTTGTTGGATGTTTGGCAGGCCGAGAGCGGAATCTCTATTGCTAGAGAGGAGGTGGTGTTGGTGGTGAAGTGAGGGGTTGTTGTTGTTGGGAGTCCCTGTGGCTCTTGTTGCCCGAGGGAGGGCCAACCTGATTGGTCCACAGGTTTAACACCAGCCAATCATAAAGTGGATATTACAGATTCAAGATGTATAGCTGCAGAATGTAAAATGGAACGCTTACCGCTTATTCCCTCCCCCTAGGCTTTTCTAAAAACACTTTACTATAAAAATACTGTATTTTAAAAGAACAATGCACAATTAAAAGAACAATAAGAAAAACAGTAAAGTGACTGATGGATGATATGTGCATGTGTTGAAGCATGATAAATGGTCATGTGTGTGTGTTATTGATATTTCATTTTTATTTTATTCTTAATTCTTAATTCTTATTATTCTAATTCTAATTAATAATCAGAATGATATTTATATCAACAAATTACTTAGTTTGTATGATAAGAATTGTAATTTAAAACGATGTACCTAAAAACAATTCAAATTAAGTACATGAATGAAGCGGGGAGGACGAAATGAGTAAAAGGTTAAAAACATGCACGCGACGGTTCGGGAATAGGCGAGGATAGCGTGCGCGTGTTGGTCTAAAGAGACAGGACACGTATGTATAGATCCGCCTTAAACCCGCGCTGGTCGCAACACACACATCCAAACACAGAACTGGACTTTATTAAGCGACGCACACACACACACACACACACACACACACACACACACACACACACACACACACACACACACACACACACACACACACACACACACACACACACACACACACACACACACACACACACACACACACACACACACACACACACACACACACACACACACACACACACACACACACACACACACACACACACGCACACACACACACACACACACACACACACACACACACACCATTTGGCAATATTCATTATTAAAGTCCCGATGCGCTTTTGTTCGTTTCTGGGTTTGCAAGTTGAAAAATAAATTAAAAAAACATGTTTGAAGGAAAAAAAGAAAGAAGGGTATTTCGCAGTCTTACCCCTCCTCACCACTTGAGGGCGCCAAATGACAAAGGTGCTGAAGGGACCTGTTGGCGATGTTAGTGCCTAGTTATATATAGATCAGTGGCGAAGCGTGTCTATCCCAACTGGACCTTCTGTAGACCAGGGGTTCCCCAACTGTTCAGCCCGCGACCCCCAACATAACAGACTGGAGACCCCCCACTATCACCGCCCGACGAGGGGGGGTAATCGCAATCACGAACATTGTGTGTGGCTTTTTTTCAATGACGATACTGCCGTGAATCTGTGGGAATCAGAATTCCTTGTCCGTGTAACTCACGTTATTATTAACAATAATAATAATACAAATGATAAAAAAATAATAATAAAATAAAAAATAAATAAACCTCATGGGTCACATCAAGAGGATTCTGAAATCATCTCGCGATGGCTACAAATCACTATATGATTGGTTGATCAAATTGTCAATCCAAACGTACGCTCTCATTCAGTCTAAGGGCCAAAGTCATCAGGAATACTTTGGTTGAAGGATATTCTTCCCAGCAACCCAGAAAAATATCTGATTGGTTGCATTGTTTTTCCAACACAAAACCACTCAAATGCGTCGTGCATGGACCGAGAAAGACAAACAAATCAACGTAACACTGTAATATAACATAACAACACAGATACCATTCTCATTTATTCATTTCATTTAAATTTGATAAAATTGTATTCCATTTTATTATTACAATTAATTTGATTTTTTTTGTTTCATATGAATACCTTGAAGGCCCTGACGCTTCACCACTGATTTATTGATCATCACCCCCACCCTAATCTACCTCCACTGGCCCCCGCTCAAGTTCCGGATCAAATATAAAAGGCTCCTCCTCACCTTCAAGTCTCTCCATGCCCTCGCCCCCCCAGTCTTTAACAGACCTCCTCCATCCCTATACCCCGTCCCCTTCCCACCGGAGTCTGCGGTCCTCGGACATGGGCCTGCTCTCCATTCCCCATTCCCGCCTCCGATCTGTTGGAGGCAGAGCGTTCTGTGGCCTTTGACCTCTAACCCATCCCTTTCCCCTCTTTTCACTGCTACTTTTATTGATTTACTTTATCAATTTCTGTATTTGCCTTTAGCTCTTTCCTTGTTTGTTTTTTGTTTGTTTGTTGACCCTCTGTAAAGCGGCCTTGGGTCCCTCGGAAGGCGCTATATAAATTAAAGTTATTATTATTATTGCACAACACAGGAATTATAACCCATAACCCTTTAGTGTTAGTGCCTTGCTCTCCCTAATGAACACCCCCCCTCCCTCCCTCTCTTCTCTCTCTCTCTCTCTCTCTCTCAAAAACGCACAATCATGAGTTTCATTTCCTCTGACATTGTGTGTGTGCATGCCTGTGTGTGTGTGTGTGTGTGTGTGTGTGTGTGTGTGTGTGTTAAAAATTGTTATTTATTGGATAGCAGAAGAGGAACAGGAGCTGTACTTTTCAGTCCGGTGAGTTACAGTTATAAAAATTATTTGTATTAATTCTAACAATAATAATACTACTAATAATAATCGTATTAATACAAAAAAAAATCGTATTAATACAACAACAACAACAATAATACCGATAATAATAATAATAATAATAATAATAATAATAATTACAATAGTAATAATTATAATAATAATAATTATAATAATAAGCATTATAAGTATTGATATGTTTATATCATTATGATATGATATAATATTCTATATAATGATACACACATTTCAGAAGTAGCAAGTGGTGAAGCGATGGGAAGTCCGACGGCTGCTCTGATCCTGGTGTGCGCGGCCCTGCTCCAGCGCGCGGCCCACGCAGACCCCAGCAGCTGCAATGGGGTCGACGGTCTGCCAGGGGGGGCAGGTTTGCCGGGTTTGCCGGGTCTGCCGGGTTTCAAGGGAGAGAGGGGAAAGCCAGGTAAAATCCTCCTGTCAATCACACAAGGGGCTTCAGGATAATAGGGCGGTACTTATAATAATAATAATAATAATAATAATCAAGTCGATGATGATGATGTTGATGATGATGATGATGATGATGATGATGATGATGATGACAAATACAATGTCTACTAATAATAATACAAAAATAATACTATTTGATATATAAAAAGTTGTATGATTCATTAATCACAACAACAACAAAAATAGTAATCGATATCCATAATATTTATCTCCTCCAGCTGTGGCTGGCAACCTGCAGACCCTCAAGGGAGAGAAGGGGAGCCAGGGCTCCCAGGGGCCCATTGGCCGTAAGGGTTACCTAGGATCTGTGGGGGAGGAGGGGCCGGTGGGCACCGCCGGAGACATGGGGATAGGAGACGACATCATCAAACAAGGTGACCACATCGCCCATGACCTTCGAAACCCTTTACTTTGACCCTTAAAAGTCTGTTTGCGTTCTTTCGCCTTTCAAGTTGAATAACCCTAAATATTAAGACAAATAAAGAAGGAACAATGTGCAATAGTATTTATGAATATGAATTATTTGTATTTATTGTTTTCCAAATTCCTTTAAAGCCAGCCTGGTGCTTTTTGTCAGATCTTCTTAGAGAGTTCTTCTTCTTTCTGTCTCCCTTAGTGTTGTCCATGACGTATCAGTCTGCGTTCTCTGTCGTCCGGACACTCAACACATATCCCCCAAACAACCAGGTAAGCATTTGTAAAATACCTCTGTAACACCTCTCCAACACCTCTCCAACACCTCCCCAAAAACACCTGTCTGACACCCCTAAACACCTATCTTATATGTGTGTGTGTGTGTGTGTGTGTGTGTGTGTGTGTATGTGTGTGTGTGTGTGTGTGTGTGTGTGTGTGTGTGTGTGTGTGTGTGTGTGTGTGCATGTGTATGTGTGTGCATGTGTATGTGTGTGTGTGTGTGTGTGTGTCAACAGAAGTTGGTCTTCCAGAAAGCCATCACCAACAAACCTGGAGACTTCAATCTGATCACAGGGACCTTCACCTGCAGAGTACCAGGAGTCTACTACTTTGTCTTCAACGCTTTCTCCAGGGTACGTTTGTTGCTATCAGGTCTCTCAGGGGCTCCACAATAAATAACTTCAATACATACAAAAAAATCCCCCCTTCTCCATCTCCTCGTGTGTTGTGATCTGATGTGTTGTGATCTGATGTGTTGTTATCTGATGTTGTGTGTTGTGATCTGATGTGTTGTGATCTGATGTGTTGTTATCTGATGTGTTGTGATCTGATGTGTTGTGATCTGATGTGTTGTGATCTGATGTGTTGTTATCTGATGTGTTATGATCTGATGTTGTGTGTTGTGATCTGATGTATTGTGATCTGATGTGTTGTGATCTGATGTTGTGTGTTGTGATCTGATGTGTTGTGATCTGATGTGTTGTGATCTGATGTTGTGTGTTGTGATCTGATGTGTTGTGATCTGATGTGTTGTGATCTGATGTTATGCGTTGTGATCTGATGTTATACGTTGTGATCTGATGTTGTGTGTGTTGTGATCTGATGTCGTGTGTGTTGTGATCTGATGTTATACGTTGTGATCTGATGTTGTGTGTTGTGATCTGATGTGTGTTGTGATCTGATGTCGTGAGTTGTGATCTGATGTTGTGCGTTGTGATCTGATGTCGTGAGTTGTGATCTGATGTTGTGCGTTGTGATCTGATGTTATGCGTTGTGATCTGATGTTATGCGTTGTGATCTGATGTCGTGCAGGTCAGCATGTGTCTGCGTCTGAATAGCGAGGCCGTGAGTAACCTTCCTCTGAGGTTCTGCGACTACAACAGCCGAGGAACCACACAGGTCAGACACCATGTTAGGTCCCTCTCCTCCCCCCTCCCCTTCTCCTCCCCCTCCTCCCCCTCCTCCTCCTCCTCCTCACGGTGAATGACAATGTACAGAAAAATGTACTCACCAACTCTCTAACCCCCTGCTGGTTTTCTGGCCTGAAGAATGCAGCTCTTACATGTACATAAACCATGTTCTATAAGTGTGTACTACAGGTGTGTGCTACAGGTGTGTACTACAGGTGTATAATACAGGTGTGTGCTACAGGTGTTTGATACAGGTGTGTGATACAGGTGTGTGATACAGGTGTATAATACAGGTGTGTGATACAGGTGTATAATACAGGTGTGTTCCCTCCCCAGGTGCTGTCAGGGGGAGTGGTCTTGCAGCTGACCAAGGACCAGCATGTCTGGATGGAGGGCTTCGCGGACAGCCAGCTGCCTTCCGTCTACACGGACACCCAGGACAAACTGATCTCCTTTAACGGCTTTCTGCTCTTCCCCATCACCTAGGCAATCCAGCCCCTTCTCATCACCCTCCCCCCTCTCTCTCTCTCTCTCTCTCTCTCTCTCTCTCTCTCTCTCTCTCTCTCTCTCTCTCTCTCTCTCTCTCTCTCTCTCTCTCTCTCTCTCTCTCTCTCTCTTTCTCTCTCTTTCTGTCTTTCTGTCTATGTTTCTCTATGTCTCTCTACCAGGTGCATATTGGTGACCTGAGACAGCTGGTCACAATGGTCCATCCTGTTCATTGTGCTTTTAGACAAAGAACTAAATAAAAATAAATACAAATATCCACTGGCTCCTCTTTTCTATCTCTACCTCTCTCTCCTGTTAAGGACTAAAGGAGACAGTAGTACTATCCTACCCAGTACTAGTCTCTACAGCCACCGGTGGTATAGGGGTGTGACTCTAAGCTGAAAGGTTATGGGTTTGACCCCTAATGTCCTCAGTCTATCTCTGTCACCCTAGAGCAAGATGCTCCCCTCACGCCGACATGTCACTAAACAGAACATTGCCAACACACAAACACACCCGGGGAGATGCTGCAGCACATTCACAATTGAAAAAAGGGTTAATTGTCACCTGTGGGCTTGCGAGGGGTAAAATGCACAAGGGAACGATTACCGTGCAACGGGCAGTGCTTTGATTGTTTACACACACACACACACACACACACACACACACACACACACACACACACACACACACACACACACACACACACACACACACACACACACACACACACACACACACACACACACACACCACACACCCACACACACACCACACACCCACACACACACCACACACAAGGGCGAAGCCTGTGTAACAGTGAGTGTCCCACACTGGGTTTGAACTCACGACCAACACGGCATGAGAGGCAGACGCTCTAAACAAGGGAAGCTAAAACCCACAGGCCCTAGTTTCCTCGCTAGAACGTCTTTTAGGTGTTGGGGAGTGAAGTTGACTCAGTTAGCAACTAGGCTGGCTTCTGTTTGAGATTGCTCAATGAGAGCCAAACATCCTAACATGTTTTAAAACCAAGGGGATCCAATCAAATATCCCAAACATGACCGTTCAGTCAAGTTCAGTACAATGCCTGGCCCCGTGCCAAACAACGGCTGCTGTGTTTGAGGGGTTAAAAAGACACACACACACACACACACACACACACACACACACACACACACACACACGCACACACACATGCACACACACACACACACACACACACACACACACACACACACACACACACACACACACACACACACACACACACACACACACACACACACACACACACACACACACACACACACACACACACACACACACACACACACACACATTCAGATTCAGATTCAGATTCAGAAAACTTTATTAATCCCGAGGGAAATTAAGGTGCAACAGTTGACACAGGGGGAATAAATGCACACACAAAAATACTAATACCTAAGCTAAAAAACAAAACAACAACTAACTAAATAAAACTATTATAAACAAAATAGTTAAAATAATTCTAAATGAAGTCTAAATGTATTGATAATGAAGATAAATTTACAGTATTATTACAGTAATACGTAGGTATATACAATACACAACAATACGTACAGTGCAAATTGGCAGTAATAATATATTAATAAATAACTCAACTGAAAAGTGACATGTGAAAAGTGAAAAAGTGAAAAGTGAATTCGGATTTGAAATATAATTTACAGTGCAAAGTACAATGAGATGATTACAGTGCGTTGACCAAAAATAAAATAAAAATAAGTACGTTGGCCTCAGGTCACTGAGTCTCCACTGTCCCTCTCACGACCCGAGGTAGAGGAATTAAAGAGTCTAATTGCCACAGGAAGAAAGGACTTCCTATGGCGTTCTGTGGTGCACCTGGGTGGAATGAGTCTGTTGCTAAAGGTGCTTCTATATGAGGTCAGCACCTGATGGAGAGGGTGAGAGTTGTTGTCAAGGATACTACGCAGCTTGCGCAGCATCCTTCTCTCAGACACCACCAACAAGGAGTCCAGCTGGACCCCCAGGACAGCGCCAGCCTTCCTGACAATCCTGCTGATCTTGTTGGCGTCTGCTGATCTCAACCTGCTTCCCCAGCACACGACTCCGGAGAAGATGGCACTGGCTACCACCGACTGGTAGAACACATTCAGCATCTTGTTGCAAACGTTGAAGGACCGGAGCCTCCGCAGGAAGTAAAGACGGCTCTGGCCCTTCTTGTAAACAGCCTCAGAGTTCTTGGCCCAGACCAGTTTGTTGTCCAGATGAACTCCCAGGTATTTATATTCCTGGACAGCTTCAGAGGACACACCCTTGATGGAAATGGGTGTGGGTGTGGATTTCCTCCTGCGGAAGTCCACCACCATCTCCTTCGTCTTGTCAGTGTTGAGCTGCATGTGGTTCAGCTCACACCACTCAACGAAGGAGTCCACGACGCCCCTGTACTCCTCATCGTTTCCCTCGCTGACACAACCAACAACTGCAGAGTCGTCCGAGAACTTCTGCAGATGGCAGGACACAGAGTTGTACTGGAAGTCTGAGGTGTACAGGGTGAACAGGAATGGGGAAAGAACAGTTCCCTGTGGAGCACCAGTGCTGCTGACCACAGTGTCAGACACACAGTCCTGCAGTCTGACAAACTGTGGACACATGCACACACACATGCACTCACACAGACACACACAGTCACACACACACACACGCACACACACACATTCACACACACATCATAGCCATGAACTACCCCTTCATTGATGAATAGAATAATTGTTGTGTGTGTGTGTGTGTGTGTGTGTGTGTGTGTGTGTGTGTGTGTGTGTATGTGTGTGTGTGTGTGTGTGTGTGTGTGTGTGTGTGTGTGTGTCTTTTTAACCCCTCAAACACAGCAGCCGTTGTTTGGCACGGGGCCAGGCATTGTACTGAACTTGGTCAGCCTAACAACGGTCATGTTTGGGATATTTGATTGGATCCCCTTGGTTTTAAAACATGTTAGGATGTTGCTCTCATTGAGCAATCTCAAACAGAAGCCAGCCTA
>CM051002.1:17180901-17248401 GCA_027704905.1 Muraenolepis orangiensis
GCAAAGCAAGTGCTTTGACCTTTCACTTCCCCAACTTGTGTTCTCAGAAGTTCCATACTGCTGAGCCATCTGTTCATTAAACTTTGTGAAGTTCATCAGAAAGTACTAGATGAAGTAGTAGTAGTAGATGTATTATACATTTACATTTACATTTACATTATAGTGGTAGTATGTATAATAGTAGGAAACACTACCCTTCTCCTAGCACATCCTCATATCACTTTTTACTAGCGTACTAGCGTCTTACTAAGTTGATTGTCTAAGTAGGTTGTTAGGTAGATATTGTTCCATTGTTTGCCAACTTATTGTACTTTTACCTTGAGCACTGGTTCAGTTCTTGGAGACTTATTAGGAATAGATGCACTTTTGACTTCTGGTGACGAGTTGTTCTCCTACCTTCCTTAGTTGAAACACACTATTGTAAGTCACTTTGGATAAAAGCGTCTGCTAAATGACTAAAATATAATGTAATGTAATAGTTGTCGTAGTAGTAGTATTAGTGATAGTAGTGTTAGTAATAATAATAAAGATGTCAGCTAATTGCATTAATTAGCTCTAACAATCCACTAGTGTTGCTTATGTCATGGGTTAACTAAGGTTAAAAAAACTGGATCCAATTTTTGGGATGCAAACACACATTTCTTCTTTCTGTAACAGGAACAGTTATGATTTGAGTCAGCAAATATCAGCAAAACAGAAAAAAGACAACTTTCAGTTTCTTTATCAGTCAGATTATGATTTAATATAACTTTGTGTTTGTTCATCAGTAAAAACATGGTTTTAATATTACTTGTATTTTTTTGGACTTCAATACAACTTTTAATTAGTTAATCAGCAAAAGCATGATTTTAATCAGACTTGTCTGTGTACCTTGTCTGTGGTTCGTCCAGGGTAGCCCTAATGCCTGAATGGACGATGCAGATGTTTCACTTCCTAGTTTGGGCAGGGCTCTGAGCTGTGGCTTTGTGTTGTGACCCAGGAGAGAACAGAACCTCCCGGCTACAGCAGAGACCATAACCTCCAGGCTACAGTAGAGATCTAAACCTGCAGCTGATGGTGAGGACATCTTTATAACCCTTATAGCCTTAACACATCTTCCTCTGTAGGCTCTCTGCTCACACTAAGACATATCTGTGTGTATGTGTATGTGTATGTATGTATGTATGTATGTATGTATGTGTGTGTGTGTGTGTGTGTGTGTGTGTGTGTGTGTGTGTCTCTGGGACCAGGCCCTCCAGTGGCCGATGTGGTGTACTGCAGCGGTGGTTCTGACCGTGTTGGTTCCGCTGGCCGAGCTGCAGTCCAGCTGTGAGACGTACTACCATGGGATCCCTGGGCCCCCAGGCTCCTATGGCTACCACGGCACAAATGGCCCCAAGGGAGATAAAGGAGATCCCGGTAACCAATATCGTCTTCTAGTATATAACCTATATCTAGTACTTGTACTACTACTACTAATAAAATTAATAATACTTAGACATAAGGCTGTTTTTCTGATGGAGTTCATGTGAGGTTGAAAGGAAAGTCGGGGGTTCAAAGATGATGTTGAGGTTCTGCACTGTGGGGGATGACAGAGATCATCTGCTTTGGAGAGCACTGCAATGACAACATTTGTCATTGCACAGCACTGTACAGTACAGCAAAAATAACCAATATGTACTACTACTACTACTACTACTTTTTAGGCCAGATCAACTACTACTACTACTACTATATTACCAATATCTAGTACTACTACTACTACAATATAACCTAAATATACTACTACTACTACTATATTACCAATATCTAGTACTACTACTACTACAATATAACCTAAATATACTACTACTACTACTATTACTATATTACCAATATGTACTACTACTACTACTACTACTACTACTACTACTACTACTACTACTACTACTGCTACTACTATATTACCAATATGTACTACTACTACTACTACTTTTTAGGCTAGATCAACTACTACTACAATATTACCAATATCTAGTACTACTACTACTACAATATAACCTAAATATACTACTACTACTATATAACCAACATCTACTACTACTACTACTACTTTTTAAGCTATATATACTACTACTACTACTACTGCTACTACTATATTACCGATATGTACTACTACTACTACTACTGCTACTACTGCTACTACTATATAACCAATATGTACTACTACTACTACTACTACGTTTTAGGCTAGACCAACTACTACTACTACTACTACTACTACTACTATATAACCAATATGTACTACTACTAATACTACTACTACTACTATGATATTAACTGTTCTGCATTCACTCTTAACTGCATTCTGTGCTTCTGTAGCTCCATTGTTTGTATTGTTCTTGGGATGTCCTCTTATTGTGCATGTCAAAGGACTTTGTAAATATTGTTTTTAAAGGTGGTATGTCAATTAAGTTTATTATCATGATAGTAATGATATCTACTACTACTACACAACCCTCTACTATAATATAACTAATACATCTGTATACACTATATCTAACGTTTTTATATATATATACATTTGCATATTTATTTATTTACTTTGGGTCATACATCACATGCCATGTCTTCAGGAGAGGGTACTGCGCCGGTCCCGACCATAAAGGGGGAGCCTGGGGACCATGGCCTCATTGGGAGACCGGGTGAGAAGGGAAACCAGGGTGCCACCGGCCCCCCTGGCCCAAAGGGCCCCCAGGGAGAGAAAGGCTTGTTTACCCACAAGACAGAGACGTGTTCGTCCTTCTTCTCCTACAAGAGAGGAGTCTCCCCGTCCCCCTCACGAGACCGACCAATCATCTTCAACAGGTACCCGCCCTCTCCCGACACTGACCAATCGCCTATAACAGGTAGCGTCCCCCTCCCGAGTCTGACCAATCACCTTCAACAGGTAGCCGTCCCCCTCCCAAGTCTGACCAATCACCTTCAACAGGTAGCCGCCCCTCTCCCGAGTCTGACCAATCACCTCCAACAGGTAGCGCCCCCCTCCCGAGTCTGACCAATCACCTTCAACAGGTAGCCGCGCCCCTCCCGAGTCTGACCAATCACCTTCAACAGGTAGCCGTCCCCCTCCCGAGTCTGACCAATCACCTTCAACAGGTAGCCGCCCCCCTCCCGAGTCTGACCAATCACCTTCAACAGGTAGCCGTCCCCCTCCCGAGTCTGACCAATCACCTCCAACAGGTAGCGCCCCCCTCCCGAGTCTGACCAATCACCTTCAACAGGTAGCCCATTCCCCCCCCCCCCCAGACCAAGCAATCACCTTCAACAGGTAGCCCAACCGCCCACCCCCAAGTCGATAAGTGTACTGTAGCAGGACACGTGTTCGGTACTGTATTGTGTATTGTGTGCTAAGATATATCATGTGTGTGTGTGTGTGTGTGTCAGAGATGTTGTCGATGGTCTGGATACTGATATGAAAGGAGATGCTCTGACTAACGGAGTGTTTAAATGCGAGATCAAAGGAGTCTACTTCTTCACCTACCACGCCACAGCCAAAGACCTGGTGAGACCTATCTGTTTGTCCAGTCTGCTCAGCTGTCTGTCTGTCTGTTTAACCGTGAGTGGTTTGGAACTCACGGTTCCTGGCATGAGAGGTGAATCTCTAACGTGAGAACGTCTTTTAGGTGTCAGGGAGTGGGGTTTACTTCACTGCACAGCACCACCGGCTGGTGTCCGTTACACCTGTCCAACTGTCTGTTCTGCCTGTCCAGCTGTCTGTCTGTCTGCCTGTCCATCTGTCTGTTTGTCTGTGTCTGTCTGTCCAGCTGTCTGTTTGTCTGTCCAGCTTTCTATTATCTATGTTCATAACCCCGTTGGCTAGGTGATAATAACACAATGTTTATATTGGCTAGGTGATAACAATGTTTCTATTGGCTAGGTGATAACAATGTTTCTATTGGCTAGGTCTTAACAATGTTTCTATTGGCTAGGTCTTAACAATGTTTCTATTGGCTAGGTCTTAACAATGTTTCTATTGGCTAGGTCTTAACAATGTTTCTATTGGCTAGGTCTTAACAATGTTTCTATTGGCTAGGTGTGTCTGAAGCTGGTGAAGGGGACAGAGGTGATAGTGACGATGTGTGATTCCTCATCGTCCTACCTGGTGACGTCGGGCTCCGTGGTGCTGGAGCTGGCTGTTGGGGACAAGGTCTCCCTGCAGCCCAACCATAACAACAGAATGGTCACCAGCCACGAGTTCGGCGATAACACCTTCACTGGGATGCTGATCTTCCCCACCACCTAGCCTAGCCTAGCCACACTCCAGCTAGCCTAACCAAGCCACAATTCAATAAAATACCCAACGCCAACAACAGCAAATGTCAGCTTACTGTCTGATTGTTCTGAAAACGGCAATAAATGTCTGTCACTGCTTTAAACATGTCGTTTAAAAGGTCAATTGTTCCACATTCATCCACAAATAACACACAACATAACTTGACAGCATTTATACTTTTAAAGTAATTGATCCTAAAAGCTTTCAGAACAGTTAATAGTAAATAGATGAACAGTAACAACAGCAATAAGACATAGTCCTATGACTATAAACTGTAACATGATCAACAGTAACAATACATAGTTCTTTGACTATGAACAGTAACAATATGTGGCATACTCCTAATAAACCCCGACATTTAAAATGACCAGTCCGAGGCTTCAACATTCAAATAATGAACGTATTAATTTTTTGAATTTTTTTCGCAGACCCCCTGGCTATAGCTACTCTACACCAGGGGTTCTCAAATGAGAGTAGAGTACAGTAGAGAAGAGTAGAGTAGCTATAGGAATCTAGTTTTATTTAGCAGTTATTAGTGGTAGTGTAGAGTAGCTATAGGAATCTAGTTTTATTTAGCAGTTATTAGTGGTAGTGTAGAGTAGCTATAGGAATCTAGTTTTATTTAGCAGTTATTAGTGGTAGTGTAGAGTAGCTATAGGAATCTAGTTTTATTTAGCAGTTATTAGTGGTAGTCAGGTGCAAATGTTCAGACAAAAACGGACGTAAAGACACAAACAAAAACAGAAAGGTTTCTTATAACCATGTGTGTTAGGTGTTGGTCTGGTGTGTGTGTGTGTGTGTCTGTGTGTGTGTGTGTGTGTGTGTTTGTGTGTGTGTGTGTGTTTTATCCCAGCAGGTCAGTAGTTGCAGGTCTGCTGAAGACTCCGTTTCTACAGTAGAATGTGTTCTTCACCACCGCTGAGCGTCCCCTGGCAGGACACCCACTCACACTGTAGTCACCTACACACACACACACACACACACACGCACACGCACACAAAGACACAGACATGGCAGTGCATTACAATTGTTTAATGTTTGTGAATGAATGTTGTTCTATTCTGTCATCACCACTTAAAGGACTGCTGTGTGTGGACAGGATAGAGTCAAAAATGTGTTTATTTATATATATATATAATATATATATATATATATATATATATTATATATATATATATATATCTGAAAAAAAAAAAAAAAATCTGTATATGTGTGTCTGTCTCTCTATGTGTGTCTCTCACCCAACCTCCATCCGTACTCCCAGGACGAGATGAGAGGAAAGTCAAACTTCTCTTCTGGTCTCTTCTGGCCCCGCCTCCGCAGATACAGGCCACGCCCCGTCCCCTGCATAACAACACTTCAAACATTTAAATGTGTGTGTGTGTGTGTGTGTGTGTGTGTGTGTGTGTGTGTGTGTGTGGTTACATGGTGGGAGGAGCCCTGGTACAGGACCTCTCTGGTCTGGGGGGAGGGGGGTCTCATCAGAGGGGGGTCGGGGGTCCTCTCGGTCACCGTGGAAATGGGAGGCAGCCGGGGCGTCCTGTAAGATCGGCACCACGCGCGCTGTTACTTTGACAACACGCCCGCTGAAGACTCACTACTAAACCGTAATAGTCTCTAGACTTCAATTTCAGTTGTTGTTCAGATCGCCTGTGCTGTAGGTCAGGTATCCCTCCCCGGGTGTACAGGGGTCAGGGGTCGGTGTGTGATCACCTTGTCTGCGGAGGCTGCTTGAGGGTCAGGTCTGGGTGTGGCGCAGGTCCTGTCGGGGGTCCTGGTGGGGGTCCTGACTGGGGTCCTGGTGGCGGTGCTCGCGGGGGTGGCACTGGGGTCTTGGAAGGGGGGTAGTCCTTGGCGTAGCGAGATCTCCAGGAGAGCCGGGTCATCGTCTCCTTGGTGATCTGCTCCCGGAAGCAGTTCTGCTTCTGGGTGGTCATCAGAGTCCTCATCTCCTGGAGACCACAACAACCCTTATCCTCATCATCATTATCATCATCTTTACCAAAATCAGAGTCCTCATCTCCTGGAGACCACAACAACCTTCATCATCACATGCCAAATACTTTTATTTTGAAATATCTCCTGCAGATGGATCGTCCCCTTATTTCCTCAATTCCCCTTTCCTATCAGGACCCTCAGATGATGGTTACCTGTAGTAGAGTAGATTACTGGTACTTGACCAGACACTGGTGTTGGTGAGGAAGATGAGGAAGAGAGGGGTAGGTGAGGAACCTTAAAGCAAAACCCTAATTGGAAACCCTAACCCTAAATGAACCATAGAAATCAAACCCTTATAGAAAACCCTAACCCCAGAACCAAACCATCTGAAATATTAACCCTATTAGGAAACCCTAACCATAAAACCAAACCATAGAAGCCAAAACAAAACCCTAAAACCGAACCCTAATAGAAAACCTCAGGGATATTAGTGATCAGGATCTAGAGAGGAAGAGATGTAGAAGGAGATTGTTACTATCTCAATTGGATAGGCTATGCTTATTTGTTTGATTAGTTATTTGTTTGAATGAAGCAGTCTAAGTTTCATTATTTTGCATTGGCCCACACACCCCAAACTTTTACTGGATTAGTTTTCTCAAATGGTAATTTTCACTTTTTCAGTACCGTCATTGTATTTACTTGGAGTATATACTTCAAGTACTCTACCTACCACTGCTGAATATAATATCAGATCAAACGACATGTTTAAAACACAACCTTCAGAACATGGTTGGTTACCTGTAGAGTTGAATAACCAGATATGAGGAGTATTTTATCAGATCCAACTAGAGGTTTACAATAATATCAAAGCTATTATTTGTCAAGTCATTTTTATAAAAACAAACAAATCTTCACAATACATACAGCCCTCTATTCCCAAATAGTATTTAGTACGATGCTACCTGTTATCGGGTGAGCCAACTGGTCTGGACCTCGCCTGCGTGTTGTGGAAGCTAACGGATCAGATGACTCCATTGTGGAGAGAGACCGCGAAACCTGATCACGTGCTCACACATGTAACGTACACCATGTTTATTCAATGGCAAGGATCACAATTAACAAATAGTTTCACGATCAAATTAAATTCCAGTTCAGAAATTCAAATTACATTCATAGTTCACATTACACCGTTGCGTTCAACATATTATTCAATGAGGACCACCTGGTTGGTATTTAAATTGACGGACGAGGCTGTTTGATCTTTCTCACGTTATGCAATGCTCTAACGTAGCATCACAGACACTCTCACTGAAAAGTATTCAATTGATGATTAACAGGACGATTAATTATGGCAGCATTTCATAACAATAAAGACACAAATGGATCAATGTTCCTAACAGAGACAAAATAACATATCAGTAGTAATGAAACACAAGAAAACAGGAGAAAAATAACAGCGTTTTACCAATCACTTTATTAGCTACACCGCTAGCTCGTAAAACAAGTTCATTAGCTACAGCGCTAGCTAGTAAACATGTTTTTAGCTACAGCGCTAGCTAGTGAACATGTTTATTAGCTACACCGCTAGCTAGTGAACATGTTTATTAGCTACACCGCTAGCTAGTAAAACATGTCTGACATGGTGTACAACAGCAGCAATGCATCATCAATCTATCAAGTATAAGACGCTATCCCCAAGTGCAATCATGTCATTCCTAGCAATTTAAAGGCATCCTGAAAATACTCGTTGCATGGTTCATACTGATCGCTTTGCTCGACTTTTGTTTACATTTTTTTTAAGGTTTTCACAAAAAGGCTAACTATTATTTTGAAACCCTTTCCAGTGCGCTTGAAGCAAGTAGAATGACGGACAGCTCGGTGGCGATGAGACAGCATGCCCCCAGTGCATTATGGGACGGTGACATTGAAGGGGGAGCCTGGGATGTGGTCGTCGCCCCACATGACGGCCAGGAGGTAGCTGCCCCGCTCCTTGAGCAAGTAGCTGATGTTGTATTGACTGTTGCCCAGGTGCTTCACCAGCACCTCCTCACAGGGGACCAGAGGTCCCCGGACGCCCACCATCAGCATGTTCATACCTGAGGACCACAGCTTTGAATCAGCCTCTGAGTAGTAGGAGGCACCTTCCACCAATAACTCACCAACACATTCAGTACACATACTAAGATAAGATGGTAAAACAAATGCTATAAGAAGTTAACTTTAAAAATGTGATAACAAAAAAAATGTACACCTGAATTCCCTCACAGCGCTCAATAAGGTATTTTATCATGTCATTAGTATTTTATCTTCTATCCCAGAGGGCAGGACTGCAGACTGCTTTGGTTTAGTTTTCCCTTCGGAGGGAGGGGCTACTCACCAGCCTTGCTGCAGTCTACTGAGAAGTTGCTTTTCTGTCCCACGAAGGCCTTGCTGAGGCCTGGGCCTCGACTGAGCACCTTGCTGGCATCAGACAGGGGCTGGCCAGGGGCGGTGCTCTGCCAGGGGCTGCTGGAGGCCTGGAGCACTGGGTCCACTGTAAGGGTGGATGTCTCGCTGGCGTTGGAGACGTTGACCAGATGAGAACCTGAGAGAAGAAGCGAAGCCAGTAGAGGCAGGTTAGTAGAGACCAGTAGAGATGGGTTGGTAAAGAACAGTACAGTCCGGTAGAGACGGCAGGGTGGTAGTGGTTGTACCTGAGACCCGGGCCCTGAAGGGGCTGTCTGTGATGTGGTTGGGGCCCCCGTACTTGATGCTGATCAGGTAGTTCCCAGGGGCCATCGGGGTGTAGAGGACCCGGTAACCCTCAGCGACCTCCTGGCAGTCCATCTTCACCTTGGACGGCCCCTCGATGGTCACTGCCAGGGCCCCGGGACCCGCTGCTCGGTTGTTGATGATGAACTCTGACTGGGACCCTTGGAACCACAGAGATGACCTCACATTTACGACGAACAGATCAACATGGAAAGACGTGTCCATTCACTGACCTAATAACCGATCTAGGAGTCTGGATCGTCATGTGAGATTACGTTAGGATTTTTATCACAGAGAGACCAGGTACCTGTGGTTCCCTTTTCCAGTCCAGTTCCGTAGGCCGACACTAGACCGGGCTCTCCGGTCTGACCCGGTTCTCCCACCCTCACTTTGAAAGGACTTCCTGGGATGTGGGATTCGTTGAAGGTGACGTGGATGTTGTGGACACCGTTCTCCCGTGGGATGAAGCGTACGGCGTATTTATCTGGAGAGAACACGGTTACGCTCCATTCATACTGGGTTCACACAATGTTTAAGCTGGGTTCACACCAGGTTCACCAACTCTTACTGCTTCCCCTATTACACGTTTTTTCTGCACACGCTTGTAAAACAACAGGAGACCTCTAGGGGTGGAGTAAGGACTTTTAATGTTTTTCCAAAAAATAACATTAACTATTTAAATGACGTGATATTCAAACGATGATCAAACAAATATGATCGACCGATCTCTCCCTCTCTCACACATTTCTCTCACCTTTCTCCAACTCGGTGACTGCACACTTGTCCACGGCGCCAGAGGGAGAGTGAACCTTGGCCTCCATCTTGCCCTGAGCACCGTTCAGCCGGACAGCAAAGGATGCTGGCTGATTCACCTTCAAACCAGACTCCTACACAGGTTGGTCACACAGACGTTAACACACACACACACACATCCTTTTTACATAATATTAATATTTGGAATGTACTCTTTTTACCTGAGCTCTGATTGGTCAGGCTACTGCAGACAGAGGCGGTCACATTAAATATTAGGAGAGAAGAATGTTCTATAAAGATCTAACTGTTACTGCAACTACTTCTAGACCCTAGTAACAACAGTAATATGACACCCTCATATAAATTATGACACTTTGATAAGCAAGTTTACTGGTACCTTAGTGGTACCAGTAACCAGTACTTACTGGTACTTACTGGTACCTACATAACTAGGCAAGAAGCACAGTAATATTACCCTGTGCTTTAGAGGGACAGCACATACAGATGTAGTGTCGCTCAATAGAGTAAGAAGCCAAACTACAGGTAGATGCTTGTGACTGTCCCCATAGCAACCAGCTACAGTCGCTAGGGTGTGCCGCTCTCTGCTGTAGCCTGGCAACCACTGAGCTACTGCTGATGGACTGTTAAAGGCCTTTAAATCAAACACGACAGAGACACCGTCCGTTCACACCCAGCCCAGCCTCACACAGGGCCCCAAGCCCAGCCTCGGGCTTGGGGCCCCTGGGGGCAGACTGGAGGGGGGGGGGGTGGGTGTCTTGTCGCGTCTCACCTGAAGACCAGTTACAGCGAGGCGGCGGGCGTCATGGACAGGGGCCACCACGGGGACGAGGTAGGGGCTGTCAGGGATGTGCTGCTCGTTGAACTTCACAGAGACCTCGTAGTCCCCTGAAAACAAACACAGGGCACGCGACACCATACCCACACAGTTAGCATCACAACGCACCGTGAGCAACACAAACACACCGTTAGCATCACAAAACAACAACAACACATGTAAGGTACCAGGTTCTGGTGCGAGGTAGCTGACTCCACAGGAGCCGTCCTTGCGGTCCTGGAAGGAGATCTCTGCTCTGCTGGGGCCCTCCACCGCCACAGAGAGGCCCCCGGCCCCGGCCTCCCGTGTCCAGATACTGAACTCAGCTGGACACACACACAAACCCCCCAGTACATACTCTGGTAATATAGTGCGTGTGTATATAGATGTGTGTGTGTGTGTGTGTGTGTGTGTGTGTGTGTGTGTGTGTGTGTGTGTGTGTGTGTGTATATAGATGTGTGTGTGTGTGTGTGTGTGTACCTGGCACTCCAACCTGGGCCCTCTCCAGTCCTGGGCCCCCAGCCTTGACCTTCCCGGGGCCCCCCTCCCCCAGGGGCCCCACAGTGAACTGGAAGGGGCTCCCGGGCACGTGCGCGCCCCTATACTTCACGCTCACACTGTGCACGCCCATCTCCTTGGGAACGAAGCGCACGCAGTAGGTGCCGTTGCCCACGGCAACCAGCTCGGCGGATTGAATGGCCCCCGAAGGGGAAGTGACCTCAGCCTTGACTTCATGTATGTCAATATCTACAGACAGAGGGAGAGAGAATTTGTTTTCAATAAAATCGTATTTAGAACATATCAGTGACTGAGTAATATTACAGATTATTGATAGTATTGTTATTACTGATATTTTATTTACTTGTGTGTGGTCTGCATTTACATAAATCCTCTCTGGGCCATCTCCCATGGAATTATGGGTAATAAATGACCATGCCTGTCCACAGGCTTCTAATAAAGATCAGCCAAATCTCACACACACACACACACACACACACACACACACACACACACACACACACACACACACACACACACACACACACACACACCACACACACACACACACACACACACACACACACACACACACACACACACACACACACACACACACACACACACACACACACACACACACACACAAGCTGTAGCTCCATGCTATGAGGGCCCAGCCACGGTGACCTCTGACGCACCCTCCTCCCTGGCAGACCTGCTGCCCAACGGGTGCCACAGATGCACCCTCCACACCCCCCCACTGGCCCCAGACTCCCTGCGGAGCACCAGCCCAGACAGGCCGGTCACCAGCCGCACAGACCCCGGTGACGGGCTTCGTCTGCTGGGGGAGGGGGGCCCCGAGCTGCTGGAGGAACAGGAGGAGGTGAAGGAGCACTGGCGGGAGAGAGAGAGACGCTCCTGGGATAGAACCAGCAGGAACCAACTCACTGGACCACAGGAAGGAAAGGAGAAGAAAGACTCAAAGAGAGGCGGATGGAGATAAGAGGAATGAAGAAGTTACGGGATGAAAGACAAGAATAAAGGCAGAGGAGGAGAGGTTAGACGGGCGAGAGACCGGAGATGCAACACACTGACAGGAAGTTACTCTTTAAAGAGAAGAGAAGAGATTGAAACTTAATTGGCTTTCTTGAGATCTGTGTGGGAATTGGTTGGTTAGCCCCGTTAGGCCCTTCGCAGGTACAGTACTCTCAACAGTGGCTTCACAGCAACCTCTGATTCTGAAAGGAATGGCAGAAGAGGCGGTTATCATAACAACCTGGTATCTTGAGGTTGAGGTCGCACACACTGCCGACGCTAGCGACAGACGCCGCGCGCTGCCGGCGGCTCACGCTCTCCTTGATCCGCCCCTCCCCCGTCACATGCACCGAGAACGGACTTCCTGTTGACACACATTTAAAAAAAAATGCTTTTAAATGTTTTGTCTGGGATTTTGTCAGGGTGTGTGGTAGTATATATATGGTATGGGTGTGAGGTAGTATTTTGGCGTGGTAGTATATATATGGTCAGGGTGTGGGGTAGTATTTTAGCGTGGTAGTATATATATGGTCAGGGTGTGAGGTAGTATTTTGGCGTGGTAGTATATATATGGTCAGTGTGTGGGGTTGTATTTTGGCGTGGTAGTATATATATGGTCAGGGTGTGAGGTAGTATTTTGGCGTGGTAGTATATATATGGTCAGGGTGTGAGGTAGTATTTTGGTGTGGTAGTATATATGGTCAGGGTGTGAGGTAGTATTTTGGCGTGGTAGTATATATATGGTCAGGGTGTGAGGTAGTATTTTGGCGTGGTAGTATATATATGGTCAGGGTGTGAGGTAGTATTTTGGCGTGGTAGTATATATATGGTCAGGGTGTGAGGTAGTATTTTGGCGTGGTAGTATATATATGGTCAGGGTGTGAGGTAGTATTTTGGCAGGGTGTGAGGTAGTATTTTGGCGTGGTAGTATATATATAGTCAGGGTGTGAGGTAGTATTTTGGCGTGGTAGTATATATTTGGTCAGGGTGTGGGGTAGTATTTTGGCGTGGTAGTATATATATGGTCAGGGTGTGTGGTAGTATATATATGGTCAGGGTGTGAGGTAGTATTTTGGCGTGGTAGTATATATATGGTCAGGGTGTGAGGTAGTATTTTGGCGTGGTAGTATATATATGGTCAGGGTGTGGGGTAGTATTTTGGCGTGGTAGTATATATATGGTCAGGGTGTGAGGTAGTATTTTGGCGTGGTAGTATATATATGGTCAGGGTGTGGGGTAGTATTTTGGCGTGGTAGTATACATATGGTCAGGGTGTGAGGTAGTATTTTGGCAGGGTGTGAGGTAGTATTTTGTACCGGGGATGTGGTTGTCGGCGAAGCGGATGGTGACCAGGTAGGTCCCCGGCTCGGTGGGAGAGTAGCAGACCCCACAGGTCCCGTCCTCCATGTCTTCTGTGCGGATGTCCACTTTACTGGGGCCCTCCACGGCTAGGGACAGACCCCCGTAACCTATGAACACAACGGTGTTTACTGTAGTGCTACACAACACCTGTACGGTTTCAACTGTGTAATGCTAATGGATGCTTTTATATAGCGGTTTTATCCAAAGCGCTTTACAAGTCATGCATCACATTCACCCATTCATACACACATTCAACCACCGACGGTGGAGTCAGCCATGCAAGGAGACAGCCGGCACGCCAGGAGCAGTCAGGGTTAGGGTGTCTTGCTCATGGACACCTCAGCAGTTTTTGCTAGGAGGAGCCGGGGGATCAAACCAGCAACCTTCTGGTTGTGAGGCGACCTCTCCTGAGCTATACTGCCGCCGTGTACCCGTGTTATACTGGGCATTTGATAAATGAAAAACATTGACTTTGACTACTACTACTGCGTAGTCTATAATAATATCACCAGTACTACAGTCTTTATCACCGGTACTAACAGTAGAACCTATGTGTGTACCTGCGTCTCGGGTGTCCACCAGGAAGGAGGCTTTGGTGAAGGTGTGCCCAGACACCAGGCCTTCTCCCTGGGTCTTGACGCGGCTGGCGTCCCCTAGCTCAGACTGCACCACCAGGATGGTGACGGGGCTGTTGGGGATGTGATGTCCCTCCTTCAGGATACTGACCCTGTGCTCCCCTACCTCCCGGGGGATGAACGAGATGCCTGCAGGGGGGTCCAGTATATTACTTTATAATACCTACAATATTATATATATACTGTATATTGTTTTTAGAATATATATATATATTGTTTTTAGAATATATAGATTATATATATTGTTTTTAGAATATATATATATACATATATATATTGTTTTTAGAATATATATATATATATCTAACCTATGTGGTTGTTGGCGAGGCGTTTGAGCAGGCAGGGTTCGGCACGTCCCGAGGGGGCGGTGATGCTGGCGGTTAGGAGACTGAGGTCCGTCTCTGTGATGTCCAGAGAGAAGTCTGCTGCAGAGCCTAGCTTCACCTGGGACCGCCGCTGTGTGTCCCCTGAACAGGTTCAAATAGGATGTCAAAACAGTCTACTAGGTAGAAAATAAATTGTAGAGTAGGTATGAGATATGTGCAGAATTATAGGTATATCTATCTATATCTATATATCTATCTATATATCTATATATATATGCACACCTATATATATATATATATATATACCTATATCTATATATATCTATACAGTATATAGTATCAACAGGTTGTGAGCAGGGGTATGCAGTTATACCATGTATCATTATATCATGTAATGAGTGTCTAGGCTCCTCCCACCCCCAGGCCCCAGTCCCCGCCCCGCCCCCCCACCTGTGATGTGTGTCTAGGCTCCTCCCACCCACAGGCCCCGGTCCCGCCCTCCCACCTGTAATGCGTGTCTAGGCTCCTCCCCCCCACAGGCCCCGGTCCTGGCCCCGCCCCCCCACCTGTAATGTGTGTCTAGGCTCCTCCCCCCGACAGGCCCAGTCCCGGCCCCGCCCCCCCACCTATAATGTGTGTCTAGGCTCCTCCCCCCCACAGGCCCGGTCCCCCCCCACCTATAATGGGTGTCTAGGCTCCTCCCCCCCACAGGCCCGGTCCCCCCCCACCTGTAATGCGTGTCTAGGCTCCTCCCACCCACAGGCCCGGGTCACGGCCCCGCCCCCCTACCTGTGATGCGTGCGGTGAAGGGGCTTCCAGCGATGTGCTCCTGGTTGTATCGGACCAGGATGCTGTAGTCTCCGGCCAGTGTGGGCAGGTACTCCACGAAGCACGTCCCATCATGGTTATCCACACAGCTGATATCTGCTTTAGAGGGACCCTCGATGGCCAGGTCCAGACCGCCTGGAAACAACAGATGTTAGAAAAGGGGGTAATGTGCAAGATGGTTAAGTTTAAAAGATTCAAAAGCAAACTGCAGTCAACCCCAGAATGGGGACGAAATAACAGTTTTGACGTCATGACGTCTATGTAATGCTTTGCAGAGACATTTACTCAAGTTAGCAGCTAGCGCCGGCCAATACCACTTTATATTGTAACATCTTGTCAATCATGTAAAAAAAACACTGAAAAATATAATGTTATTATTAGGTATGATCAGTACTATCATAGCAGTATTGGTTATGATCAGTACTATTATAGCAGTATTAGATATGATCAGTACTATCATAATAGTATGAGGTATGATCAGTACTATCATAGCAGTATTGGATATGATCAGTACTATCATAGCAGTATTGGATATGATCAGTACTATCATAACAGTATGAGGTATGATCAGTACTATCATAACAGTATGAGGTATGATCAGTACTATCATAACAGTATGAGGTATGATCAGTACTATCATAACAGTATGAGGTATGATCAGTACTATCATAACAGTATGAGGTATGATCAGTACTATCATAACAGTATGAGGTATGATCAGTACTATCATAACAGTATGAGGTATGATCAGTACTATCATAGCAGTATGAGGTATGATCAGTACTATCATAACAGTATGAGGTATGATCAGTACTATCATAACAGTATGAGGTATGATCAGTACTATCATAACAGTATGAGGTATGATCAGTACTATCATAACAGTATGAGGTATGATCAGTACTATCATAACAGTATGAGGTATGATCAGTACTATCATAACAGTATGAGGTATGATCAGTACTATCATAACAGTATGAGGTATGATCAGTACCTGAGGCTGCGGATTCTGTGCAGATTGTGAAGGTGGCCATCTTGTTGGCGGTGCCGTAGACCAGCCCGGGGCCGTAGGCGGTGACACTGGGGGAAGTGGCCCCGTTCACATAGAACTGAAGAGGAGACTCTGTATAGACAAGATATAGATACATGCTGCAATATATACACTATACATAAACATAAATGTACTGTATATTACAGTATATCAAATATATACACATACATACATATATACGTGTGTGTGTGTGTGTGTGTGTGTGTGTGTGTGTGTGTGTGTGTGTGTGTGTGTGTGTGTGTGTGTACCAGGGATATGTGTTCCGTTGTACTTGATGTGCATCTCGTGCAGGCCGGCCTCGCTGGGGGAGAACTGGACGGTCACTGTCCCGTCCTGGTTGTCTGTGATCAGAGGCTCCGCCCTTCGGCCCGACGGCATCATCACCTCACCTGCAGCAGGGGGCGGAGCTATTAAGACACCTGTACCAGAACACCAAACACCTCTAACTCCATCTCTTACGCTCCTTAACTTCACTTCCCGCTCTCTACCAGCAAGTCTCATACTACCTTCACCTCTCCATCTCTGCTGCACCTTCATCACTCTCTATCTCCATTTCTATCCATGTCTCATCTTCCTGCCTGTCTCACCTGTGATGTCTCCCTTGGAGAGAGAGAATGGGATGATCATGTCGAATTGCCGGAACTCTCCGTTCGCACTACTGCCTTCTGGATAACCCTCGGATGTCACCTGGAGAGGGAGGGAGAGCGGGAGATGTTCCTAATTTGTTCTTATGTTATGGGGGGGGGGGGGGGGGGAGTGTGTGTGTGTGTGTGTGTGTGTGTGTGTGTGTGTGTGTGTGTGTGTGTGTGTGTGTGTGTGTGTGTGTGTGTGTGTGTGTGTGTGTGTGTGTGTGTTGAAGGTGACTGTACCCAGGGTTGGAAGCCCAATCCAGGAGCTTGTTGCGACAACTGCTGTTGAACAGGAACAACCTCTTCAACCGCCTGAAGACAAGACCATCAATCAGCGCTTGACCTCCCACAATCAAAACACACACACACCGACACACACACACTGACCGTGACGGTGAAGGGGCTGCGGGGGACGTCCTGGCCCCCGAAGCGGACGTGGATGCGGTAGCTTCCGGGGACGGTGGCGGTGTAGAAGATATCGTAGGTTCCGTCCAGGTTCTCCACCACCCGGGCCTGCGTCTCGCTGCCGTCCGGCTCCACCACCACACACGCCACCGCTCCCTTCCCAGCATTCCTAGCATCCACCAGCAGGGCCAACTCCTCGCCCACGGCAACCGTAGACCCCACACCCTGACCTGGGTGGATGGGGGGGGGGGGGGGTTCATGAGTCGTAGGTGTAACGGTCTGGTGACTCAGGACATATCAATGTATTTGAAAGTGTTAAAAAAAAGAGTTACGAAACTTGTACCTGGTTTCAAGAAACACACACACACACACACACACACACACACACACACACACACACACACACACACACACACACACACACACCACACACACACACACACACACACACACACACACACACACACACACACACACACACACACACACACACACACACACACACACACACACACACACACACACACACACACACACACACACACACACACACACACACACACACACTTCAACGACTCAATCTTCCAACATTGAAACATTGCAGGAAAAGAGATATAATGAATGTGTCTACAATTATGAACCATATATATATATGATGGTAAAGTAACTGATCATTTGTTTGAGCTCGAGGTCACTAGTCGGACATTCTCAGAGTCTAGATATATACCAAAGCCCTTTTTCCGCTATTGAGTCGTGGACTCATGGAACTGGACGACCCCAACATGTAAAAGATGCTCCAACAGTTTAAGAATTTGAAATACTCATAGATAGCACACTGGGAAAAGCTCTGAAAATATTCATGTTCGTCAACAAATAATATTATACAAGCGAAGGAACAACGGTTTTATAACAAGATGACAAGATACGACCAGATATTTGGAGACTAACTTTAACTTGACGTGTAACTTGAACGACGTATCTAACTGGATGTTAATACTGCACTGTTGGTACGGCTATAGAGACTTAAATAACTTTTCCCCTATGAATCCTAATATGACGACGGGGGGGGGATGCCTACCAGAGACGGTGCACTGGCTGGCGTCTCCGCAGGGCGCCGCACGGACCCGGTAGGGGGACATGGGGATGTCCTGCCCGCCGTACGTGATCCGCACACCGTGCCGGCCCGTCCGCTCCGGGACGTACGAAATCAGCCGCGTCCCGTCACTGTTGTCATGGATACTGACTGGCTTGACCTTACCATCTTGGTCCTGAGGAGGTAGACAGTAAGTGAAACGGTGACCGAGAGAGTGAGTGAGTGAGTGTGTATATGTTGTGTGTGTGTCTGTGTGTTCTCGTGCTTGTGTCTGAATGTGTGTCTGAATGTGTGTCTGAATGTGTGTCTGAGTGTGTGTGTGTGTGTGTGTGTGTGTGTGTTCCTGACCGTGACAGTGACCCCCAGCTCTGCTTGCCCGGCGTCCGAGGCGTCGACGGTGAAGTGTGTGAGGAGGCTGGCGGGGACCCCCGAGGTGAGCCCCGGGCCGCTGGCCTGGACCCGGCTGGCGTCGAAGGTGGGCTGGACCCGCAGCTTAAAGGGACTAGAGTCACAAAGGTCACTTCTGTTACACAACCACTGTCTGTATCCTCTACCGTCTGGGTCAGCAAACTTACTGACCAACTAATGTTCACTGGGACACCGATATCAGGGGCAGATGTTGGTGGGTTTAGACGATGCGTGTGTGTGTGTGTGTGTGTGTGTGTGTGTGTGTGTGTGTGTGTGTGTGTGTGTGTGTGTGTGTGTGTGTGTGTGTGTGTGTGTGTGTGTGTGTGTGTGTGTGTGTGTGTGTGTGTGTGTGTGTGTGTGTGTGTGTGTGTGTGTGGAAGCAGATGCACAACAGTGTAAATCAGGAGTCTTTAACTTTTTTCAGCCCAGGGATCCCTTTGGTGGATTGAGAAACAGTGCAGGGACCCCCTACATATTATAAAATGTAATATATTTATAATTCCTTATTAACTTCTCAATATATCCAGCTTTGACGCTTAGTTGAAAGCCTCAGGCTCAAGCTTTTACATTGTACATGATGACCCCCTGGTGTGTGGCAGGATTACAATGATTCTGAGGCCCGGGTCCATCTATGTCGATGACCTGGACCTCCCTGTGGAGCGAACACTGACTTGAAGGTGACTTGAAGTGAAAACCTTCGTCACCTAAGGTTACGGCAACAATTGGTTTCCGTGTTAATCCTGTTTGGGGACCCCCTGCAGTACCCCTGGTGAAAGACCATTGGTGTGAATAATTGGGGCCGCAATCATTTTTCAGACCTTAAAATGTGGTCACAGGTCAAAAGAGGGTTAGGAGGGTTAGCCTCGAACAGTTGCCTCAAACTGGCATATCTAGTAGTGTTCTTGCATGGTATATACGTATGTCGTGTCTAGAGCACGTGTGGTGTTTACCTGCGTGGGACGTCCTGCTCAGCGTATCTGACTGCCAGGGTGTGAACTCCCTCTACAGACGGGGTGTAGGAGACGCTGTGTGTCCCGTCCCCGTTGTCCTTCACCTGGACGGGCTCAGCCACACCTGGCCACAACAACCCGGTAAGCACTTAGCTACATTTAGCATCTGGCCTGTATTAGTAGTAGTATTTGTATTAAAGTAGCATTTGTGGTCATAATTCAGATTCAGATTACTTTATTAATCCCGAGGGAAATTAAGGTGCAACAGTTGACACAGGGGGAATAAATGCACACACAAAAATACTAATACCTAAGCTAAAAAACAAAACAACAACTAACTAAATAAAACTATTATAAACAAAAATATAGTTAAAATAATTCTAAATTAAATCTAAATGTATTGATAAATGAAGATAAATGTACAGTATTATTACAGTAATACGTAGGTATATACAATACACAACAATACGTATAGTGCAAATTGGCAGTAATAATATATTAATAAATAACTCAACTGAAAAGTGACATGTGAAAAGTGAAAAGTGAATTAGGATTTGAAATAGAATTTACAGTGCAAAGTTACAATGAGATGATTTACAGTGAGTTGACCAAAAAATAATAATAATAAGTACCGTATTGACCCGAATATAAGACGACCCCGATTATAAGACGACCCCTCTTTTTCAAGACTCATTTTTGGAAAAAATATATATTTATTTTTTTTGAAGACCAAATCTTTTTTTTATAAAGAAAATCTTTTTTTGGAAAATAATGATAACACACATCACACATTGTGTTAAAATTTGCCTAACTTGACAAACAAAAACAAAACAGGCTAGATAGATTGCAATGAAACAGTAGTGCAATAAAACGGTAGAGCAATGAAACAGAACATCAGTCTATTGGTCACATCAAGTCTTCTCATTCAGCTCGTCTTCTACGTCGCTGGTTGTTCCTCTCATATCACTCCCGCTATCGTCACTCACGGTGTCCGCTTCCCCGTCTCCTCCCACATCACGTCATCCTCGCTGCCATCCATGGCATACGCAGCATTTCTTAAACCCATTAATGCTTTCTGGGGAAACGTCAGCCCATGCTTGCAAGATCCATTCACAGAGCAAACGTACTGCAGGCTTTTGGATTTTTCCAGACGGTGTCAGTGCGTGATTAGCAGCCAGGAGCCACTCTGTGGATCTCTTGCGCAGATTAACCTTGAATGGTTTGTTAACGACCACATCCAACACCTGCAGCTGGCTTGTCATTCCGCCCGGTATGATCACTAGGTGACTAGGTTTTGACTGGCTCAGTCAAGTGTCCACGGAAAGCATCCAGAATCAACATGTTCCTCTGCTTTCTGAGTCCCCCACGCCGTCTGCCCCACACCACCTTGAGCCAGTCCACCACAAGCTCCGTCTCCATCCAGCCCTTTGCCTGGGCACCTACCATAATCCCCCACGTACGGGGGAAGTTGTGTCCCATCTGCGAGGCGCGTTAACATGACCGTTACTCGGCTCTTCTCGTTTCCAGTAGATCAGTAGATCACTGATTTGTCGCCTTTCTTATGCACAGTGACAGATGGCATGTCAAAATACACAGGCGTTTGATCCACATTGCCCATCTGATCAAGGGGGTATGAGTGCTTCTTCCTTAACTTGATCACATATCGCTGATAAGACAGTAGCTTCTCTCTGGAGTCTGAGGGCAGGCGCTGGGCTTGTCCTGCGTCGCAATGACAGGTGTTTGATGTCTCTGCTTCGTTTATCACCATTATCTTAAAATTGGCATCGTAACTTCGTCTCTTCTGTTTATTAACTTGCCCTACTTTTGAGCCACTTTTTTCAAGTTGGTCGCTGTCTCTCCATTTCTAAATCTCCAGGTAACTATTTTTATGTACTGTTACTTTAAGACTTTGAGTTACTTTAAGTGTCGCGCGGTGTCTCGGAACACTCGTTTGGCGCGATCTGTTGTTGCGCAATTACATGTGCAATTACGGTACATCGAAAAGTCTAAACCCCGATTATAAGACGACCCCTCTTTTTTTGATTTTTTTCTAGGAAAAAAACCCCGTCTTATATTCGGGTCAATACGGTAATAATAATGATTAATAGGATTAATAATAATAATTATGATGTTAGTAGTACTTGTGGCAGTAGTAGTGGTAGTAGTAGTAGTAGTATTCTACCTTTGGGGGCAGTAAGGGAGACAGCCAGGGGGGCTTGGCCCGCCTTGCTGCAGTCCACGGTGAAGCTCTGAGGGACCTTGGCTCGAACACCTGGGCTCACACCTGAACCAATCACCTGCACCTTGCTGGGGTCCACCTCGTCCTTCGCCATCACCTTATAAGGACTTCCTGCAAACACCCAGGAGATCTGTGTCAGGGGGGGAGGGGGGGGGCTGTGGTCTGTGGTGTAGGGAGTGTGGTCTGTGGTGTATGTAGAGGGTGTGGTCCAGAGATGCTTGCACACTGCCCCAAGAAGCACCAACACACAGCTATAGAATGTTGGCCAACATCGATTGGACAAAAAAAACAAAAACTTGCATAAACAAGCAGACGCGTGTTAAGTCTCACCCTAGACAGCTTATCTGCATTAATAACCTGCATGCGGACCACTTCAATGAAATGAAACCCCCTATCCAACATAGGACACAGTGCAGAAATCAATGCACGTCAGTTGCACCGCTTATTTCCCAGTGCACTATATATATATATATATATATACATATATATATATACATATAGGGAACAGCAGCGGCGACGCACCACACAGAGCAGTGTATAGGAGAGCAACAGGATGTTGAACGGTGAGCGACCTCATCCCACGGTGGGGGGGGTGAGCACCCCACTGAGCTTTTCCTGGAACTACCGGGGGAAACACAAAGCCACGTCTATTAGCAGCGGCTGATCACAACCACATGGTCTGCCCAGGGCCATGCGGACCACGACCAGACGCCCTCGTTAACCGGCGGAAGCGCAAAACAAACACAGGCTATGATGTCATCGTCATAGCCTCATAGCCCTGGAGATTTATACTGCGGGAGGGAATGGGGAGTAAGCATTCCTATGTACTGTAATAAAAATCTTGTATCTTGTACCTTGTATCATGCAGGCGCTTGTTAGCCCATGAACACTCTTCTTGACGTTTATCCACACCGACATATTATTACTTTATGTAGAAAGTTTCTGTTTGGGGGGGGGGGGGGGGCTAGCTTTCTGCCATCATCCTGAACTCCCGGAGATGGGTTTTTACGATCTATTGCGGTTAAACAGAAAACGGACCAGGGCGACACCGTATAACCAACAGGCTGGATGTTTCTCTGGACCGCTTTTAGGCTTCATATCATGAGACAAACATTCCAAATCAGGGAAGTGGATGAGACGCAATGACATGACTGTTCATCTCATTGATTTGGTCTTGTGTCCACAAAGCACTTTTTTCAGTCACACAGCCATCTACAATACCACATGTTTGGGTCAACTGCACCCGTCAAAAAACAAGCAGTTCTAGGACACAACACACTTCTTCAGTGTGTGAGGTCACTGATGAGGTGATTTCAGTTTACAAACGGTACCTGGGATGTGCTCTCCTCCGTAGGTGATGTTGACGTCGTACTGTCCGGCTGTGAAGGGGACGTACTCCACACTGCAGCTGCCGTCCTTGTTGTCCTTGCAGAACATCTTGGACTCGGACGGACCCTCCACAGTGATGCCTAGACCCCCGACACCGGCGCCCCTGCACAACACGACCACATGCCGTCAGACCCCAGACCCCCAACCACACACGCTGTCGGACCCCTGAACCAGACCCCCAACCACACACGCTGTCAGACCCCTGAACCAGACCCCCAACCACACACGCTGTCGGACCCCTGAACCAGACCCCCAACCACACACGCTGTCGGACCCCTGAACCAGACCCCCAACCACACACGCTGTCGGACCCCTGAACCAGACCCCCAACCACACACGCTGTCGGACCCCTGAACCAGACCCCTAACCACACACGCTGTCGGACCCCTGAACCAGACCCCCAACCACACACGCTGTCAGACCCCCAACCACACACGCCGTCAGACCCCTGAACCTGGCGTAAACCAACCATGGCATTAGATCGATCCATTAATATGGGATGCATCAACTGTTCTTGACTTGTGTTTGCAGAATGTCAAGGGCAGATGTTCAAAGGTCTCCTCGTCAGTCCAAAGGTGAGCGGAGCCATTGTAGTGAGTATTATGATGTAGTACCTGGTGACTTTGTAGTATTAATTTGTGAGTAGGTAGAACTGCTTAGTATGTAGTAATACCTGGAGAGTATGAAGTACTGCTGAGTGAGTATGTAGTACTACTGAGTGAGTATGGCGTAATACCTGGGGAGTATGAAGTACTGCTGAGTGAGTATGTAGTACTACTGAGTGAGTATGAAGTACTATTGAGTGAGTATGTAGTACTACTGTGTGAGTATGTCGTAATACCTGGGGAGTATGAACTACTGCTGAGTGAGTATGTAGTACTACTGAGTGAGTATGTAGTAATACCCAGTGAGTATGTAGTATTACTGAGTGAGTATGAAGTACTACTGAGTGAGTATACAGTAATAGCTGATCAGTATGTGGTACTACTGAGTGAGTATGTAGTAGTACCTGGTGAGTATGTTGAAGTGGTTTGGCTTGTTGCTGATGGCCTGACTGAGGCCAGGGCCGGTGGCCTGCACTCTGCTGGGGTCGCAGCCCTCACACACCGTCACACTGAGGGGAGACTTGGGGACCGCAGTGTCCTGGTACCACACCTGGATGCTGTGCACACCTGGAAAGCACAAACAATGCATAGAAGAACCATGCACAAGTGTAATCTAGTATTAAGCAGGCAGTATACGTCGACAGAAGTCCAGGTCCACAACCGCATCATTTGGTCTTAAGGAGCATACTCTTATAAGTGTACTGTAGTATAGACTAGTTTAGGGTGGGCCGGTGTAACAGTTTTCAAACCGGTTTGATAAATCAGTCAAAACACAGAATCGTACCGCTATACCGGTATGTACCACCAGATGGCGCGTATGTACACAGCAGCTGCTGACAAGAGCAACATAATGAGTTCAAGGGAAACTTCCGGATTTATCAACCTGGACCCTATTTTAACATAATTTTGAGTCTAATTGACTCGAACCAACTGACTAACGGACTATGATGAAAACGGATTTGGTCCAGTATTGAGCGAGAATGCAACACAGCCACAAAATGTCTGCATTGGAACGCTTTGGATGCTAACTTAAGTGTTTGCATAAGTGTTGGACAACATAATGGATCAAATGATTTACCTTTCTCATACGGAGTGTATTCTACGGCGTAGGTTCCATCTGCGTTGTCCTTCACCACACACTCCGTCACATCCCCCCCAGGGCCCATCACCTCCGACCTCACATGGTCACCTCCCTTCCGGGTCAGGGGTCGCGCATCCACCGTGAAGTCGGTGGTCGCTTCCTTATAGACTGCACACACACACACACACACACACACACACACACACACACACACACACACACACACACACACACACACACACACACACACACACACACACACACACACACACACACACACACACACACACACACACACACACACACACACACACACACACACACACACACACACACACACCACACACACACACACACACACACACACACACACACACACACACACACACACACACAGTGAGGAGGAGGAAAGGGTAAAGGAGAGGAGAAGAAGAGAGGAAAGTAGTGAACTGTAGTAGCTGTTTAGAGACGGCATCCCTGCGTCCCTACCTTTATCGTCCACGCCCGGTCCGAACACCTTGACCTTGGAGGTGTCCACGGCTGGCAGGACCTGCACGGTGGTGGGGAAGCCTGGGGCCGGCTGCCCCCCGTAGCGTAGCATCAGGGTGTAGCGGCCGGAGCTCAGCGGGACGTAGCTCACCGCGTAGTTCCCGCCGCCACGGTCCACCACCTCCGTCTTTGCCCCCACACCTGGGGAAACACAACAAGGGACCTCAGAGTAGCACTGCAGGAAGTGACAAGTGCAGGAAGTGACAAGACCAGCACAGGACAGGACACATTGAACAACACAAGAATGTGATCTTGTGAACAGGGAGTGCCATAAAACACACAGGAAGTGACGTCAGATCGACAAAGATCATTGTGGTACAGAGAAGTGATGTCGGACTGACACAGGCAGTGCCAATATGCGTACAAGAAGTGGCGTCAGACAAAAACGGTGAAGTGCTTATAAGTGTACAGGAAGAGCGGTAAGGTGTGTTCAGACTTACCAGAACCAGGTGACTCTGGACGCGCCTCCAGGGTCAGCTGACCTGGACCGGCTCTGGAACAATCCACATTCATCTCACTGACCTCACCCACCTGTGAGGGATGGAGGAAGAGTGGGGGGGGGGGAGGGGGGGATGTCACACCACGTCTTTAATAAAAGTTCAGAGTCTGAATCCATTTCCATCTTCGTCCTTCTACAGCTCACCCGTGACCTTTGGCCTACTGGTAACCTGGGAGAGGCTCACCTTGGCTCTCTGGAGGCCTGACCCCGAGGCCACCACCAGACTGGGGTCAAAGGGCATGAGGACGTCGGCCCTGAAGGGCGAGCCCGGGACGTGGACGTCCTCAAACAGGATGTTGACCAGGTATTCCCCGGGCTCGGTGGGGAGGTAGGACACGGAGCAGGTTCCGTCCCCGTTGTCGGAACACTCCATCTTGGCCTCGGTGGGACCCTCCACCGTCAGCCCCAGACCCCCGGTCCCCGCACCCTTGGTATCGATGGAGAAGGCGGCCGGACTGCCCACCAGCCCGCCTTTCAGACCGGGACCAGACACCTTCACCTGCAGGAGGCATCAAGCAAGGCACTGCCAGGGTGAGGGGGGTTCTAGTGTCCGTCCGTGTGTGTGTGTGTGTCCGTGTGTGTGTGTGTGTGTGTGTGTGTGTGTGTGTGTGTGTGTGTCTGTCTATGTGTCTGTCTGTCTGTCTATGTGTGTGTCTGTCTGTCTGTCTATGTGTGTGTCTGTGTCTGTCTGTCTGTCTGTCTGTCTGTCTGTCTATGTGTGTCTGTCCGTCTGTCTATGTGTCTGTCTGTCTATGTGTCTGTCGGTCTGTCTGTCTGTCTGTCTGTGTCTGTCTGTCTATGTGTGTGTCTGTCTGTCTGTCTATGTGTGTGTCTGTCTATGTGTGTGTCTGTCTGTCTATGAGTGTGTCTGTCTGTCTACGTGTGTGTCTGTCTGTCTGCGTCTGTCTGTCTACGTGTGTGTCTGTCTGTCTACGTGTCTGTCTATGTGTGTGTCTGTCTGTCTGTCTGTGTCGGTCTGTCTGTCTATGTGTGTGTCTGTCTGTCTATGTGTCTGTCTGTCTATGTGTGTCTGTCTGTCTATGTGTGTCTGTCTGTCTATGTGTGTCTGTCTGTCTGTCTGTGACCAGGTGTACCTTGCTGGGATCCGGGGGTAGCTGGGCCTCCACAGGGAAGGGGCTGCCTGGGACGGGGTGCCCGTCGTAGGTCACGTCCACAGCGTACTGCCCCTCCTCGGTGGGGGTGTAGCGCACCAGGCTACAGTTAGCTCTAGCAGGGTGGGGCTCCACCACGCAGGGCAGCGACCGCTGGCTGGGGCTCCGCTGGGGACAAACAAACACTGGTTAGCTCACCTGCCAATATGCTACCGGCTAGCATTGTGGAAACCAGTGACTATGGTGCTGATCTGCTAACAATTAGCCTGAGGCTCTAGTGAGGGTTAGCTTACCAGCGCCATCTGCAGACGACCCTGACCCCCTGCTCCCTTTGTGTCCACCACCACCTCCTGCTCCTGGTTCACCTTCACTCCTGGCACACAGAGGTAGCGAGACAGGTAGAGAGTCAGACAAGCAGACAGACAGAAATAGAAACAGAGACAGACAGACAGATAGGTCTTACGTGCGTTCAGCCCGTCTACAACAATTTGGTCCAGGTCCAGGGGGGCTGCAACGGCAACCTTGAAGGGGCTCTTAGGGATGGGGTCTCCTCCAAATGTCACGGTCACCCCTAGATCCCCCTACACACACATTACACACACTCACATTATATAAACACGTGTTCTACCTGTACAACACGTGTGCATTAGAGTGCGTACCTGTACAGGTGTGTATTATGAGTGCGTACCTGTACAGGTGTGTATTAGAGTGTATTCCTGTACAGGTGTGTATTAAGAGTGTGTACCTGTACAGGTGTGTATTATGAGTGCGTACCTGTACAGGTGAGTATTAGAGTGTATTCCTGTACAGGTGTGTATTATGAGTGTGTACCTGTACAGGTGTGTATTAGAGTGTGTACCTGTACAGGTGTGTATCAGAATGTAAACCTGCATCAGGTGTGTATTAAACAGTGTACTTGTACAGGTGTGTATTAAACAGTGTTCTTGTACAGGGGAGTATTAGAGGGTGTACTTGTACAGGTGTGTATTAGAGTGTGTACCTGCAAGCAGGTGTGTAACAAACGGTATACCTGTGCAGCAGGCGTGTACTTGACAGTGTGGGAGTAGTCGTAGTTGTCAATGATGTCATAGTCATGGACGGCGGGTCCGTTCTGGGCGGCTGAGAAGGAGACGTCCAGTGGAGCTTTACCCGCTCCCTTAGTGAACACGGTGAAATGGGTCGGTTTACCCGCCTCGACCCCTGGAGGAGAAGCACAATACAGAACGAGAGAGATGCGGTTAGAGAGATGTGGTTAGAGATGTGGTTAGAGATGTGAGTAGAGATGTGGGTAGAGAGATGTGGTTAGAGATGTGGTTAGAGATGTGAGTAGAGATGTGGTTAGAGATGTGGTTAGAGATGTGGTTAGAGATGTAGTTAGAGATGTGGGTAGAGATGTAGTTAGAGATGCGAGTAGAGATGTAGTTAGAGATGTGAGAGTAGACCTAAAGGCGTGTACCTGTGCGGGTGAGGCCAGGCCCCTCTGCTTTGACCTTGGATGCGTCGTGGGAAGGCTCAACTTTGACCTGGAAGGGACTTTGAGGGACTTCCTGAGAAGACGTGAAACAGAATGCTCAGGATTTAACAATTCAACAGTAGTGTGTGTGTGTGTGTGTGTGTGTGTGTGTGTGTGTGTGTGTGTGTGTGTGTGTGTGTGGTGTGTGTGTGTGTGTGTGTGTGGTGGTGTGTGTGTGTGTGTGTGTGTGTGTGTCAGCCAACCTGGTCAGTGAACAGGACCTTGATGGTGACGGTGCCGGCGGCGGGGGGCGTGTACTTGACGGTGATGGTGTCGTTGGCGTTGGGGATGATGTCAAAGTCCACGTCCTCCTCCTCCTGTAGGTGGTCGCTCTGTCTGTTGGACTCACACTTCACCCCCACACTCACCTCCCCTACACACACACACACAGACAGGTTTCAAGAAATGCATGTCGTCATGTCACCATGAAAGACAAGATTCACCACCCCCCCCCTTCCATAACAACAACAACTGGACTAGCTGCACTACACTTCACACTTTATATTTATACAACTGTTGACAGTGACACATCGGCTATTATGTAAACATGTACATTTGTGTACTCCCGTGTGTATTTCTGTAAATTTAGTCATTTGTAACTTTTGCTCATCTTCGGCGCTGGTGACAACATTTCACTGTACACTGTACACTGTACCTTATACATGTGACAAATTAACCAAATCTGAACCTGCATCTGAAGAGGCCAGTCACTTTTCCTCATTGTTCTATTCATTTTATTCTAAAAGAGGTCTAATCTGCTGAGCTCCCTTGGAACCCTCAAACACAACACGGTCAGCCTAGTTTTTGAGACAATGCGTGGTTTAGCCCCTCCTCCTCCGTCTGGCTTCATCACCATCAAATGTAGCCCAAACTGAGCTGCTACGGAGGTGCAGCTAGGGTGGAATACACAATCCCAATCGAGAGGAACCGCTTTCAGCCAGCCGGTCTTTTCATTCACAGGAACTCAGTATCACAATCCCTTAGAGGCCCCATCATTTTATTCATTAATGTGTCATTAAAACAAAAATGTGTGCACATGTACAGATTGTACAATTTTTAATGTTATTTTTGTTTTAGGATGTCTAACAGGTGCAGCCAAAAAGGGACTGCTGATGAAAACTAGCCTTTGGATAACGTGTGTGTGTGTGTGTGTGTGTGTGTGTGTGTGTGTGTGTGTGTGTGTGTGTGTGTGTGTGTAAACGACTTGCAGGACAAAGGATGAGAGCGCTCATCCGTGCACGATAAAAAAAATATGGGCGATCAAATGACCACGAAGGCGAGGGCCACAAACCACCACCCAAATACAGCATATCGTACCTCATCTCATACGTACAATGTAGGCCTTTTCTTGTGTGAACCCCTCAAATAAATAAAAAAAAAACACTACAGCCATTCTGTCTGGGGCATAACTACTAAACTTGGTAGGCTTAATAGGCTACATCGTATATAGTTCTGATCGTAAATGATGGGCCTGTGAAATCAATAACAATATAGAAACATTTTCTAAATGCAAGACAGCTTGAGATAAACCAAGGGAGTGTGTGTCAGGGAGTGAGGCATCACTGCAGCGCACCACCTGCAGGCGTCCGTTACATAAGCACACCACGACATGTGTGTCATGTCATGGTCTGACAAAGAAATAGGCAGCGCTGAGTTGGGGGTCCTTGTCCTTGTGGGGTCGGCCAGTGTGTGTGTGCGCGCGCGCGCTTGCTTGCGTGTGTGTTGAGAGGAAGTGTGTGTGTGTGTGTGTGTGTGTGTGTGTGTGTGTGTGTGTGTGTGTGTGTGTGTGTGTGTGTGTGTGTGTGTGTGTGTGTGTGTGTGTGTGTGTGTGTGTGTGTGTGTGTGTGTGTGTGTGTGTGTGTGTGTGTGTGTGTGTGTGTGTGTGTGTGTGTGACGTAGTAGTAGACCTGCTCGGACACATTTCTATCCCTCACACAGAGGTCCGACGGTGCCTTACCTTCTCCTGCTCCAGTGCAGTCTACAGTGAAGTGTGTGGGCTGGTTGGCCTTCAGTCCGGTCCTCTCCACCCCAGGACCGAACACCTTCACCTGGCCCGGGTGACTGCCTCTCCCAACGCCCACCTGCAACATAATAAGCAATAAGCATGTCTATCTGAAAATGTTCCAATGGTATAAATAATTATGTTTATGGGTAAAGAGACAGTTCACAAGTTGGTTTAAATATTTATGTTTACGGGCAAAGACAGTTCACCAGTTTGTTAAAGTCAACATATTTGATCTGAATGAATACGTGTTAAAGCAAAGAACACATCTTGACACTCTATGAGGCGTTACTCTGCGTGTGTGATATTGCGTGTGAATTCATGCATATATACACGTTAGTGCTTTGGGTTATGGTGGGGTGTTAGTGTTTATGTGAATTTCATCAAGAACAGCAACCATGTATACTGAACAAACAAATGAACCAAACAGCACATCCACATATTTCATTGAAATGTTTTGATTTATTTTTTGAAGTAAGATTCTACTGACAATCAAATCTGTATGAAATACCATTAAAATGAATTTGGAACTCACAAGGTTTTGCTAGCTCGACGAGGTATTCGCACACAGTCAAACAGTTTAAAACTGGAATTTGAAGATCTTTAAATCGGATCCCAACAAAGGATTATTGAACCAGTGAGGAGTACCGGCGCCAGCTTCAGAACACAGAAGCAGATCAGGCAAGCCAAGGCCTCCGGCAGCGGTTGGTGGGAAACCGCCGAGTTCGTCATTTTATGGGGAGAGCCGCTCACCACGCCCCGACAGCACAGATCAACCACCCAGTTGACTCATAAAAAGACCGCAGAGGGGCCAGGTGAGGTAACACACACACAGTTTGTTGCACAACTGATGAGTAAGAAGCACACTGCAACTGTTGTTTCGACACGACACACACCACTACTATTGGATGCATTCTTCTCCTCTACCGTTGTCACATACAGACAACTGTGTGTGTGACTCACATCACTTTTCAAATAAAAAAAATAAAAAAATCATACATGTCCATCTGGGAGCACTAGGAGTGTAGACATCCTCAGAATATAGGCACCAGTGGGGTTTGATTGACAGTTGCCGCCAAGGGGAACTTCACAAGACAAACTTAAATGTCCTGCTTTTCCACATTGCAGAGATAAAAGCAGTCTATTGTATCCATCTTAGGAATTTGTGGAATTCATGGTTTGGTCATAAAGTGTGGTTATCAAGTTTGACTATCAAGTTTGATTATCAAGTTTGATTGTCAAGTTGAATTATATATTTGAGTTATAAAATTATAAGATTGGTTATAAAGTTCCGTTATCAAGTTCAGTTATGAAGTTTGGCGATACAATTTGAAATGGTTGGGGGATTAACTGTAGGGAATAAAGTTCCAGAATCCCAGTTTGCTGGTTTGAGTATTTTGAACTCACCATCGGAATCTTCCGGAATCAACAACCAGTTCACAACCAGCTTCAGTGTTTCAAGCTTAGTCAAAATGGTTCAAAACAGTCAAACAGTGAAATGTAGCTTAAAATACATCAAATACTTTTCATCCATTTGATGGATCAGCCATACAAACATGCAGGACCATTTAGTACAGTTAGTAGATTATTGGGATTAAGTGCAAATCAGACAAAAAATGATTGAAAACAATGAATTAAAAACAGTGAACATATATTTGAAATGTAAAGTTAGAAATCAAATCTCTCACCTCTAACATCCGTTTTGATCCGACATTAATAGACCAATAAACATCCTGTTGCGTGCTGTGTCTTGTAATACTAGCAGGATGCTAAATGGATGCTAAGTGAAAGCTAACAAGAAGTGAACAGGAAGCTAACGATGCGAACTTAGGCTAGGTGTATCTGTCCTCGGTGGAGGTGGTGATGATTATGAGAGCTCTCCTCCCTTTCTCCTGAAAATCGGAGCGTTCCGATGAGGTGGTCTGCTGCTCCTCCACTAGAATACTCAGATCTGATTGGAAGACCTTGGTTCTCTCCTTGACATAAATATCGGATGTGACGGCGTGTGCGTGCTCGGCAGCGATCGAAGGCTGCGATTGGCTGCTTACCCGGAAGGGGCTGTGGGGGATGCTGGTGGCGCCCCAAGTGAGAGCCAGGGTGTGTTTGAGGGCTGAGGCGGGGGTGTAGGAGCAGCTGTAGACGCCCTCTTCTTTAGACCTCACCTGCACCTCCACAGGTACGCCCTCTGCGTCCTGAGAGACACACACAGGAGGACACAGGGTCAGGTGTAGGTGTGTGTGTGTGTGTGTGTGTGTGTGTGTGTGTGTGTGTGTGTGTGTGTGTGTGTGTGTGTGTCTCTCACCTGAGCTATGATGGCCAGAGGTCCCTTGCCAGCATCCTTAGCGTCAACGGTGAACTCTACCGATTGGTTGACGATACAGCCGGTCTTCTCTAGCCCCGCGCCATAGGCCTTCACCTAGCAACCAATCACAGAGACTCAGGCCTCAGGCAACCAGTGTACTATGGAACTATAGTGTGACCATCGAATCTACTGTAGGTCTATACTCGTGCTGGTGGTGGTCACCTTGGAGGCGCGGCTGGCCTGGTCGTCGGGGACGATGTGAGCCATGAAGGGGCTGTGCTCAATGTCTTCGTCGTCACAGGTCACGTGGACAGCGTACTCCCCGGGCTCCGTGGGCCAGTACACCACGTCACATGACCCGTCGTCCTGGTCATTGCACTCGATCTTCGCCTGCGACGGACCCTCGATGGCGAACCCTGACCAGATTGAACAGCCAGATGGTATTAGACCGGGATTAGAGACAAACCCAGATTAAATTAAACTGGGATTAGAGACAAACCCAGACTTTTTTAGACTACGATTAAAGATGAAGCCAGATTATATTGAACTGAGATTACAGATGAAGTCAGATAATATTAGACTGGGAATACAGATTAACTCAGATTATATTAAACTGGGATTAGAGGCAAACACAGATTATATTAGACTGGGATTACAGATGAAGCCATATTACATTAGACTGGGATAACATATTAACCCAGATTATATTAGGTTGGGGTTACTGATAAGGAATTATAGGTTCACCTATATAAAATGAAAATGGGATTACAGATTATCCCAGATAAAATGAGAATATTAATACCGTGTACTGCATGCTGTGTATTTATCTCTTACCCAGTACACCCACATCACTGCCGACGGACTCCGCCACAAACTTGGCTGATTTACCCACAATCCCTTTCTCTAGACCGGGACCCCAGGCACGGATCCTCTGCAGTCCGGCCTCTGGGCCCACTACCACCTCAAAGGGACTGGAGGTCAAGAGGTAAGGAGGTTAGGAAAGGGTTTACAACGTCAACTGTGTGTGTGTGCGTGTGCGTGTGCGTGTCTGTTACCTCTTTGGTATGTGCACTCCCCCCCAGGTAAGTGACACTGTGTGCTTCCCAGGAGTCAGGGGGCGGTACTCATAACCGAACACACCAACATCACTTCCTGTCTGCTTCACCGGCTCCTCCAGACCCTCTGACACACACACACACACACACACACACACACACACACACAAAATTGCGTCAATGAGTGGGTGTCCAGTAGCAGATTGTGTGTGTGTGTAGTAGTTTTCTCCCAGTAAAACCAGTCGCAGATTGTGTTTGTAGTGGTTATCTCCCAGTATAACCAGTAGCAGAGTGTGCGTTTGTGTAGTGGTTGTCTCAAAGTATAACCAGTAGCAGTGTGTGTGTTTGTGTAGTGGTTGTCTCAAAGTATAACCAGTAGCAGTGTGTGTGTAGTGGTTGTCTCCCAGTATAACCAGCAGCAGATTGTGTGTTGGTAGTGGTGGTTATCTCCCAGTAAAACCAGTAGCAGAGTGTGTGTGGGTGTGTGTAGTGGTTGTCTCCCAGTATAACCAGCAGCAGATTGTGTGTGTGTAGTGGCTAACCAGTAGCAGAGTGAGTGAGTGAGTGAGTGTGTGTAGTGGTCATCTCCCAGTATAACCAGTAGGACTCGGGCTGTACTCACTTGGTCCTTTAACAAGCACCTTCAGATCTCCACTCCCGGCGTGTCGGGTGTCCACGCGGATATCCGCCGCCTGTTTCACTCGCACTCCCGACGGCTGGAGACCCCGACCTGTCGCCCTGCATGCGCCCGCGACACACGCTGGATGGACAGACAGACAGACAGACAGATCGTTAACTCTGGCTCTCCGGTGCGGTCACATGACCCGGGGGCATCACGGGGACCGTCCTGTGCGACGGCGTCGGCGCTCACCGGGTGCGACGTCAACGGCGAAGGGGCTTTTGAGTATGGCGCCGCCGGCGAAGGACACCGCGACGACGTGGGGGCCGGGCAGGGCAGGTCGGTAGGTGCAGCGGTACGTGGCGTCACCCAGGTCCTCCATCATCACCTCCACGCTGTTCTCACAGCCCTGAGGGTCCTTTACGGTCACCGTCACATCCCCCACTCCAGCTCCTGTTAGACCACACCCCCCCTCGTTAAGACCAGCCTTGAAACCACTACTACCCCCCGTTAACATATCAACACGGCCCCTTCATTAACATCAGCCTATCAACACGGCCCCTTCGTTAACATCAGCCTATCAACACGGCCCCTTCGTTAACATCAGCCTATCAACACGGCCCCTTCGTTAACATCAGCCTATCCACCACCACCCCCATCCTCCATCCTCCATCCTCCATCCTGCATCAGGAAGCTCAGTTCTTCTAATGGTCGAAACAAACCGATCAATCGAAAATTGCCTCCACCGCCTACTGGTCGATCACAGCTGCTCTAATGGAGGCTAAACATAGCTTAGTGCATCGTCACGAAAACAACAAACAGAACACTCTTGACCTCTAGGGTTTGACGAAGTTCAATAGGGTTTAGAAGGAGCCCGTTCTCCGGCGCGGTGACGGGTACAAACCTGCGGTGTAGATGTCGAAGTAGGTAGCTTTGTTGGCGATGTTGCCCGTGTGTTCGAGTCCCATGCCCTTGACTGTGACCTTGGTGGGGTCTCCCAGGGCCTTGTCCACGCCCACCTCAAATGGACTCTTTGGAATCTGCTGGCCTGCGAACATCACCGTTACCTGGAAAACACAACAAAAACTGTCACTGTTACCTAGGAAACACAACAACAAACAAACAAAAAACTGAAGAGGAAACAAACAGCACCGCATGCTGATTGGCTGAGCGGTTACCTTGTGAGTTCCAACCACCTGGGGGACATAGCTGGCAGTGTAGGTCTTCTGCCCCTCGTTGGGAACCACCTTCACCTGGTACACACACACACACAAAATAAACAACTACTACTAGTACCACTAGAGTACAGTACTACATCAACCATACAGTACTATAAGGTTACCTCCTCCTTGCGTCCCTGAGGGTCCTCCACGTAGACAGTGATAGGAGCCTGTCCGGAGCTGAAGGTGTCCACGGTGAAGACCGCTGGACGCATCACATGGTTACCTGAGGGTTCGATACCTTTGGAGGCACGGGGGGGGGGGGGGGAACGGTTAACATCTGATTATCAAAGTCTCTGTCAGTGTGTGTGTGTGTGTGTGTGTGTGTGTGTGTGTGTGTGTGTGTGTGTGTGTGTGTGTGTGTGTGGTGTGTGTGTGTGTGTGTGTGTGTGTGTGTGTGTGTGTGTGTGTGTGTGTGTGTGTGTGTGTGTGTGTGTGTGTGTGTGTGTGTGTGTGTGTGTTACCTGGGCCGTAAGCACGGGCCTTCTTGGGGTTGAGTTTGGGTTTGAGCGGCGCCCCGGGTTTCAGTTTGGACTTGGGGAACTGGGACAGGTAGGTCATCACAGACTGTTCGTCTACACTGGGGTCAATAATCTCCTCTGGAGCGATCACCTGGGGGTTATTGATAGCAGTTCACATCTCAATTATTAATACACACATACATCATTTATAAAAAAGAGTTGGCAAGAGTTGAGTTGCATACAGAGAAAGAGGAAAAGAGCAGATGAAAGCAAGATTTGGAACATAAACCAGTAAATAAAAAACAACCAAAGCCTAAGCAGTCTAAAATCTAAATCTACAGGAGGGAAATATTATCTACTGCATTTTTTTAAAGAGAGGATAAAAAGAGATGGGAGAAGGGAGGAGGAAAGGAGAAGGGAGGAGGAAAGGAGAAGAGGAGAGAAGAGGAGGAAAGAAGAAGAGGAGAGGACGGGTTTCGGGGAGCGGGACCTGTGGTATTCCCAGCCATTCGTCTGCCAGCTGCATGGCTTCATTGGCGTTGTCCACTGGTGTCACTGGATCCCAGGTCTCCCAGTCAGGACACAAGCCTACAACATACAATAAATACACACTGTAAGACACAATAACACACAACACTGGAACACACTGTAAGTACACACACACACACACACAATATGACCCCTGCCGCCTCCTGACTCACCCGGAGCACAGCTGTCCACCAGGGCCCCGAGGGCCCGGCCGTCCTGCCAGTCTCTGCTGAAGTTGGTGATGGGGAGGTCGGGCAACTTGTTCTGGATCCAGCCTAGCAGCCGCTGCTTAGGGGTCTTCTTGTCTCCCTGGAGGAAATCACAACCTCACAATGTTACATACAAACAACTTAACCAAAACATACAAATATGAAAATGATTGTGTTCCAACAATGATAGCAATTTATACATTTACGTGTGTGTGTGTGTGTGTGTGTGTGTGTGTGTGTGTGTGTGTGTGTGTGTGTGTGTGTGTGTGTGTGTGTGTGTGTGTGTGTGTGTGTGTGTGTGTGTGTGTGTGTGTGTGTGTGTGTGTGTGGTGTGTGTGTGTGTGTGTGTGTGTGTGTGTGTGTGTGTGTGTGTGTGTGTGTGTGTGTGTGTGTGTGTGTGTGTGTGTGTGGCACCTCTTCGTCTTCCGCCAACATTGGCATGGAGATGGAGTAGTGAAGGATAAGGGTCCACACCATACCAAGGATCAGCTTCAGGTTCCCATCCACGATTGCCTTGGAGTCTGCACACAGGTCAAGGGTCGGGGGGGGGTCAGCATGCATCTCCATAGCAACCTAAATTTACCTCAATGTTCCTCTCTTATTAACCCAAAGGCTTTATTGACATGCAAAATGGTCCAAAGTACAATAACAACCTAACCTTGGATCAACCATCTCTCCACCGGCGCAGGTCAGAGCTCAGCCAGATGACCTCGTCTGGGACTGGTGTTCTGGCAACCAATCAGCCTACACCTACCCCTTTCCTTTTATTCTAGTGTCATAATGTATTTGATATACTATTCAGGGCCAACGACTGCTTCCTGTTATTGTATCACATATGACAAAAAAGGATCTTGAATCCTGAATACAGTACAGTGAAAGTAGACCGCTCGTGGGCACAAGATCACCTTGTTCTTTCTGTAATCTCTAGCTGGTTATCATGTCCTTACCAGCTGGTTGAAGGTCTTAAACACAGACGCAAATATTAAGGTGTGGCCTCTGGAATGTTCTGACATCACCCCTCACACAGGAGTGGCTGCAGGTGTGTATGCATCAGCTTTATATCCTGTGCGTGTGTGTGCGTGCGTGCGTTTCCCCCAGCAAACATCCTGCCAGTGAGTAGTAACAATAGCAAGTTGACCACCTTTGCCCCCTTCTCCCACACACACACACAAGCATGGATGAAGGTCACATGTTCTACCCTACGCTACACTGAACGTAATTCTATTAATCCTCCTCCAGTTTGGTGGCGAAAGTTGTTCTGCGGGCCGAAAGACAGCAGAATTTATTCTGGTTCTAGCTGCATTTATTATTGATAATAATAGTGTTTGTGTATGGTCTTATCGGACACACGCACACACACACCACAATGCCAATAACAACAACACCAGCTTTAGCAGTATAGCTAACTAAACCTTCTTCTAGCAACAACCATCGGACAATACCTACCCCAGCAACAACCATCGGACTATACCTACCCTAGCAACAACCATCGGACTATACCTACCCTAGCAACAACCATCAGAATATACCAACCATATCAACACACCATGTCCAAACAACATCAGAACTGTTAGTTAAGTGATGGTTTTAGTATGGGTGACAGACATTTTTACCACCACACACACACACACACACACCACACACACCTTTGCCATACACCACTTGACATCTGACTCACACACGTTTAGACTTGTAGGACCTCTCCCTCCTGTTGGCTGGCTATGATGACATAGGCAGTGAAAAGCAGGGGGGTTAGTCAAACGATAGGAGGCTATGATGAAGGACTGGAATAAAATAATTTCTTGATTAAAGGTTAGAATCTGGATTAGAGATTTAGAGAATAGATTAAAGAGTCTGGAGTAAAGTATAGTGTCTGGATTATAATTTGGAGTCTGGATTACGTTGGGGTTTCTGGAGAGATTTTTCCGGCTCATCAAAGCCCCAACTACAACAACGAGACAATTTACAGAGTGACAAAAGAGGCAGTGTGTGTAAATCTATCCGTCTTCTCTACTAATGTTACCTTTCCCTGCAGGCAAGAAAGAGGCTTTGTATCACTGGAACACACACACACACACACACACACACACTCACTCACTAACCAAGTAATGTATGAAACTGACTTTACAACAAAATGACATGAAGGAAGTTACATCATCTCCTTATTAACCCTTGACCCGATTGGAGGGTGAGAATCATCAAGTGCCGCACCTCCTGCTTGCCAATCACAGCTGTTTACTCATATTGCCTAGGCAACAGGTTGAATGAAACTCCCCCATAGCCATAGAGAGAGGAAGAGAGTTGAATCTGGAAGCTGTGGGTTCCTCCTTGTGTGTGTGTGTTCCTCCTTGTGTGTGTGTGTGTGTGTTCCTCCCCGTGTGTGTGTGTGTGTGTTCCTCCCCGTGTGTGTGTGTGTGTGTGTGTGTTCCTCCCCGTGTGTGTGCGTGCGTGCGTGCGTGCGTGCGTGCGTGGACAGTAAACAAGGTTTTTTACGTTACACTGTTACACATGTTTCTATGGAGACCTTGGACCTGAGAGAGGGAAAGTGACAGGCTGTGTCAGCCAATCAGAGGAGAGAAGCTAACAAAAGCAGGAAGTGACAAGGCAGAAGATGAGCGAGGTCACAGAATGGTTAAGGCCATCTAAGTGGTGGATCCTGTTGGGCCAGTTCATTACACTCTGTCACTCTTTCCCTTGCTCGCTCTCACGCTGTATTTGCATGCAATGTGGGTGATTACATTTGTAAATCAGATGAAAAATTAAACTAGGTGAAAACAGAAATAAAATGTTAAAAGTTAAAAAGGTCTGTTCTGCTCGCTTTGCAGTGTAAACATTACGATAACATATCTCTCCCTCGCTCTACAGAAATCGTATTTCACAACATTCGGCACAAACTGAGCAGGGCGAGACAACACACACTCACACAGCCAACGCCCACTCCACTTCCCCTCCCTCTACCTGGTTGTGCAATCGGACGATCAAATCCTGGCTAGGGTTGCAACAAACCAATCAGGTGACAGAGTTCTGAGCTGGTGGCTTATGATTGGATGAGACTAGATTATGGAACCCATCAGTCTGTCTGACCAACGGTTAAGTGGCTAGCACACCATAATCCAGACCACCCCTAGTTATGAGGGCCAAACCAGAGAGAGCTAGCCAGTTATTAACCAAGCAGCAAACCAACAGACTCACACAAGCCTAACACACACACACACACACACACACACAATGTTATTGGCTGACATGGAGGTGAGGAATATCTCACTCTCTCTCTTCCTCCCTCCCCTTCTCTCTCTCCCTCCCTCTCCCTCCCGCTACCTCTCTGGGAATGATACTTTTCGCATCACAATACTTTCCAAACTAATTTTGATGAGATGTGTGTCACAATGATGTGACATTTGTGGGTGAAACTAATACTTTTTTGTTCAGCCCTAGTGGTCAGGTGCAATCAGTAACCCCTCTCCAAAACAAACAGCCCCACCTAACAACTCCTTAAAGCGGAAGTAGTCAGGTGACTCACACACACCCCTGTGACCTGTCCAGGAAGAGCAGGCAGGAAGTTGATGCATTGCAGCCTTCTAACTTCCCGTGTTGTGAAGGTGTGACCGGAAAATGAGTCTACATTAGCTAGCTCTTTTCCTGAAGCTCAAGAAGTAGCTTCATTAATAGTTAGCATGCACTTAGCCTTGTTTGCACCACTCAGTGGTTGGTCCAGATTGGAGCAGGAGGAGAGAATAAAAATGTCCGACTGCTGAGTGGCCACAGGTGAAGGGATGAACACACTGGACAATGGTCTCATGTTGTACACACAACAACTCCCTGTTCTCCAGAAACCCGTCTGTCAACCCAAACAACCTACTGAACACACACAAACACACAGTAACTGACACACCTAAGCACACAAACAGCTGTAAGCAACACACTAACACACACACACACCTGTGGATGACATGGGGCACAGATCTACAAGATAATGCAACTCAATCAGATATTTCTTACAAAAACAAACCGCATATGATGAGGTGTGTGTGTGTGTGTGTGTGTGTGTGTGTGTCGCATGGTTTCATTAATAATCGAAGCAGGGATCAATATAGACCGCAGAGCACATCGCTGTTGATAAGAGGCTGGGAAATTATACATAAATAACAAACGTTGACCTGAAGCACACCACGGGTCACGTCACTTCCCTCCCGATTAGAGGTCTGATCTCCGAGCAACATAGAACAATCAATAATGAATCAATGAAAACATTATCGAAATCATCAGCTGGACGACTCGTCCAACTCTGGACAACTTTGGAGGTGACTTTCGCCATGTCTCCACATGGGGTGGAAAGGGTGGCGCAGGGAAGGTGGAGCTCAGACCGCACTCACCTATGGACACCAGCCTGATGTGCTCCTTGTCCAGGAACTCCAGAGCCACGGACACGTTCTCCAGCTTCATCTGGCGGAAGGTGGGCCTCTGGTGGTGCTTCCTCAGCATGCTCTTCTGGCTCAGCACCTCCAGCAGAGCGATGAGTCTCAGGCCATCGCTCAGGTCCAACTGCAGGTCCGTTATCCGCTTGTTCACACACTTGAGGTGCTCGTTGAACCAGCGCGTGAACGTGTTCTGTTGGATCTTCTTCCACGGCGCGTCCTCCGCCAGGTCCTTATCCGTGACCGGCATCTCGCTGCGGCTCCGAACTATGGAGGAGGAACTTTAGTAACTTTTGTCGGTAGTTTTTGGTCGCTGGTCGCTGGCTGCTGCTGCTGCTGCTGCCTATGAGCTGTCTGACTGACTGACTGGGAGTCTGTTTGTGGTCCGAGAGCTCGACTTTCCCGACACTGGGAGCCGCGCACTGCGCCTGCGCAATGGCCAAGGGTGACGAAAGAAAAAAAGAAGGAAAGGAAAGAAAGGAAAGAAGGAAGGAGAGAAAGGAAGGAAAGAAGGAAAGGAAAGAAAGGAAGGAAAGAAGGAAGGAGAGAAAGGAAGGAAAGAAGCATAGCAAAGCAAACAATAAAACAAGTCGACATGTCAGAGATGGAGTGACACAAACACACACCCTGATATCCATACAACACACCATGATTCCACCTGGATCTGGACATGTGTGAACACTGTGTATACATATGTTCACACTTCACACACCATCACCCAACCTCTTAAAAACACCAGGAGTACTTTTAATACTGGATATACAATGTGTTACAGCGTATGATAGTATATTTTATAGTATAGTTATAGTACCTTTTTATATCGAATGTATTTCATATCAAGATCTTTAATATTTAGGATCATATTTAATGGAGGTATTTTACAAAGAAACAGATGGACAGACAGACAAACAGGTAGAGCGACAGTCAGACAGACAGATAGGTAGAGACAGACAGATAGACAGAAAGGCAGGCAGAGAGAGACAGGTAGGCAGGTGAGAGATAGACATGTAGAGAGACAAAGTCAGACATACTGACAGGTATACAGACAGACAGACAGACAGACAGACAGGTAGACAGGTAGATAGGTGAGAGACAGACAGGCGTTGTAGGAAAGCGTTCATGTTTGGACGCTGTCATACTGATGATGTCATGCTACATATGATTGATTATATTAGGAAACAGGCCAAGTGCACACATGAGCCAAGACTGAATACACACACACACAATCATGCATCAATTAAATCACACACACACCTTTGTATTGTATTGCCTGGAGCACAAAGTGTATATACATATATATACATATACATGTATATACATATATATATATATACATATACATGTATATACATATATATATATATATATATATATATATATATATATATATATATATACATATATATATATATATGTATATGTATGTATGTATGTATATATATATATATATATATATATATATATATATATATATATGTATATATATATGTATATACACTTTGTGCTCCAGGCAATACAATACAAAGGTGTGTGTGTGATTTAATTGATGCATGATTGTGTGTGTGTGTATTCAGTCTTGGCTCATGTGTGCACTTGGCCTGTTATATACACACACACACACAGTATATATATATATATATATATATATATATATATATATATATATATATATACATATATATATATATATATATATATATACACTATGGATTATAGTAGATATATTAACTAAAGGTAACATAACTATTATAACTTGACTTAGCTACTGTTCCAAATGTGTTTTGTTGTACGAATTTTTGCAGTCAATTTCTGCAGTACAGAAATCTGTGACGAGGCGGTTTGAGAAGTCCTGGACTCTAGGGGTACACCTCCTGGTTTCTACTAACCTGTCGCTACTGGTATCCACTAGTCTACAGGCAACATCTGGATGGGAAGAGCTCCAGATGTTCTCCAGATGTCTGTAGACCAGATGATCTCTGTAGGCGCCACCGTCACATGACCAGATCAACAGGGTTGAAACTAGATGACATCACTGGTTTTCCATGATACGGTGTCAAGATTAAAGACTGTTAAACGCAAAAGGTGTTACATTCTGGCATCTACCGAGGTGGATAACCCTCAATTATGGGACGTGATTCAAACCACAGTACCAATTACGTTTATAAGGTATGATTATGACCCGTGTGAGGCGACGAGGCTAAGAATGACCACGTAGCACTTCAATATAAACACATCTACTACTTGAGAATAAGTTGCGGTTTCTAAACGTGTTAATGGTGGTTTCATGACCTCAACATCCTTGTCTCCGGGACGATGCACAACATGTCACACAGGACGGTCGGGATGCTGCAGCTTAAAGACTTCAAAGGAATCTTGTATTTTTACAGTTTATTAGTTTTTAATTATTTTTACAGGTATGGTTCAGAGCTCATGGTTGTCATGGTAACTGGACTGGATGTGTCTTTGGGATTTAACATAACCTCTCCCTCCCCCCCCCCCCCAATCGAAGATGGCCCCGAGGTTATGTTTTCGACCCCGTTTGTCTGTTGGCAAGAGAACTCAAAAAGTAATGCACGGAATTGATTTTTGGAGCAGATCCGGATCCCATTCCTGATTCAGGGGACTCTTTGCTGTGGCGGAGGCATGTTGTGTGTACATGGTGAAAACATGATTAATATGTGGTGAGAACATCAGTAACGCCTTAGTGAAGACCTGGTGACTGTGGGAGCAGAAAGAGGCCGGGACACTGGGTGTTGGTGGGTCAGCATTGCTACAACTTTAATCCCCAAAACACTCTGCAGAATCATTACATCATCTCTCTTAGCTCTAAACAATCTTAACAAAATAAGTCTAATAACACGTATCATTCAATAAGTCTAACTCTTTAATTTACAATTATCTCTCGACTGTAGTGTGTTTGACTCTTTAACATCAGGAATATTTGTTCGTCGGTTTCAAACAGACAGGAAACGCGCGCACACACACACACACACACACCCCCCCCCCCCAGTGGTCAGAGAGTCCAGACCAGACACACGATCCCCCAGTGTGCACACACACACACACACACACTTTCTCTCGCTCTCTCTCAGGTGATAGTTACAGAGGCACTTAGACCCCTTGTGCCCAGAAGACCACAGAGTAATCAGACTTTCATTTGGCTTGAATGAAACCCGGCCCATAACCCCGCCCCAGCACCCCGAACCAACACAGACAATTAAAAACAGACAAACAGACCGGTTAATACCGTTTCAGACGGATTAGAAACCAAGCCAGTTCAAACAAGTTCAGACCAGTCTGATTCCAAACCAATTTGAACCAGTTCAGACCGGCAAGATCCCAGTTTAAACCAGTTACGACAAGTTTATGCCAGTATTACGATCGGAGAGAGACAGAAGAGAAGCTGGGAGAGGATCAGCCCACAGCACCCCTGCTTGAGGGACTGGATTCTCAGTAAAAATCACATCTCTATACAACCCCCCCCCCCCCACACACAGTTATTATTATTTACAATTACACTTTATACAGAAAACTGCTCCCCGCACCCACTACACACACCACCATGTGTCTGTGTGCATGTGTATGGGTGTGTGTATATATGTGCGCGTACGTATGAGTGTATATCAATGTATTGATGAGTCAGGTTGTGTGTGTGTGTGTGTGTGAGAGTTAGGTGGAGCTGCTCTTGGAGAAGTTGGGGTAGAGGACCGCTGCCGTCACTGCAACCATCACTGCAACGACGGGCATCCAGGAACTCCAGCCACCCTGTAGGACACACACAAATTCACATCAGTCAACTTATTTTGACAAACACTTCCCCCACCAGAGAAGCACACCGGAGGAGGGGGAGGAGAAAGAAACCATATATTAAAATTAGGATAAGAGAAAAAACAGCAAGCTCATCCAATCAAATCATGCCATGAACCAATCAGGAACAACAGCAAAAGAACAAGTTATTACATGAAGCAGCAATCAAAATGATTGATAGAGGGGAGGGGGGAGGCAAGAGAGAGAATTTCTTCTGGGGCTCATGATGACTGAGGGCTGAAGGGAGAGGTCATGTGACGAAGACAGGTTGACAGGCGGGTTAATTAGAAACCACCTCAGCATTCCTCTGACACACTCCTGCCGACAGGGTGACGTCACAGCAGCAGCAGAGTCAGCAGAACGCTGGCTCTAAAGACAGCCCACCGTTAGACCTCACTACACTTAACCAGAGAAGACGGGCAGACGGACAGAAAAACGGACAGACAGGCAGGAGGTTTAGTAAAGTATAGACAGACATGATGAAGATGAAGATGAAGATGCAGAGATGATGGCGTGAAGGAGCAGTCGGCGGGGCAGAATGTCTCAGCCAATCAGAATCCAGGGGCTGGGTTCTAACGCTAATGGCATTAAGGGGTGGGTATATATAGATATTTATATTCAGCAGGCTGAACCATTATAAATTCTTTAGGCCATTCTTGCCTACATCCGTTAAAATCCTCAACACTTAAAGGTAATGTAGGATGTTGGCCATGGGGGTTGTGCAATATGTGGCCTCAATCTCTGCCACTTGCCAGGCGCTATTCTAAATAGGAATTTGTTCTTAACGACTTGCCTGGTTTTCTAAGCAAGATAATCGCTTCATATGTGTGCTGTGAAAAAAAATCTGCAACAGCTCGGAATCAGACCACTGGAGAATGCAAATTCCGGACCAATGACGGTCCAACGGTCCAACTTTTTTACCAATGTTCCCGCTATAGTTTTTATATTGCAAAAAAACCAGGTCATGATGAGGGTTGCCCTTCATAATAAACAAAGCCCCCTGGACTGTGATGAGGGTTCCCCTTCATAATAAACAAAGCCCCCTGGACTGTGATGAGGGTTCCCCTTCATAATGAACAAAGCCCCCTGGACTGTGATGAGGGTTCCCCTTCATAATAAACAAAGCCCCCTGGACTGTGATGAGGGTTCCCCTTCATAATGAACAAAGCCCCCTGGACTGTGATGGCAAACAGGTGTTGTGGCGAAGACAGCAGGGGTTCTGCGGCGTGTACCTTTCTACCAGAACTGGCCAAACAACCAGTAGAGCAGAACCAGGACCAGACCTATGAGCAGCGCCTGGACCGGCTGCAGCCTGGAGGACTAGGGGAGGAGGCACAGGTCAGCCTGAGTCACACTCAGACTGAATTCAGTCTCAACTGGTCAAAATCAGCCAAAGAAGGACTCAAATCAATGCTGATTTTGACTAACTTGAGACCAAATCAGCCTGAAGTTAGACTTGAACAAGTCTGAAATCGGTTTGATTCAGGCCAAATCGGTACGAAATTAGCCAAAACTAGACTAAAATCTGCTCAACTCAGCCCAAAATCAACATGGAGGAAGAGGGGAGGGGGGTAAGGACATGAAATCAGTCTGACATCAATGTGAAATCAGCCAAAATCAGACTAAAAACTGAATAAGCCATAATCAGCATGACATCAATATGGAGGACATGGATAGGGACATGACATCAGTCTGAAATCAGCCAAAATCAGACTCAAATCTGAATTAGCCATAATCAGCATGAAATCAACATGGAGGACTAGGGGAGGAGAGGGAGGATAGGTTCACTCTGAATCAGCCTCAAATCAACATGGAGAGCCTGAGTAAGCAAAATAAATTATATATATATATATACACAGTAAATTCACACACACAATACATGGGCTCTGATACTGCAACAATACTTTCAGTTTGAAACAATTCAGTGCAATTCGATTTGAAAATCTATACGTTTCCGTTTGATATACACCGTAAAACTGCTAATAAAATCTGAGTCCCAATTAAACAGTGAGTCCCATTTACTGGCCAAGTGTGGCTACATGATTTGAGAAATAAAGGCCGGTCCCAATTAGACACAATTAGAAACAGTCACAGTTTATCGGGGTTGCCATTGACACCGCAGTTTCTTTTACCTGTATTCAAACGTCAGTCACATTTGCTGATCGCCATGGTGGCACAGAGAAAAAAGTACAGCCTGATATTGAAGTGGTCAGTTGTCCAATGGTCTGAACAAAACTCAGGAGAAGCAGCAGCAGCAGCAGCAGAGAGACTTACTACAGAATGTAGAGCACATGTAGATGCTCTACATTCAGCCTATTGTTTCCCCATTCATCTATATCTAGAGATATAGAGCGCTGACATCGATACAGCTAGATAAGAGAGAAAGCGCTCGATAAAAATAGAGATAGATAAAGATGTAGCTAGAGATAGATAGATAACAGATATAGCTAGACAGATGGCTAGAGCTAGGTTGGTGATAGATGACGTAGATGGATGGATATAGGTTAGAGTAAAGGTACTGACGCTGTTGCTCCTGTCTTGCAGGACTTGGAGGGAGGAGCGGCACTGCTCCAGCTCCTGGTGGATCAGGAGCTTCTCCTGCTCGGCTCGCTCGTAGCGACTCCTCAGATCCATCAGCTGCTCCTGGGTCTCTTCATACTGACACACACCACACACACAAGTATAAGGTGTGTGTGTGTGTGTGTGTGTGTGTGTGTGTGTGTGTGTGTACATCAAATATCACAATATAATTGTTTTACAAAATACCACTAGAAGAACAGTCTGTCAACAATCACCTTACTGTAATTCAGTATTCAAAACCCTTCAAAACACTTATGCCAAATATCACAACGCTACTATAAACGAAATGTAAGACAATATCTAATTTCACGACATTGATATATTGACCAGCCCCTGTGTGTAGGCTTTGTATGCGTGTGTACCTCTCTCTGCAGGCTGTGTGTGTGTGTGTTGGCCTGGTCCAGCAGGGTGTGGAGGTTGGAGGAGTCCAGGTGGTGCTGGTTCTCCAGGGAGCCCAGGCGCTCAGTCAGCACCTCCTCCCTCTGCTCCACCGTCTGGAGGGAGGAGGACAGGGCCCGGTGCTGCTGCCTGCTGCTGCAGACACACACGCACGCACGCACACACACAGTTAAAAATGCAACTCTCAGGTGAATTCCTAAGTGGTTTCCCCAGCCAGAAGCTCAGCTCATTGGACATTTAGGAAAGGCTGTTGCTATTGGTCTCAATGTGTCCCGGGGCCCATCCACCCAGCCTCTCTCAACCTGCTCTACCAACACACACACACACACACACCGGGTCTATCAGCCAAGTGTTAAAAACAATCACAGATTTATGTCTGAGCCCCTCCTTCTCCTTGTCAATGCATGCATGCGTGGGGTGTGTGTGTGTGTATAATGCGTACCTGGAGCACTGGTCCTCCAGCGGGTGTAGTGTGTATATAGTGTGGGTGTAGTGTGTATGAAGTGAGTGTGTGTGTGTGTGTGTGTGTGTGTGTGTACCTGGTGAGCTCCTCCTCCAGATTGCGTAGTGTGTCCAGTAGCGTTGACCTCTCTGACCTCAGATCTTCACACTCCTTCTTCAGAGACACACCCCGACCCTGCAACACGTCACAGTCCACTGGAGGGGAGAGAACAACACTCATTTATACTTTCTTAGCAATACCGATTTCTTATTTCATGTTAAAAAAAAAAAGCTTTGAATTTCATATTTTATCCATCTGTATTTTTTCTTTTCCTCTTAATGTTCTCACCCTGCATCCGGTCGGTCTTCTCCCGGAGCAGTGCGTGCTGGGTAAAGGCCTGCTGTAGTGTCTGCACATCCAGCTGGTAGCAGGCAGCGGTGCTACGCCACTGCTCCAACTCACTGCAGGCAGTCCCGAGCTCCGCCTGCAGGCCGCTCAGCTCCCGCTCCCGCTCAGCACCCGCCTCCTCCAGGGAGTCACGCAGGACTAGGACCTATCACAGCACACACAGGTTAGAGCCCGCCCACAAAACGCCTCCATCCTTGTTTGCCATTGAACGCCTTCTTGCCCACACGTCTTTGAGACACCTCTCGGAAACTACTGACGTAATGTTATGTATGCTTGCAGTCTGTGTGTGTGTGTGTGTGTACCTCCTCCTGGGCCAGACTCAGCTCCTCTCTGGTGCTACAGATGGTGGTCTCTCTCTGGTCTCTCAGGGACTCCATGTCCACTTGCAGCCTTGCCAGCTGACCTACACACACACACACAGTAAAATATACTACATACCAAATACACACATTATATACCTATACAATGCATAATGTTTGTGTGTGTACTAACTCTGGAGGTACTGGATCTGTTTAGTTGACTCCTCAGTCTTTTGGCTGTTGTTCTTCCTCTCCTCCTCTAGAAGAGCTGCACACACACACACACACACACACACACACACACACACACACACACACACACACACACACACACACACACACACACACACACACACACACACACACACACACACACACACACACACACACACACACACACACACACACACACACACACACACACACACACACACACACACACACACACACACACACACACACACACACACACACACACACACACACACAATTAGACACGCTAACAATAATGCTAGTAGATAGGGGTTAGCCATAGGTGTTAGCAGTAGTGCTAGTAACAAGACATTAGCAGAAGTGCTAGGTGTTACTAGCTGTAGTGCAAGTAGTTAGACATTAACAGTGGTCCTAGTAGCTAGGTGTCAGCAGTAGCGCTAGTAGGTGTAGCGCAAGTAGCTTACCTTGTAGCTCCAGGCAGCGGTGCTTGCCAGTGTTGGCTAGTTCCTGGGCCTGCAGTAACTCTCTGTGGAGGTGGTGAATCACCTGCTCTGTGTCCTCACAGTCCAGACCGGCACGCTGCAGCTCATCTACACAGGGAGCGGGATAACATCCATCATCACCATTATATTTGTCATTATTACACGTTCCTGCTGAAAGCAGGTGGCCTAATCATATCAGCTCACCTGCTTTCAGCAGGAACGTTTGTCTACCTAGCCAACATTCTGAACTGATAGCTTATCGTCAAGAGTAAAGCAGTGTTTCTATGGTTACCTCTGAGAAGAGCTGATCTGTTCTGCGGTTCGTTCAGATCCTGATCATCCATGTTTCCATCTACACACACACACACACACACACCACAGGGACAATATAATACAGCTGTTGTGCTAAAACTAGTAGTAATACTAGAACACTGCTAAAGCACCAACCTGAGGTGTCGTCGCTGCTGCGGTCTTTGCTAGGACTCAGTGTGTCTGACATGTCCGACTCTTTAGCATCTACACACACAAACACACACACAAACACACACACACGCACACACAGGTTAGGACTTGGGGTACAGTTAAAACATAGACGTCACCATTTGGTTAATGTGTGTGTGTGTGTGTGTGTTACCTCTGAGGGGATCAGGACTAGCCAGACTGTCATCTTCGGTTCTCTGGTTATTCTGAAGGTGAGCGTCAATCACTTCTACACAAACAAATAAATACACACTCGGTTGTCTCCATGCTGAACATGCATATATACACACAGCATGTATTCATGTCGAAGTCTGAGATTTTCTTACCATCAAAGTTGGACAGTTTATGGATCGAAGACCCGACTGCTTCCTTCAATTGTTTCACAGCTGTGAAGAAAGAGGACCAGAGAGGAGAGAACAACTTGAACAACTAACTCAGTTATGTTTAAACAGATTGAAAGTCTCCATTCCGGATTCTGATTGGCTAGTGATGTCTGAGAGGGAGAGTTCAGCTGATGGGCTAGTGATGTCTGAGGGGGAGAGTCCATCCGATGGGCTAGTGATGTCTGAGGGGGAGAGTCCATCCGATGGGCTAGTGATGTCTGAGGGGGAGAGTCCATCCGATGGACTATTGATGTCTGAGGGGGAGAGTTCATTTGATCGGTCCAGTGACCCGACTGATTCACATCCTCCGAAGGGCTGACCAGTGTTACCAGGCAACAAGTGACTTGTCAAACAATCAGTGAACAGCATGAACAGGACCAGGTAGCATGGTTCCAGCCATTAACCAACCAGCATGTGTGTATTAGGCATGCTTACCTGCTTTGATACATCACCACCACCACCATCACCTACATACTGTACATGCTTGTGAATACATGCATAAATATGGCATACATATGTGCCAGTGTGCACAGGCATGCACTCGCACATGCACACGTGTGTGTGTGTGTGTGTGTGTGTGTGTGTGTGTGTGTGTGTGTGTGTGTGTGTGTCGTGTGTGTGTGGCGCGTATGAATGTGTGTATGCATGCGTGTGCATTCGTCGGTGTGCATGTGTGCAGTAATGTTCTCAGGCGGCAGAAATGTACTCACGCGAACACACAATTTGTTGGATTCTGTTGCAGTCACCTCCACTGTTATTAACATGACAGTTATCTGCCAGACAGAGAGAGATCATGTACTGTTACAGAGTGACAGAGGTAGACAGACAGAAGTTGAGAGAGAGGTAGAGAGACCGAGATAGGTACAGAGAGAGGCAGAGAGAGAGACAGAGGTAGAGAGAGAGAGGTATAGAAAGAGACAGAGGTAGAGAGAGAGAGGTATAGAGAGACAGAGGTAGAGAGAGCAGAGGTAGAGAGAGGTAGTGAGACAGAGATAGGTACAGAGAGAGGTATAGAGAGACAGAGGTAGAGCGAGAGACAGACAGAGGTAGAGAGAGAGAGACAGACAGACAGAGGTAGAGAGAGAGAGGTATAGAGAGACAGAGGTAGAGAGACAGACAGAGGTAGAGAGAGAGAGGTATAGAGAGACAGAGGTAGAGAGACAGACAGAGGTAGAGAGAGAGAGGTATAGAGAGACAGAGGTAGAGAGAGAGACAGACAGAGGTAGAGAGAGAGAGGTATAGAGAGACAGAGGTAGAGAGACAGACAGAGGTAGAGAGAGAAAGGTATAGAGAGACAGAGGTAGAGAGAGAGAGACAGACAGACAGAGGTAGAGAGAGACAGACAGACAGACACAGGTAGAGAGAGAGAGACAAAGAAAGAGAGACAGAGAGAGCGTAAGAGAAAGAGACCGAGAGAGACTAATGTGACACAGAAGCAGAGAGCGATAGACAGACGGATGGAACATTCAGCATGCACTTCCTTGGTCTCCAAACTACTGATGCTACCCGTCTGCAGGTTGCAATACCAAGCTACACCAGGAGTAGAGGATGCCTGTTTGTATGACATGCTATGGGAAATTAAACACAGGCCGAGACAGAGAGCGAGACTGCCGGTATATGCAAGTATGTATGTATGTATGTATGTATGTATGTAGTGAAACAGATGTGTGACTGCCTCCTGGTGGTTTAACCATGGCAGATGGATTCTGAAACAGCTGTTTTCTGTATGCATGAGAATTCTAGAGCACTAGAGACAGACACCACCATCAGTACTAATAAACAGCCAGTACCGTTACCACCACCACCACCACCACCATTACTATCAGTACCACCTCAGTGAGAATACCCCTCACACCATGTTTGGCTTAAACGAAAAACAAACTCAAATCATCATCTTCATCACCATGAAAACAGACCCACCACCCATTTTAGCTCAGGTAACTATAGAACCAACCCTCATCTTCATCAGCAGCAGGCTCAGCCTCATCAGTGTCCGTGTCTTCCTCCATGTCCTCCTGTAAGTCCTCCTCCGTCCTCTCGCTCTGAATGGCTTCTGGAGGCTCCTGTAGTTGGGCTCCCGATGGCCCCTCTTCTGCTTCCGTAGCAGACCAGGAAACACTGGTCACGTGACCACAACAGTGACCACACCACACCCCACCAGCTGATCAATCAGCCGACAGACCGAGCACCACCGTGAAAGAGCGCCAGGGAATCAGAAGCCTCAGAAAGAGTTGGTTTTGCGCAGTGGAGTGGGGGGGGGGGGGGGGAAGAGTAACCATGAAAACAGAATAAACCAGCAGAAAACGGGATAGAAAACACCTCTGAGAAACAAGCCTCTGAGTTTTACCTCAAACCAGACCCACTTCAATATCACGTGATGACATATGCATCCTTCTTTAGAACAAATAGTAGACCAGAACCTTGTGGGGACCAACCTTGGTCCTCACAAGCCTGTGATTAACTCAGAGAGGTGTGTGTGTGTGTGTGTGTGTGTGTGTGTGTGTGTGTGTGTGTGTGTGTCAGTCAACACAAATAGAGGTCCAACATTATGAAATGAGGATGAAAGAAAAAGGAACGGCGAGGAAATGGCTTGAAGTGGCCATGATGAAATAGAAAGCGGTCATGCAGTTAGTGGAGGACCGGGGTAACGCTAGCGGCCGTACCGGCCGGCGCAGCGGAGACGATGAGCGTGCGCAGACCGGCCACTCACCCAAACTGGTGGTTTCTTTAATACTTCTCTCCTGGAGCTGCTCTAAACGCACTACACACAGCCAGGGGCAGAGAGAGAGAGTGAAAGAGAGAGATAGAGATAGATTGGTTGCCTTGGTTACCAGATGCTTACTGGTTATCTGTGTGTGTGTGTGGGGGGGGGTAATAGGGGTGTGTGTGTGTGTGTGTGTGTGTGTGTGTGTGTGTGTGTGTGTGTGTGTGTGTGTGTGTGTGTGTGTGTGTGTGTGTGTGTGTGTGTGTGTGTGTGTGTGTAAAAAATGATAATCGACTACGTGGTCCAAATCTCAGTGAGTTTGCAGACAAATTTAGGGATCATTTACAGGAACATGATTACAGTCCATGTGTGTTGCACTCACACTGCAGCTCGGCCAGTTACGCAGTCAGTTGCTATTTACTGTGGTTAAGGATACCATCACTAAACGTAATTGAAATGTAATTCACAGATTGTGTATAAATATTGACTAAATGATGGCTCAATAGACAGGAATGCTGCTGCCCTCCAAGGCAGGAATACACAGACACACGGGACTCATAGCGGTCTGGTTCATCACGTCAATAATTGAGATTGTGAATCTCAATTATTGACTTAATATTACTTTATTACTGTATATCTAAATCATATATATAGTATATCTACCCTGAAGTGCAGACAGTCTCTCGTTGGTGAAGTCATTGTCTGCCTGCAGGGCCTCGATGCGTGCCTGGAGGACCTGCTCCTTCTCCTCCATTTCCTCAAGCCTCGCCTGCAGCTGCCGCTTCTCCTCCTCACCGCGCTGGGACAGCTCCTCCTGGGCCCCCTCCGCCAACTACATACATATATATATATATATATATATATATATATACATATACATATATACATATATATACATATACACATACATATATATATATACATATACACATACATATATATACATACATATACATACATACATATATATATATATATATACATATACATACATACACATACATACATACACACACACATATACATACATACACACACACATATTTATACACATACAAACAAACACACACACACCAGGGTTCTCCTCACAGCATTTTTTTTTATTAACATGGTGGCACAGGAGCTCCCACCCACTCACGACTAGCACTCATTGATATATAAAAAATAAAAAATGTGCTATAACCAATTGAACCAGAAGTTCAGAATGGAGGACCAAAAATGTTCCAAATGTTGTAGAACAGGTCCTGTTCTAAACATCAATGTAGATCTCGTCTGGTTAGTGCGTGTGCGTGTGCGTGTGCGCGTGCGCGTGTGTACCTTGATCTTGTCGGCCAGCTCCCTGATCTGGTTGACAGCCGCGTTGTATTTGTTGGCCAGCTCCTGCAGCTCCTCCTGACTCCTCTCCGACTCCTGCTTCAGATGGGTGCACTCCTCCTCAGAGTTACTGAGGGAGCGCTCCACCTCGGCCAGCTTGCGGACCACCTCTATCTTCTCCTGCAGGACCCTCCTCAAGGACTCCTTGGCTGTAGTCTCGTAGTTGTGTTTATCCTCCTGGAGTGATAGCAACTCCTTCTTCATCCCATCCTCCGTCTGGGACTGGAGAGGAGACAAGAGTAAGCTTGTTCGGCATTTGTGTGTATACTAGGTGTGTACAAGGGGTGTGTGTGTGTGTGTGTGTGTGTGTGTGTGTGTGTGTGTGTGTGTGTGTGTGTGTTACCTTTGAGTAAGCCTGTAGCTGACTGCCCATTACCTCCAGTCTAGATAGGAGGCGATCCTCGTCGATCAGAGCCTGAGAAACACAGACAAGCAGACAGACAGAGGAACAGACAGACAGACAAATAAATGAACAGACGGACAAAGAGACGGACAGAGGTTACTACACTCTATGTTGAAACAGGTCGAGTCAAAGCTTTCTCTATGGGAGCGTTCCTGAAACAAATGGGTCACAATCTAGTGCAGTAGTTTTGTTGGTGTGCAGTTGTTGGGACCCACAGACACGCTGGAAACTTTTATATTTTATAGTATTGCTGGAGGACGGCCTGAACTTCAAGACTTGTTGGTCGTATACCAACTAACTGGTTGTCAGGGCATAGGTCTAAGTGGAATGTTCATGAGCCGATCAAACTGATGCTGCAGCTGATGAACACAATAACATAAGACCCCCTTGTTGTTACCCAGCGGTGTCTAACCCTCCAGTTCCTCCCTCACCTGCCAGCTGCTCTCAGAGGCCTCCTGGGTGTTAGCCAGCAGCCGTTGTAGCGTCGCAAGCTTCTGCTCCAGCATCTGCTCTCTGTGTAAGGCCTCCTAGAGAGAGAGCGAGAGAAACATGTTGCATTATCTAGAAGACATCTATAAGCCTGAAGCATTTAATAAATTTAGTATTCAGAAAAAAATAATTGAAAACCAACAGTAAATGTACAGAAAAGAAGAAAATAAGAACAAATGTATGTAAAATGAAGACCAAGCAACAGTTGCCAACTCTCAAGACAGCTCACAAAGCGTTGTGTGTTGTGTGTGTGTGACAGAGGGCAGCTTCACCACTAGGGGTCAGTGTTTTACCTGGAGGTACTGGGACAGCTGGAAAAGTTCCTGAGAATACATACTGGGAGTGTTGGCAGCCACCTGGAACACAAACACATAATTTCTCATCATGTTTTCATAACAGTGATCTTGTGCATGCCTATATATCTATCTATCTATATAGATATATATATATATAACTATATAACTACATATATATATATATCACTACATATATATATAACTACATATATATATATAACTATAACCATATACATATATACACACACACTGTATATGTATGTATATTGTGTATCTATAGTGTGTGTATCTTACCTTATCTACAGGCAGAGGAAGAGGAGCTTGGATCACACTGGAGGGGAACAGAGAGCCACTGCGTTGGTTACCGTGGAAACACAAGGGAACTATGGTGCCGTAACTATGGCGACAGCTAGTCAAGTCCTTTTTAAGGGAGGAACGCTCAACCTAAACGCTGCTCCGACTCTGCATGCCTCAAGTCACATGATCTTACGTCAAGGTTGGACGAAAGAGTTAACGGACCTTTGCATACAAGGGTATAGTTTACACTGTTAATGTGTAACGAGAGAGAGAATAACCAATATCTAATCAATATGGCGACAACGTTCGGCGTGAGGGTGCAAAGTGTGTACACACACACGTACAGTAGTTCATACATATTGAGTTATGCAAATAATATAACACTGTCAGTGTATTGTACAAATAAAGTTGTGTTCATATTTGATAAAGAGCTTAAGCGCATACAATCACACTATGCCTACTGCTGTTGATGAAGACAATGTTAAGAACCACCCTTCAGCTATGACCCTGCAGTTCAGAGGATGAGATCGGCGCATGCTGCAGGCCTACACGCATAGGCAGAATAGCAGTCCACTGCCGTGTTTTGGTACTGTAGTTTTCACACCTAATCCAAACCGTACCCATGAATACACATGAACCGCACACATGAATCACCTTTTTTAAGTGGGCAATATAATAATGTTTACAACAATAGTTTATGTCATAGGTTTGCCTGTGATATGCTCTGCACGTATCCAAATGCACAGGCAGAGAACAGGACAGCTACGCTGTTCTCGGGTCCTGTAGTGGGAAACAGCGGCTGTGACACATGGGAGAGGTTTGCCTTCAGGGCTTTCTGCCGGCGGCTCTGTACCTAAGCTTTGTGTAACAAATGTGCAACAGTTCCGAGGTCATAATTCCATTGAGTGTCTATATTCATTTGATTTTACTGAGTCTCTGGATTGTCTACAAAATGGTTAAATCGTCAACGTTCGCGTGTGAATCCACATGCTGGTTTATTACACGGCTTATGACTGGTAATAAATGATATTATGTCTATGTAGTGTACCACACTTTTTGTAAATTGGGACAAATCAGATGCAAAACTGCCGATCTCGATGTCGTGCAAGAAGTCAAATACATCAGCTAAACCTATATATCAGTCAAATTATAATATAAATGCTCCAGCGCAATGTTGCTATACAATTCTAAACATTCTACTGTTTATATACTTTCTAGTCACCGCAATTGAGGTAAAGAAAGGGCCATTTGCCGAAAAGACAGTTGTTTGCATCCTTGATAAATAAAGTTGTGTTTGTGCTGCATAAATAAAGTTGTGTTTGACTCACTCTGCTCGACGACGGGCCTCCATTCCATCTGGCAGGAAGAGCTTGAGAGTAGACACTATGCAGCCATGGGTAACTACACACACACACACACACACACATTGCTATGTAGCTAAACACCTGGCTATGTAGTTACACACCTGGCTATATAGTTACACACCTGGCTATGCAGCTACACACCTGGCTATGTAGCTATATACTTGGCTATGCAGCTACACACATGGCTATGTAGCTAAACACCTGGCTATGTAGTTACACATCTGGCTATGTAGCTAAACACCTGGCTATGTAGCTAAACACCTGGCTATGTAGTTACACATCTGGCTATGTAGTTACACATCTGGCTATGTAGCTAAACACCTGGCTATGTAGTTACACACCTGGCTATGTAGCTACACACCTGGCTATGTAGCTACACACCTGGCTATGTAGCTACACACCTGGCTGTGTAGCTACACACCTGGCTGTGTAGCTACACACCTGGCTGTGTAGCTACACACCTGGCTGTGTAGCTACACACCTGGCTGTGTAGCTACACACCTGGCTGTGTAGCTACACACCTGACTAGCTTAACACCTGGCAAACTTCATACCTAGCCAGCTACATATCTGGCTAGCTACACACATAGCGTATATGTCATGTTTTCCGTGTCAGACCTTTGCGTGTGTTCTCTGTGACGTCGACTCCAAACTGGATGATGTCACCAGAGAGCAGTTCGCAGGGCGGACTCTCCTCGGAGCCCCGGCTGAGGCGCTGGCTGTTGATAAAGGTTCCGTTGCTGCTCTTGGTGTCCTGGAGATAGAACTGGAACACAGAACCTCTGGTTAGCACCGATGATAATGGTCCCCATCGGGAATTGAAGCTCTGCCTATACTATTACTTCCAGCATAGAACAACATAAACCATCCAGCATAACGATCTTGAATATAGAACAGCTTAATATAGGATTTCAACACAGACATCCAATATAGACCCTCAAGAAAACGGACAACACACCAAAGCAAGAGAACTATACAACACAGAAAAGTCATGGCAAGACAGACAGACACACACACACACACACATTAACAGAGGGATTCAAGCCTGCGTTTGTCTCTGCGTCCGAACTGAACTGCATTCAATTAGAATTCATCCTTCGCTCAAATCATCCATCTCTCTCTTTCTCTCTCTCTACCTCAGTCTCTCTCACACATTTTATTACTCCAAGAATTAACCGTCCATCAGAAGACTGTGTGTGTGTGTGTCAACACACACACACACACACAGAAAGAGACAGCGAGAGAGACCACATGACTGAATGATTAGGTGGATGACTGGCTTTACTGTGTTCCTTTAAGTCATCGGGTGTACACACACCTCCTGTCCCCATGGTAACCAGACGCAGGGACCCAACTATAGGTGTGAGCGTACCGACGTCGACATTCCACTGAGACCTACGCTCCGGAGGTCACATGACCACACTGTTGGTGGGCAACAGGGGAGTTGCCATGGATACAGGAGCAAACAACCTCCATGTGAAACACTGTACAGTGTGCGTGTGTGTGCAGAGCGCTCCGCTCAACTTCTGCCAGGCGACTTGTTCGACCACTGAAAACAACCAAGCATCGCTCTTCCAAGACCCAGCTCTTCACGGCTCTGGCTCCACGTTGGTGGAATGAACTCCCATCTCATGTCAGGACGGCAGAGTCCCTCGCCAGCTTCCGCAAGAGACTCAAGACCCACCTGTTCAGAGTCCACCTGGACTCGCCATGAACCCTCCTTCTCCTTTGTGAACCCCTAACTTGCTTAAGTCCTGACATTAATAGCTCTTAGCATGTTGTATATTCTAGCAAGTGTATATCCTTAATGTTGATAACACGCTCTTATCACAGCTACTTAAGCAGGTGACCTGGCAGTACGAAATTCATCTTGTTAATATGAATACTTGTGAAATGCTCTATTTTTATGTTTGTGTACCTCAGCGTTATGCTATTGTCTACTTCAACAAATGTACTACCTTGTAAGTGTCTGCCAAATGTTCAAATGTAAATGTAAATGTGTGTGTGTGTCATTTTCAATAGCATTATGTTGGCTGCTTTTGAACCATTCCTACTGTTTAGCAGACACATACAGTCTCTAGGGTCTAAACACTGCACACATCAGGGTTCCAAACCTCTTCCTCTCGCGTTACTTATACACCAGAATAGAGTGCACATGTGAAGTATGCAGTAGGCCATACTTGGTAGGCCATAGTACCACACATGTAGTATGCCACACTAGCACTATATACTCACTTAACTCTGCTGTGATAGCACCATCCACCTTGGTGGGGGGAGCTTGTGATGCATGGTTTAGTGCATCACACTAAACCATGTCGCTCTTACTGCATGCTTGATACGGACAGTGTTTCATTAAAAGTTTATGAATGGATGTTGTTAATTAATATTCATACATGGAGTGAGCTGGAGTTGGACCAGGGGGATATCTATGGATCGGATACTACCAGACTGGAGGGATGCTTTAAGAGGTTCATTTACACAGCATCGGTGAGACAGTGAGTGGTTCAACCATGTCTGGTTTTGAATCACACACCACCACCACCACCACCCACCCACACCCACACCCACACACACACAGCTTAGTTAACGTAGCCATTGTTGAGCTGCATGGTTAAGGTGTGTGTGCTGCTAGCTAGCAAGCTCGCTTGGAGGAATGCTCTTAGCTGACGTGAGTGTAATTGTGCTTGCGTGTTGCACAAGTCAGTCTTAACAAACACCTCCAAGTCCTGTTACAACTACTTCCTCAACACGCACCTTGGCGAACCTCATCACACACACACTTTGAAAAAGGGAAACTACGGGAAATGTATTTGTTGAGTGTAGAAAGTGCGCAGAAGAGTGCGCAGATGATCTACCTCACCATGTACCATGCACTGCATCACTATGTATGTTTTGTGCAATAGTGAACCACGCCACAGTAGTTTCAAAGTACTAAAACACTGGTTATGTGGAATCTACAATTATGCAGGGCCAATATAGCGTTTTCCCAAGTCCAAACGCACATAAACTGCCAACCAAATCCGGAAACAGAAATTGTGAGGAGACTCTCTTCCTTCTCCGTTGAAAAGATGCCATTTCAAATTCTTTCAAATGTACTGTGGGAAAGCGGTTGGTGTATCATAACTAGCAGAGTCTGGGTGTTGAAAACAAAACAGCGTCCGTTCCATGCTCTCAACCAATCAGCAATTAAATGGGTGTGCAGCACCTACACAGAGGACGAGATGTTGCTCTGAACTGCACATCTTCAGATACGCGTAGGTTCCACGAACATGGGCCCATGTACAGGTCTTTGCATAGCGAGTTAGGGACGTGGCTCTTCTCATACGTGCTGATGCAGAAGTGTCATTTGGACTTCAAAGCCCTCATCTCAGCATATGTACCGCTATATAACCCAGTTCAATGCCACCAACTTATAACCGCCTTTTCAGCATAACTACATTAATATACATTACATACAACATCTGCATCACAAGCCTATTGACAAAAATACTATGAATAATTCCATACCAGTCTATGGGAATTCATTTCAAGACGATGTAAATACACTAGTACTGATCACATTACTCTGGCCTAGTAATAGATAGTAGATGTATATAGCGCCTTTCTAAGACTCAAGGTCACTTTACAGCGATTGCAAAAAAAACTAAAACAAGGAACAGAACAGGAGGCACAAAGGACAGACAAACAGAAACGCAGTTAGGATTCAATGTGAGGGGAGAAGAGGTGAGCTTTGATTAAGGTCCCCCCCCCTGAATGTGGACAGGTGCAGCCACAGAGGTGTTACGGGATGAATAGAGGATGTAGAGACAGCGAGAGAATGAGAGCTTTTACAGAAGGGAAGAGACTTTCTGTGCTCCATGTTTACTCGAGCGTCTCTTCGCACACCGTCATGCTTCGCACAAGTAAGCTTGCCTACTTGTAGGCCTATATCTTGTCCTACACCATCTTGATTGTTTAGCAAAACGTTTTTGAAGAAACAATCCATTGCAACGGTATTTATTAATCCTTTAGGTTTTTACACCTGCGTCAGAGTTGGCAGTACTTGATCAACTAACTTTTTTATTTGCAACACGACACAGCAAAACAACACAGCCAATGTGTATGAAGCATGTTCAAACCAAGCCTGTAGATTTTCAGTTAGTATCAAGCAACAATTCCCAAGCAACATACGATTTTTTAAAGTGTGAGCGCGAAATGTATTTTGACAGAAGAACCACGAAAGGACTATGCAGGTAGACTATATATACCAATGCTAACATGGATATCATCCACCTGCCCTATATCTTATGACACTGAAAGGCAATTGGCAAGTTATTTAGCTGACATCCAAAATGACTGGGGGCTTATGGCTGGTAGGGCATAAACGTGTGCCTGTTGTTATTATAGTGTGGCTGCTGGCCCACTGGGGAATTGTCCTGGTGCCCCTGATGGCCGCTACTGACAGGTCATATGAACATATTCATAGTTCCAAGTAAGGATTTACTTGGTGGTTATTCTGAAACATGGGCACATGCACGTATACACACACACACACACATTACTTGTTTATTTCTATTAGTTTGACAAACAGCAGTTCTGACCGCACCAGTTTTTTGTATGCTGTGTGGTTGGTCAGATACAGCTCATTAATGACAACCCCTTGCATGAGCAGCTCTTCCCATGCTAGTTTAGTATTCAACCAGTCTCCTCAATTCAACTAAATCAAGTTTCACTGTTACAGACAAGGGTATACAGTATTAGTTGTCTTAATACACTTAATAGTAATACACTTCAGGAGATGTCTGAAGTTTCAGAGAATATTGCAGATTTTATTTATATATGCGCGAGTATATGCATGTGTTCCAAAGCTGTGGAAATGATGACGCTGTATTTGGTCTCATTATAAATAGCTACACGTCACGAATGCACACACAGTCGTTTCTGGGTTCAATGTCATACATGTGCATGAATGCATTCACCGGTTAGTTCAGAACACAGACCTGCTTTCCGAAGAACCACAACCGCTCGTCTCCAAGACAAGAAACAGAAGGAAAAGACGGGCAGAGCCAGACAATGACATATGGGAGGGTTTCTTGTTTACAAACATCACTGGGTGCACACACATTAAGGGGGCAATACACTATATTGTTAACAGGAACTACAGCAGTCAACTAGACTAGAGAATTGTACAGTATTGTAATCATTGTTTAAACCGTATGCTATTTGTTTTACCTTGTAAAGATGATAAAACGCTATGTCCAAAGGTCAATGTGTTGTTTTTCTTTTGTTTGCATATTAATGTAACATAACTTATGTACCTAATTAGTTCTCAATAATGGTAGATAGAAAACCCTTGTGTTTATACTCAAAGAAAAACTGTATGGTTCTGTGTGGCCCTGTTCAAACTATTAACTTGTCCTATGACACACAATCTGACTTTTGTGTTGGAAGAGGGCGCTGCACAGACTCGCTGCCTTTTGGACTATTACCACTCCAATCGGCCCTTTTAAAGACTTGGCTTGTTAACTGTCCTCCCCTTTATTAAAGAGATGTGAAACCCATGGTATGTTCAACAGTTTCCATCCCTGGCTTTTGTGATTAGCGCCGTTCAAGACACAACAAATTCTTGTCAACTTGGCGGTTGTCTATGTGTTGTCTATGCTTTCTGCCCCCTGTTTGCATGCACATTTAGAAGGCTAGAAACCTGTCTATAGACACAGAACAGCAGAGATTTCAGAGACAAACAGATTTCACTAAGATTGGCTGGAAGTAATCCTACAGCAGCCTCTCCTGACTAACCTCCAGGGTCTGGTCTAACCAGTTCCCTGCAAACACACAGGCTGGAAGACAGACAGGCTGGGAGACAGACAGGCTCGGAAACATACGGGCTGAGAATAAACAGATTGAGTGACAGACAGGCTGAGGACAGACAGACCGATCGGCTGAGAGACAGTCGTGAAAAAGGTTAACTGACAGGGAGAAGAAACAAACTGGCTGAAGAGAGACATGCAGGAATGGGGTAGACCGGCATACTGAAGAAAAAATACAGGTAATCGAGAGACTGGGTCAGAAGATGACATATAGACAGCAGGGATTAGGGTAGGGTAATCCACACCACAGGAACATGCAGGTGACTGCTCCACTGACACACACATACACCTTTAGGAATGAAACACTAATAATCATTACACTCTAGATACCCCCCAATTATTACACTAGTCTGGAGCTGTTGTTGTGAAGACACCAGTGGATAACTCAACTATCTGCTGCTTCTAGAGGAACTCCTGACCATAACATCACAACATCATACCATGACACCACAGTCGGGAAAGAGAAGCCGGGTGATTGGTCGAGTTGGGAGGAAGTATGTTACCATGAGTCGACAGGAGACCGACTTTGTTTTTGTTGAACAAGAGGGAACCATTACCACCTTAACCTCATACCTATATGCATTACTACTACTACTACTACAACAACAAAGTGACGTCATGGCATCTCACCTTGCCAGTCTTGTGGTCGAACCAGACCAGCGCGTGGTTCCGGGAGAGCACCTTGCAGTCGAACGTGGCGTTGCTCTGCGCAGGGCGGCAGCGCGCCACGGAGCGGCCGATCTTGACGGGTTCGTCCAGGTAGACATGCCGCTCCTGGAAGGCGTGCGAGTTTGGTCGGCAGGCAAACACGGCCAGCGCGGAAGGCATCGAGGACGGCTTGAGAGTGTTGCTCCAACCAGAGACGATGGACAAGCTTTCTTGATCCAGAGTGGCGGATGTAGTTCGGTTACAATTCCTAAATAAAAATTATATTATATGGCCCGGTTTTTCCAGGCAAGTGGTCGGGCTACTGGTACACACACCTGTAGCCACTAGCAGATGCTCATCTTCGACTGGACAGTCTCCAGCTTTACTCAACGACCCTAATGACAGGACATTGTGGTGTTCCCCGGCCAAGTTTCTCAACGACAGACGACAGTGTGGCGAGATTAGGTGCCATGTGTCACGACATGCACGACACAGTATCGCATTGACGGGCTGGCACACACACACACACGTCCATCAAACCTCCAGGAATCCGACTCCCGTCACTGTGCACTCCCCTGGCACTCCTAAACACACTAGTAGAGTTTAGACAAATTACAAGGATAAGTGACTTACTAGTTGTGACCTATTAATTACCAGCGGCTGAGCAACTAAACGATTGTTCCCTCTGGTGTGCCCTCTAAACACTAAACTACCACTATCTACAATCGACGTGTCATTTTAAGAGATGTCAAGCTTTCCGTGACCTCGGTTTTTTTTTTTTTTAAAACACTCTCCCTCCACCGCATACCTTATCAAGAGGCTAACGAATGCTAGCTGTAACGCTAAGCACTAGTCTGCTGAACATGAGCACTGATTCAGTCCACTCTAGTTAGCACACTAGCGCATTTTCCATGACCAGTTTGAGCCCTGGTTAGTTGTCGGGGTTGACAAAACACTTCCCAGTGCTCAATTTAGAGGGTAATTGTACGGGTGTGACTAGAATACGATAATTGACTAGCTCTCCAGGTGACAAGAGAAGTGGCTTACCCTGGCGTAAAATATAAGGTATAGCTTTGGGTCTGGAGTTAGCAGCCAGGCTAGTGGGGACAATAAACTTGTTTTCCGGATCTTAACAGTGTTCTGTCTGCCCCTCTCTACCAGTTCATCAATTGTGTTTGGGCTAAATGCCATTCCTCCCTTCTGCGGCTAAATAGAGTCAAGCATATCGCCTCGCCAAGTATTGTCGCCTTCAGGCGAGCGTTAGCACGAAGGTGAGCTAGCTCGGCTAACTAGCCCGCTCAATGACAGTCTGTGCGCTAGCTCGGGTAACTAGCCCGCTAACTGACAGTCTGGAGTTCAGACGCGGAAAATGAGGCGAGTTTACTTGGCTGCAGTTCCGATCATCACACCAGCCCCGTTTATAGTCCATAAAAATATCCGGTACAAAGTCACAATATGCGCGGACGTCGTCTCCTTCAAGCGGCTCCGTGGTCCCCTGGTTAGAGGTAAACTACAGCCGCCGTACTCTCCCTGTGGGCCGGGAGGAATGTGGAAGAAGTTGTCCTCCGCAAGTATCCGCCGCCATACTGTAGGAAGGAGCAGAAAGGGGCAGTGGCACTGCGTTCACCGGCGTGCACTGCACATGCACTGTACGCGCACTGCATGCCTTTTTAGTATTTGTGTATCTTAATTTTTTTTAACAATTGTTTTCACGTTGGTTTTTTTGTTGCGCCTAGTATTTCTGCAGTAACACACACCACATATTACTTGTACGCGAAAGCTTATTTGGCAATGCATGGTTCTAAAATATCAAAAATGAACAGGCATAAATACCATGATTTGACGTAATCACATACAGAGCCACATTGCACAGAATACGGCTATTATTATGCGGTGGAACTGTTACCTGCTCATAAATACTGCATGGGTTTTGTATGGTGGTTATCTAACGCAGCTGAATTTGCACACACATGACTAATCCGTGACTCGTTAATCTAAAAGGCAAATCCCTTCCCTCCCTTCGATAGAATGTCGCGGTGTGAACTTCAGGAAATAAAAACTTAAACTGACGCCCCCCGGCGGCGTCAGTGTAGTATTTCATCATTAAATTGGTGTATTACCAGTGTTATAGCCCACTCTGTGTATTAAGCTTATTCAGGGGGTTATATCTCTGAATAATTGACAGCAGAGGCTAAATCAATGTCTAGTGACTGTGCTGATCCTAAATATAAGCAGTGAGTCTGTGACACTACTGCTGTTAAGTAGATCTAGTCACTTATTTAACTAAAACATTAATTAGTGAGCAGCACGCAGACGAACAACACTCATTTGAGATCATAAACATACTATTCTATGTTGTAGTCTATGTCGTTATATGTCTGGTATATGTAGTTATGCTCTATGTGGTTATATGTGGTTCCTGTCCATGGGATTCTAGTCTTTAGCAGTTCTAATCTGTGCATTGTGCACATCAGCTATGTGGTTCTAGTCTATATTGTTCTGTGGTTCTGTTCTACCTGGTTATATTATATACATGTGTTTAGCAGCCCCACCCCAGACCTCTGTGGAGCGGGTCGGGTACCAGCTGTCAGGTCTCAGGACTGGGAGCTGTTGGGACTTAGTCTGGGTTCATCCGCTTTACATTTGTTCCAGTGTGATGGTTGTGGTTTTGGTGTAGACCACAGACTACGCGTTCGGCGTCAGACCTACGTCATCACGTCTCGGGCTACGCTCCAGTGCTAAGCTAAGCGGTTCTCTCGCTTCTTCCCTCTCTGTTGTTCTTTAGAAAAACAACGACAACAACACGCGAGATACACATCTTAATGAAATAAAGGGGGTTCTTTTTTAAGGGGTGTGTTACTTCGCGGGCTTGGTTTGCCATGGCTCTGCGGGGTCCCGAGGAGTTAGGTGAGCAAGTGGTTGAAGAACCAGAGGATTTGGACGACCAGGACGCTAGCAGCGTCTCCCCGGCCGAGGAGATAACGCTGCCCGTCGG